>JAMPIV010021415.1:42500-330951 GCA_024509875.1 Oreohelix idahoensis
TGTCTCGTTTTCTACTTCTTTATTATTTACTAGGACCTGCAACATATCGATATGAGTACAATATTTCATTTGTCAGTACTTTCTTCCCGACCTTAACATTTTCAAAATATTTTTATAAAGCCAGCCTGGATTAACAATCGTTTTCTTTGAAAGCATCAATATTCACCTCTAACATATGCTGCTTCTACTCACCTATAACATAAACTACATCTACCCACCTCTAACATAAGCTACATCTACTTACTTCTAACAATAGCAACTTCTTGGCACCTCTAACATAAGCTAGTTCTGCTCACCTCTAACATAAACTACTTCTAATCATCTCTAACATAAGCTACTGTGACGGTATTGCCTCCCCTGCTTTGCAGTAGTGGTCCAACAATGGCTAAAACTCAAGAGTATCTAATATAGGTTTCAATGAAGTCTATTTGTATACAAGATTACTCTTGGCAGAAATGTAGATAGAAGAGTAGTAAAGCTTCTATCACATGGGATTCTTCACAAGAAATTCACGTAAGCGAAAACAATGCTGGCTGTCGCTGAGCACGTTAATTCTGTAACCTGCCGACCACTTTTGTGAAGAATTTAAGCACTTATTTATCAGCTCGTTTAAGCCCCCACCCCCGATTTACTCCGTGAAATTCTATTATTCAAGTATAGCTCTGTTTAGAATGTGTGTAGTAATTGACTGAGACAAACAAGCAGTAACTTTTAAATGATGAAATCGAAGTTAAATTTGTAACATTACAAATAACAAAATTTAATAATCACTTTAGGTTTAACAGTTTGAAAATACTTTGAATAGTTATGGTTAAAGAAAAGCTATCATCCTAGTATTTTGGGATTGCGAAAAGGGTTAAGAAGTTCAGGTGGCAGCGTATGTTTGAACTTAGCTGCCAATGACGGTTCTGTCTTTTCACACTGATCACTCGTCTCTGGTCAAGGTTGTCGGATGTAGCTCGTATCCGAGAAACTTCAAGGAAAGTCTACACAGTGCGTCCTTTGTCTTAAAGCGTAGGCCACTGATCCCGTCTTGTTCCAGAAATATTACGTTCTGCTAGTACCACCAATAACTGATATAAGAAAAGAAAAGAACACTCTTTTGAGTATGGCGTTCTCCGACACACAGTTATGTGTCCCCCTTCTTCTATTTCACCATCCCACTTAACTCAGAGTTTACCCTCGATGAGAATTAAATTTAATCCCTTGGGATAAAACTTCTTTACATTTAAACTAAATAGCTTTAGATTTACATTACATTTAAATGAAAAGGCTAAACGTACAGATATAATATGTTTTACATTTACATCTCCAATGTTTGAAAAGGGTTCACAATATAAATCCATTCATATTTCATTTACATTTACACTTGTGGAAAAAGTTTGAAACTTCTATTAATTAAAATGAATATTTTCACATGGACATTTACACTGGTTTAAAGCGTGAAACCTTACATTAATTTTAAAGTGAATATGTTTATAGGGACATTTACACTGCTTTGAAAATGTAAGTCTTATGCTTAGAATGTACATCATTTCTTTTCATCTTTCCCTCCCTGCTCCATAGGGAACCTGGAACTAATTTATGCTTTTAGTTCTCTTTAGGAAACTATCAATACAGCAATCACCAGCCCGTGCAGTGGTGGTTCATGAATCATCATTCTATACGCTGAGGTTGCCAGCCTTAAATGACTTTGACATCCAATAGCGAGTTTCACACAATAAAATTCACATGGTAATATATACATATACATGTTAGTTCATATGTTAGTAATAAAATATGAAATGTAAATCACAACTTACGCCAATCCTGGCTACAGACTTGTCGCACAGATGAATAAAAGAGATGAATCTTTCTGTTACACGTGTCTGGTATTTCTTTTAATTTTACAATAGATTCCCTTTTCTGAATCCGTGTTTCTTCAGTTTTTCTTGTTCCGATGTTCCTTATTAAATGTAGAGATTTCCTGTGCTTTTTTAAGTCTTATCTGGTTCTCCAATAAAAGGTCCGGAAAACAGTTTGGAATTATGAATCTAGTTTTTCACTCTGCCAAAGGTCTGATGTTGTCTTGGCAAGCGTGCAAATCACAGAGAAATAAAACTGTGAAATTGTCAGCCTATATTCCCTCTAGGGATGTTATGAAACTAACCAGAAAGATCCAATCATTTCAAACAAGTCGGGTGTGGCACTTTCAAAATAGTTCCTACACGGAAAATTTTCTCAAAAGGTCACGTCTCCCATATATGGTAATATGATGTCTTGCATACACTCTCACCAACACATTTGTAGACTCATATTGTCTAAAATGTAATAAATCCATGATTACTTTTTAACCAAGGACCGGAAGCGATTATATCATAAGTTCCCCCTCGTGCACGGTTATCTTGTTTCGCCAGACAAACAAATCTGGTTTTATTTAACACTCCTTCCCAACGTAGCTTGAATAAACAAAACACCTTCGCTGGAAAAGATGGTCAGACAGATTAAGCAATAAAATATTATCGCCGGCCGGGTCACCAAACCTGGCGAAGCGTAAATACGTCTGAGGAGTGATAAGCAATAAGAAACGCATTACTCCCGTAGCAATTACTGTCATAGGGGAGTGGCGTGTTAGAGACTTCACTATGCTATTTCCATCATAGAAAAAAGTAGTGAAAATACAAATGAAAAGGCATGATTTATGCCAAATAAAAGCGATGAGTGAAATAAATGAAGAAAAAGAAAGGATACTGCCGGAGGGCTGAAGGTGTGAGAGATCACACAAAAGAGCATGATCAGACGTTTTGTCACATCTACTTCTGCTCACCTGTAACATAAATTAATCACCTTTAACATTAGCTAGTTTTGCTCACCTCTAACATAAACTACTTCTTAGTTCTAATCACCTCTAAAAATAATCTACTTCTACTCATATTTAACATAAACTACTTCTACCCACCTCTAACATAACCGACTTCTCTAACATAAGCTAGTTCTGCTCACCTCTAACATAAACTACTTTTAATCACCTCTAACATAAGCTAGTTCTGCTCACCTCTAACATAAACTACTTCTTAGTTCTAATCACCTCTAAAAATAATCTACTTCTACTCATATTTAACATAAACTACTTCTACCCACCTCTAACATAACTGACTTCTCTAACATAAGCTAGTTCTGCTCACCTCTAACATAAAATACTTTTAATCACCTCTAACATAAGCTAGTTCTGCTCCCCTCTAACATAAACTACTTCTATTCACTTCTAACATAAGCTAGTTCTGCTCACCTCTAACATAAACTACAATTTAATCACCTCTAAAAATAAACTACTTCTATTCACCTATAACATAAACTACTTCTACCCACCTCTAACATAACCTACTTCTACTCATCTCTAACATAAGCTAGTTCTGCTCACCTTTAACATAAACTACTTCTAATCACCTCTAACATAAGCTAGTTCTGCTCACTTCTAACATAAACTAATCACCTCTAACATAAGCTAGTTCTGCTCACCTCTAAAATAAACTACTTCTACCCACCTCTAACAAACTACTTCTACTCACCTCTAACATAAGATACTTCTACTCACCTCTAACATAAACTACTTCTGCTCACCTTTAACATAAGCTACTTCTACTCACCTCTAACATAAGCTACTTCTACTTTAACAATAGTTACTTATTCTAACCTATAATATAGACTACTTCTACTCACCTCAAACATAAGCTACTTCTACTCACCTCTAACATAAGCTACAGATCCAAACATGACAGCGTCGGTTTCAGACAGGTGTTGACTTCTGGGAGAATTCTCATCAAAGTTGATGATCTTGTCAGATTTGGACAACTTCTTGCTATTAGGATTTCTACGTCTGGCTAAGTTTCTGAAGCTAGCCTAAAGGCAAGAACAAAACCTTATCTGTCAATAAAAGACATCACTTCCCATATGTGTATCGGTATTTATACCTATAAGAGTCATCAGCAGACAGAAATAATGACACACTGTTGTGCAAAAGTAAATAATAGAATGTGATAAAGCTGAAACCTCTACACCTTACGGTAGAAGAGGACCGACTAAGTAAGTAAGATAAAACTGAAGGTATTAACAAACCAGTTACTAGTCCATCAAGTGGAGACATCGATATATTATTAAAATAATCAGCAGACAGAAATAGCTGTAACCAGCTGAACAAGAGTGAATAGTATATGACATAGCTAACGTTTTAGAAACAATAATTGGTGTCGGAGAAAATAATTAAATCAATGTAAATTTGGAAGTTATGTCATTGATGTGGGGTGAATAAGAAGACAAGATAGGCAAAGGCGTCCAATTAAGTGCAGTGCAGAAGTAGTAGGACATACCGGCTCACAGGGTGTGAGGGTTGACTGACACACAACAGCCAAGATAATAGGTTACTAAGAAACCTTGGTTTTCACCTTCATGTTTGTTTTAGTTGTAGCTGCCCACTCTCCCTATTTTTCCTGATAAGACAGGTTTGAGAGGACAAATAGAAGATTGGGAAAAAACTGTGTGCCCGGTATCTATCTTTTGTTTTGATTTAATAAAGAGCAAATCGGTCAAATCAAAAGATACAAAGAAGTTAAACTTCTATCAAGTTATCTAAAAATGAAAAGGATAAATGAGAAAAAAAACAACAACAAAAAACGAAACCTTATGGCATCACATATGAAAAACAACAACAACAACAACAAAAAACTAAACCTTATGGCATCACATATGAAAAACAACAATTTGTTTTATAAAAGACAACAGAAGAAAATTAAAAAAAAAACAGTACATACAGAGTCACGACACTGGAAAGGACAACACTTCCACATGAGCGACAAGTACAAGGAACTGTCTCTGGAAATGGCAGCGAAGGTTGAGCTTCCTACACGGTGAACAACCCCAACACCACAGTCTAATCCAATTGTGTGTATATATATATGTGTGTGTATATATATATCCACACAGGTTAGCTGCCTAACACACTAGGCGTTTAAAGCCAGATGAGATCTGCGTCTCAACGGGTCTAGTCACTATGCGACTGAATACCCCACTGTGCAACTTTAGTAAGTTTCCTGTAACGTGCATGGCAGCATGGCTGTAGTAAACAGACTTGTAATGACTGCGTGACTGTGTAGATTAGGAGGTGATGTTGGTCAGAGCTCGATCTTGACTCAAAGCGATGGTTTTGCTCCTTGACATGCGAGCAGTTGACCCGGTTGTTGTACCCAAAACAGAAACAAATATCCATTGGTTTTCTTTTTTTTTTTCTATTAATTTTTCGTTACTGAATTACTATGACTTGGATTATTCACTTCACCTAACAAGTCCGTGTTCTTTGCTGATAGTAAATAAGAAAGTTTAGGGTTCGTATATATAGAGAACCTGTCTTACTGAGAGCCCGTCTGCGTTGTCTCTATTCTACGAGAAATGTCGGCAAGTCAAGGCAATGTCAAAAGGCTCAGGGAAACGGGGATGCCCCCCTTCCCCCGACTCGACAAGATAAAAGAAGGTCTCCGGTTGACTGGAAGAAGTAGAGACGCAGTCTTTAGCATCCTGTCTTCCGTACGTCCAGAAGACCGAGCGCTCAAGTGACATGATTAACCATTGAGCGCACAGATGTTTGTGTGTTTTCCGTCTGCCAACGGAACGTTAGATCATAGATGGTAGTGAAAGAGCATTTTATAGATAGTTCTCCCATGAACCGAAGACATCATAAGATGAGCAGTTACCAACATAATAGAGTTTTACAGCAGCTGCTTTGAAAAATTCCCGAGTGACGTGATATCATGGCAGGCTAAACCTGTGATTGATGCGGCAGTCTGGAATTATACAGCAACCACACAGGAAAAGCGTTGAGAGGAAGAGACACAAATCAAAGATAAGAAAGGGGCCACTCTGGTGTTGAGAAAACGACAGAAATCCCGAGTCAACTTACAACAGTCATATAGAAGAAGAATTTCTTCTTGTGACAATCTAACTTTTCTTACATTCATTATGATTCCTTTTGTTCTTGTTAAATAGTTTGACTAAATTTTAAGAACACGTGTTATTTATATTAAAAACAAGCAAATCACTTTCTTTAGGAAAAGGGGAAAACTGGAATATTTTTTGACTACAGATAAGATTGAAGGGAAATGAGACAAAGGACGATAAAGAGAGAAGATATATGACAGTTTGACATTGTGGCATGTGCAGATCTATTAACAGCACTGGGAGGAAGTTCTGGCGAGGTTTAGTCACCCACGCCGGATGGCATGATACTTGAAGAAGAGTAAGACGTAATTCTACAGTAGGTTATCGTTATGACAAATGGCGTGCTTTGAAACGTAGTACAAAGCTGATCATACTTAACTACTCTCCTTGATGACAATAGTTCTGGTCTTCCCTAGGTAAAATTACTATTGTACGCTGTGATGCTGACGAAGACACTAACATTTATTGTTGTTATTTTATTGTTGTTTTGTTTCGTTTTTGCGTGTGTGTTTGGTACAAAAAATATGACGACCAATGAAATGCGCGCAACTGACGGTATTCATGTATGTTCTCTATACCTTCTTTATTTAAATTTACATGTGTAGTAACTTTATGAGAGGTAATATTTTGCCATCAGAGATAACCAAAATGAGAACACACAAAAAAATAACCAATTTATACATTAATTTTGTTTATAATTCACTTTCACTGCTACTGATAAAGCTCACTATAGTAGGAATGGAAAAGACATTCAACCTTCGCGTCAAGTAGTGAAAACAACTACTAACATACTGTCATATAACCTAGTTATGCGTTTGTCTGTTTACACACCCCCTCCCGCTCTGGATCGCTTACCTATGTATCAAGGGTTGGACGTCATGACCCAGCCCCTGTAGACTATCAAGAAGTTTAATAAACCTTATAGTGTGTCTCGTATTATGGCCATTTATTTTTATTCCTATCAGAACGGTAGAAGAGGAATTCACAATAAAAAGAACATTGTGGGCAGAACTAAAGACGCAGACCCACAATTATAATCGGTAGAGAGCAACAGATTCAGCACTATACTCCACCGGGAACGAAAAGAGTGAATGATGATGTTTATTCTTCTCTAATTTCTTGTCACTGACGTATATATCTTTTGAACAGTAACTACAGCATGCACTGGTGGCTCGAGTTACTCTGGGCTGCAGGGCGAGAACCAAAACGCCTCTGGATCTTTAACATTGTATTGCTTACCCTGACGCTGCCATAGAGTATTGCTGTCACAAAGTCGATCTCCTCAAACTTGACCTGCCATAGCATGCTCTCCAGCTGACGTCGGCGCCTGTAACGTCTGCAGACAGCACAACATACGTCATTAGTTTTTACAAATTCGCATAGTAACTACGACATTTATCTCTGGACGTTTTTGTTTTAAGAACAGGATAGTTACAACGCAGTAAAACATTAAAAATGATCAATGATAATACAGTAGTAATGGACGGAAACAATTAACGACTTAATTTTTACAATAATGGACAAGAAACTAAATAGTTGTGGGGTTATCAGTGTATAGTAAACAATGAAATAATAATCATCATCATCACCTTTCATCTCCCTAAGGAGAATAGGCGTTCAACAAACTTATGCCAAGTCTGCCTGTCCCTTGTCCTCTGCTCAAGGTCATTCCAACTCTTCTTCATTCCCTTCATATCTGCCCCAAGTTCTCGTATCTGTGTGTGTTTTTTGTTGTTGTCTCCCTCCATCGCTCTTACCCTGGGTATTCCAGAACAATGACTGCCTTGTGATGCTACCAACAGGTTTCCTCAACGTTTCTTCTATGCATTTCCAGCGTTTTCAGTAAAAATAATACGGGTGTGTAACAAAAAAAAAAAAATTTACGTTAACAATGCCCAACAAAGAACAATAAATAGGGAAAGCAGCAGGGGGAAGTGAATGATAACAGGAATTTAAAAAAAAGTTACAGAAATCTAGTATTACAAAATATTGTTACGAATTCCACAGTGAAAGAAACTGCCGAAGACAGGACAATCAATGCAAAACATTTAAGAAAAAATAGAAAAACCCCCAATAATTTTAGTATGAAATTACGTAACGCAATGTTTTACATTTTCAGCCCCCCCCCTTTCCCCTTCCCTCCCACTCCCCGGTAACGTGTGCGTAACAAAAACCCACAACATCTCAGAACCTCCCGCACCAAAGCGTCACATTTCGGCAATCTTCCCCCGTGTGAACTATCCCATATTAAACTTATTTGGCTGGTCTTGGACAAAGGAAAGCATTTACCATTGTGTGAATATAGATGAACGTTGGAAAGAGCTATACAGAGATACGTCACAGCCTAACAACGGGGTAATATGGGAAATAGGGGGCTATATATTTGCCGCACATGCGATTGGCACAGTGGTTAGAGCAATTGCCTCTCTCGGTAAAGTTACCGAGTTCGATGTGACGAAATGTACGACATCTTCACGATCTCGGTTTCACTCCGATAGGATCAGAGACATATTTTGTACTGATTTTTATTTGTTTACTTTTAAAAGTACCAATTTCTTCTCATTATCGGCTAAGGAGCAAGAAGTTTGTATTTTCAAACATTTGCAACTAGATAAGATGAGTGGTTTAGATTAAACCGCTGATAAGCGACTAGTTTGTTAACAAGCTGGGCAAACACGGAGTTTTTGCGTACTCATATGACAAATACGAAATAACTGTCTGTGTGACACATGTGGGCAGACACGTGTGACATAATCGCTTCCGGGCCGATTTTTTATGACAACATTACTTTCTAATAAAGTTATAAGTATTATAGCTTACCCATGTTGTCATGTATGTCTACCGATCTGCCTGTGAGAGTGTATGCAAGGCATCAGATGTCCATATACGGTAATACGTGACCTTTGCAGGCACGCACCATATTTCACGTGGGACTATTTTTAAAGTTACTGCATGTTTGTCTCAGTCCAATTACTACACACACTCTAAACAGAGCTATACTAAAATAATAGAATTCCACTGAGTAAATCAGGGGTGGGGGCTTAAACGAGCTGACCTTAAGAAGTGCTTAAATCCTTCACAAAAGCGTCGGCAGAATTACAGAGTTAACATACTCAGCCAAAGCAGTATTGTTCTCGCTTATTATGAATATCTTGTGAAGACCCTCTTTGTAATAGAAATGTCATCACCCTTCTATCTACATTTCTGCCAAGAGTAATCTTGTGCGAAGGTAGATACCTTTGAAGCCCATATTAGATACTCTTGAGTTTTGGCCACTGTTGGACCACTGCTGCAAAGCAGGGGAGGCAATACCGTCACATTCGAAATCTGATAGTGTTGCGCTCCAGTCCACCCAGCTATAAAAATGGCATTGTCTTGAGTATGGAAGAAGATGATGTCTGTGTTTAGACAGAGTATGAATGATTAATGTGAAAGTAGAGGAAAAAATAAAGTCCCTAATGAAAATGAGGAAGAGTTATGACTTCTGGAGAGAAGAGAGATATAATCAGATATCTAATGTCTTCTTCCCAGCCATACTCGAGACTATGTTTAAGATGTCATACTCTCATCCGTCCTCTCTTGCTAAATAGATTAATCTACTACAGTAAGGACTACGCTTTAATCTTCCAAGAGCTGCTCTGGTACCCTGAGGCTGCCTAAAATATCCCACTTCAACTGCGGATCGAACCTACGACCACCGAGCTAGGAAGCTAGTGCACTAACCACTGCGCTACTGCGGCTCCTGACCAAGTATAGGGACATTACTAAAATTTTACTCCTCTACGGCAATATCTGTTTTGTATAAATTCCTGAAGAAACGGGGAAAACAGAGAATCCTTAGTAGTGAAAAGCAAATCGTACAGGTGTCATGTATAAACGTGTGATTAGACCTCACGCCAGATCTTACAAACAGTGTTATATAAATAAAAGAATGTCGAAGTTACTGACCTCAGCGTCACTTGAACCACTACAGCAACGATAAACACAAATGATGAGCCAGCTGCAGCACCCACAATGGAGTCCGTATAGTCTGGTGTTTTTTGGTAGACGGCTGGAAGACAAGCAGAGAGATAAATAAAGGAATAACAAAGTATACAAACAGTATAACTCTCACATACAGTAAATGCATTGTTTGCACGCAATCCATTAGTACACTTATGCAGAAGAACGTCGATTATCCGAACGTCATACATCCGAACCGCCAATTATCCGAACCACCGCCGCTGCCAAAAAAAAATTTGCACTATCTACTTTTAGTGCACTAATTTTTATGCTGAAAAATTACTCCTGTCGCTTAATGCATTTTTTTCGATTATGTATTCGACGATATATGCACTATTGCATAGAAATAGCGTTAATTTGTCATTATATGAGTTAAAAATCAAATTTTGGCTCTAGCTACTGCGTGATTTATAGTAAAAATCATGTAAAACAGTTTGGTAAGTAAAAAAAAAAAAAGATAATATACATTGTTTCTTCAAAGCGTGTTGGTTAATATTTACAGGCCATTACCTAAATCAATCACTGTTTTAAATAATACTTCATATTTCAAAATACAGAAGTAATAACCTTTCGTACAAAAGTATAATTATAGCCAGAATCAACCTTGGTCCCAATTAGTTCGGATGATTGACGCTCTACTGCATAACAGCAGATCATTTACCATCTGCTCCTGTGGCACCAGCCCCATAACAGTCGAACTTCTGCTCCAGTCCTGCCTAACTTACAGCAATGAACGGAATGCCATATGGCAACAAACTACTTCTCTCAACGAAAACTTTTTGGAGATGTCAGGAACGTTGAGCTGACTACTGCCTTTATTAAAGTCATTAATATGTAAGTCTGAAGGTGAACGAGATGTCAGGAACGTTGAGCTGGCTACTGCCTTTATTAAAGTCATTAATGTGGAAGTCTGAAGGTGAACGAGATGTCAGGAACGTTGAGCTGACTACTGCCTTTATTAAAGTCATTAATGTGGAAGTCTGAAGGTGAATGAGATGTCAGGAACGTTGAGCTGACTACTGCCTTTATTAAAGTCATTAATTCGGAAGTCTGAAGGTGAACGAGATGTCAGGAACGTTGAGCTGACTACTGCCTTTATTAAAGTCATTAATATGGAAGGTGAAGGTGAACGAGATGTCAGGAATGTTGAGCTGACTACTGCCTTTATTAAAGTCATTAATATGTAAGTCTGAAGGTGAACGAGATGTCAGGAACGTTGAGCTGACTACTGTCTTTATTAAAGTCATTAATATTGAAGTATGAAGGTGAACGAGATGTCAGGAACGCTGACTACTGCTATTATTAAAGTCATTAATATGTAAGTCTGAAGGTGAACGAGATGTCAGGAACGTTGAGCTGACTACTGCCTTTATTAAAGTCATTAATGTGGAAGTCTGAAGGTGAACGAGATGTCAGGAACGTTGAGCTGACTACTGCTTTTATTAAAGTCATTAATGTGGAAGACTGAAGGTGAACGAAGAAGAAGAAGAAGAATAAACCATCCCCGGAATAAAGATTTTGTGTCATGTATCTCCAATTTTGTGCACTGGCTTTCTAGCTCGGTGGTCCATGGTTCGATCCCCAGTTGAGGTGGGATTTGTTAGATCGCAAACGGCTCCGGGGTCGACCCAGCCTCATCAATTGGGTACCTGAGGAATTCTGAGAAGGTTAAGGCGGCCGGCTTGATGCTGACCACATCACCCCTAGTGTGCCTGTGGCGTGAGGTTTCTATTTGGCTCTAGGATCAGTATAGTACTGACAATTACAGAAATAGAATTTCTGCAGAAAATGGTGAATTCCCAGTGTCTGAGAGAACTACTGGTATCACAAATTAGTTACGGCTGTGAATGATCTGATCTCGAAAAATTAGTAGAGAGGAGACCGACATAAATTACCACCTCCGCTGTGTAACTAACTGTGATATTAAGACAAGGAAACAGATTTTACTTAACAATGATAAAATTGACAAGTCTTCAAATACAATTTCCGTATTATTTATTTAGTATATACATTATCTACTCTTGTGCTGAAGGGTGGATGTTGAAACAATGGAATGTAATGGATTTGTAAGTTTACAAATGATTCACATATATCTATATATTTATATATAATACAAGTCTTCCAATTATAGGAAACACATTTATATCAGCTGGGCTGTTAATCACTTATAGTAAATGTATCAGCTGTGCTGTTAATTAAGTATATAAAATGTATCAGCTATGCTGTTATTTTTTTTTTTGTCTCTTGCTATGCTAACTCGCTTTCTCGTCACTGACAGTTACTTTGCTCACAATGCTGACAGAAATGGTACTAATGTGTACTCATCTCTCAAAACGTTCTGTTCTCCTTAGTTTGGTTCACACAACACCTGCTGAGGATCGTTACTTTAGTCTACCCAAGACAGAGGAGGACTAAAGATGTAGCTTCTGTGCAATCTCTATGCTCCTGCGAAGTTCCAGTCAGCTGGATTGACTCGAACATACGACCTCAGGTTGGATGACACGAATAAAACCTGTAACAAGTAAAAATAGCGGCTAATTTCTGTCATCAAGCCCACCTATTTCTAGTGTGGGTGAAATGAGCGTGTGTCTCAGGTGTCTGCATGTAGGATGAATGACAACATAACTCAGTATGAGTTAGCAATAGCGAGACAAGACAGGTGTCTACTTGCAAAATATTCTTTCTGACAAATTAATACATGAATACATCCAATAATATAAATTCAATACATGAATACATCCCATAATATGTACACCTAGGTGTGATAAAACAATGTCCTTCCCCATATACCAGGCCCTCTCTGACAAATGCTATACTGGTTGGTAACATATATCCAAACAATATTGTTGTGTTCTGATGATAGGAGTTATAGGAGACGAGTGCTGTTTGGTTATATTTCAGGTGGGAGTAATCTGAGATAATAGACTGAAGTTATGTGAGACAATAGATTGAGTTATATGAGACAATAGATTGAGACCTAACAAGAACTGTTTTGGTTATATTTCAGGTTGGAGTTAGACGAGACAACTGTTTTGGTTATATTTCAGATTGGAGTTAGATGAGACAATAGATTGAAGTTATAGACTGAATTTATAGGAGACAATAGGTTGAGTCCTAACAAGGACTGTTTTGGTTATATTTCAGTTGGGAGTTATCTGAGACAATAGATTGAAGTATGAGTCCTTTTAGTCTTCATCTTCACCAATCATATCAGGAAATACAATCATTATACCTAATTCCCCAAGAAACAATCAGTAACCTGATACATTCATAGTGAACCAAAATATATTAAATATATAAAGGTGTAGGTAGTATAAATGACACACAACAAATACCAACATTATATACCTGCTGTAGGCCTATTTTCCTACAAGTATAGTAATTATGCTTACCCTCTAAGATTTAAACAGGTTAGGTTTTGACTCGACTAGTGAAGCAGGCTGCCAGGTCAATGCACTCAGGTAAGCAATAAATCAAGGTTGACAGCTTCTCTTCTTCAGTCGGTCTATCTGGCTTCGTGTTGGTGTGCGTGTTTTTGCATAAAATCTCGCCCGAATATATAGGCAGGTGAGGTAACTTCTACTGCTTAAGGAAAGCTTTTGGTTGGTTCCTGGCGTGGTAAGCTGATTGGTTTTCTGCAGTTTAGTACCATGCTCCGTACAGCCTAATTTTATTCTGTTTTATTCCGCCATATTGGGTGACAAGATGGCAGCGACTGACATCCGAAAAACAGGGCTTAAGTTTAATTTTATTCTGTCTCAGAGACTGGTGAACGGTGCTCGTTGATTGGTGGAAGCAAATTTTTATCTCGACATAGGGATTTAACAAAGTAGTGGGTTTACACACTCGTTTCACGACAGTGCCGATGGTCAAAAAATATGGACCTAACACCATATTTCCAGTATTCCTCAATGGGCGTGTAACGGGATCCTTTACCTTTACCTTCTCCAAAGTTGTTTAATAATAACCATGATGGTTCACCTTGACATGCTGTTTCTTCTCAATGTTTATTTTAAAAATAATGTTTCTTTCAAACCTGTAGCACTGTTTTCATATTGCCCATTAGCTTTCATCTTTTCAATTATCGTTTTGTACAAAGTTGTGTCTCTTGAAAATTCCACAATACTTAATTTCGAACAATGACATATTTCATTAATTCACTTAGTTCCTGGGTTTTCATTGATTTTTTATTTTGCTTTATGAAACATAAAGCAAAATAAAAAATCAATGAAAACCCAGGAACTAAGTAAATTACTGAAATATGTCATTGTTCGAAATTAAGTATTGTGGAATGCATCAGATGCATTCTATATATTCTTATTTCATAGCCCAAATTTATACATTTCTCTAATCGCTTATACACCGACAATAGTTTTGCGTCAGACAATAATGATGAAAACAATGTAACACTCGATGATTGCAATATTATTTGTATGTAGTTTTATTGGGGTGAATATTGGTCTTATTTTGTAGCTTGTGTTTTGACCATTCTCATTTTTTGTGTGACTATATTTAGAATCAGCAATTCAAATTATTGGTGAATAATGTGAAGAAATGTTAATTATTTCAGTATGTGTTTACGTAGTTAATGCTAACTTCTCTTCCATTTTGCTAGTTACCATAATTTTGTACCAAAATATTTATTTTATACCAAAATAAATACCAAAATGTTGTCTGTTACATTAAAAATACATCACCAGTAGATATAGACAGACACGCATAAAAGCAGACAAATAAACCACTGATAGAAAGACAAGCAGGAAGGCAGGCAGACATGCAGAGATATAAAGAAAGACAGGCAGGCAGGTGCTATAAATTCATACATATAGATAGATAGATAGATAGATAGATAGATAGATAGATAGATAGATAGATAGATAGATAGATAGATAGATAGATAGATAGATAGATAGATAGATAGATAGATAGATTTTTTTTCCTAACCAGCGGCACTTGGGCTTTCAAAACTTTGGCCCAATGACATGTCATTGCGAGGCTGGGGAGCCTGTGGACTTTCCTTCCAACCCGGTCAGGAGCTTCGCTCCTTCCCTTCCACAGAGGGTTCAGGTTATTCAGTCAAAATCCCAGTCGATGACACTCTTTCAAATGCACACCCCCGGGCTTTATCCTTGAATACCTGATCGCCAGCGCAATATGGTAACCATTAAACCAGCGCGGCTCCCATAGATAGATAGATAGATAGATAGATAGATAGATAGATAGATAGATAGATAGATAGATAGAAAAATAGATAGATAGATAGATAGATAGATAGATAAATAGATAGATAGATAGATAGATAGATAGATAGATAGATAGATAGATAGATAGATAGAGAGATAGATAGATAGATAGATAGATAGATAGATAGATAGATAGATAGATAGATAGATAGATAGATAGATAGATAGATAGATAGATAGATAGATAGATAGATAGATAGATTGATAGATAGATAGATAGATAGATAGATAGATAGATAGATAGACAGACAGACAGACAGACAGACAGACAGACAGACAGACAGACAGACAGATAGATAGATAGATAGATAGATAGATAGATAGATAGATAGATAGATAGATAGATAGATAGATAGATAGATAGATAGATAGGCAAGTAGACAGACTGATAAGTCGGTATTAAGACAGACAGATAGACATACTTGTATAATTTGAAAGTCTCAATTACATCAAAATGTCTGTCCTCGACCGTGTAAACAAACATAACACGACATATATATTAAAACAACAGCGTGTGTCAACAAAATGTCTTACACTGTTTACAGTATTCTCCCTCAAACCCGCAGGGTGGTGTATCAGGAGGTGCGTGTTTACTTCCAGACGTTCCATCCCTCCACAGGACACCAACATTCTCCAACTTTGACTGAAGCTGCGTGGTACATTAAATGATTTAGTTTTTACATAAGCATAAAATATACCTTGATCATTAGAACTTGGAATCTCAAGATATCTATGCAGGGTTGAAAATCAGAAAACATCAAAAGGGAAATTGAAAGAATGAATATAAATGTATTTGGATTGTAGCAAAGTTGATTTTGCTGGGGAGGTTATGATGGTGTCCTAGAAGAATGAAAAGGTGTCTGCTATAACCGTGTGAGGTCAAGCACATGTAGGTCTCTGACTCTAGAGATGATGATGATGAATTATGTGCAGAGAACCTAACGCTACCTCCCTAGGTCTCACACGGTCAATCTTGTGGCTCTAGTGTATGGTGTATGGTGTACCTAGTGTCTAGGGGAGAAATGAATGATGGTACACGACAATCAAACACTTTATGTTTCTATAAAAAAAGTTAATAACTAGCAGTTAAGTTTTTCTTTAAAAAAGTATCTACAATTTATTTTGCCTGTCCATTCATAGTTTGTGGACAGGTCTTTGAAAACAAAGACAAGATAGTTTACAGAAAAAGAACAATTAAAAACTGTTGGGACAATCTGCCCAATAACTAAAAGTTATTATGTATTATAACTGTTCTTCCTGTATGGAATATTAAATTAGTTCACTTTAGTTATCTACCGGGAGAGTCACTGTATATGAGGGCTGCAGTCATCATACCCCAATAAAATTCCTGTGTAATATTTTGAAACACAAGAAAATGTCAGAGATGCCCCAGAGGTTTTACTCTTCACCTGAGAGTCCTTGTTGTAAGATAATACGATGGGTAGTTGCAGAAATTTCACGTCAACTCTCGCCAAAGCTCCTACTGGATATTCAACAGCATATAAGTCTGATTGGAGACTGGTTGGCGTTTATAAGCACTCAGCAGGTTTCCTGTCACCAGCCGGCAACAGGAACATAGACCCTCTGCAACAAAAGGACACCCTGGCCTTTTATCTCTGATCATTTATTCCAACACTTAATTTCCTACGTGGGTATGGGGTCAGCCTCGCGTGCCTTACAAATTCACTCGCCCCGAATTGTACAGGACTCCCATCTGGTTGTGACCACACCTCAAGTCCTTATAGTAGATACGCCACTGTACGTTCACATACTTTTCCTCCATACAATAATGTGGAGTAACCACATTTCCTGTGATATGATCTTCTCTTCTTTTCTTTACACTTATATTTGCTTCAGGCATGTTAAACAGTGTTCATTGAACACAGAGGCTTGCTAAACTATTTTTAATACAATAATATGTCAACATAATCATAACAACATACATCAGTCAGATACCGCTTAATGTGTGGACTCAACAATGTCTGCTTCCGACATGTCCTTCACTTTTTCCCCAATAGCAGTATCTAACTTTGTAGTTGGACCAAACATAGTAAATTTCATAAAATATCCTTACCACAATCAAGAAATATATAAACAAATGACGCTGATTTTGTGAAGAAATGGCCTCAGCTTCCTCCGAATCGTACAGACTGTGACTTGATTCTTTATTTAAATTTATAATTAACACAGCTGTTTTTCAGCGTATCTGTATAAAAATATCAGTTCAACTGGCAATGAATAATCAAAGCCTTTTGCTAATATCTACCAGCCTAGCCAATCGTAACGTTCCACTACTTGAATTCAAATGCAGTTTGAATGAAAAACCCAAAATAATTTTGAATAACTGGTGGTCGATTGGCCCGTCTGCTCTAGTCATGCCAAATACAAAAGATATCACGTTTAGGATTACATTTCTCCTACCGTTCCCCTTTCCCATTCATACTCTGTTCACCCTAAGCGAATTTGAATGTACCTCCCTGCCTCTTTTCCCAGCTCGCGTCCCCCTAACGTTACCCCAAAACATGAGCAGGAACGCCAGTGTGTCTGGTCGAGTTTTCTTAGATAATAGTATTTCTTCAATAACTTCTCTAATACTGGGAATATCATATATTTTAAAGTACATTCTTACTCAGCCAACTCCACGTCATACTACCATATAATTCTTATGGGGAACTTCATAATGGTTTACAATTTCCAATTTTTGTCATCGTTCATCGTCAAATAAAATTTTACACAAGTCCGCCATCTTCCTCTCTTTCATCTTGCGAGCATGTATTTTTCAAATAACTACAGTTTTAGTTACATCAGAAATGCTTCCACTAGGAGGAAACAAAACTGTCTGCGTGGTTTGGCCTTGCTGGCTTTTTCGCAGTGTGAATATATGCGTTGCAGACTGTGTGCGAAGCGGGGGTTAGACGGGGCGGGTTTAAGATTTGCGTTACTATTTAGCATTTTATCGTGTAATATTACCAAAAAATGTAAGGATTACTACTGGTTTTGCTACAAAGTTGACAGAAAGTGTTACTTCAGATAGCTATATTGCGGTGTACTTCCGCCAATAGTTAATTGTAAAGCTAGACTACAAAGTGTATACAGCAGATTGGGCAAAAATTAACTATTAGTAGTGTTTCACGAAAACGAAACTAGAGCGTGTCAGACTTTTTCCGTGAAATCGTTCTATAGGCTTAGCACTGTGCAAAAGGCAGCGGTGCTGGCTTCGAAGATGACAACCGTCAGACACATGCGGGCTAATGTATTTATTATCGTTTTATGCCTAAATCGTACTGAATTGAGCGTTTATTCTCGCATATTTTGCTACAAGGATTATGCGAAATGCAATTTACTGTGTAATTGCTGAAGTATAAGGTATTTTTTAAAATTGTGTTGAAAGGTGTGTTCCTTTTATATTTTATGATTTCCCTTTCGACTTTCTAAGTTTCTAATTTTCGACTTTCTAAGTTTCTAATTTTTGACTTTCGTTATTACTCTTATTACTTTAAAAATGAGTCCCTTTTACTTTCCCAACCAGCTCCTTCTATTTAAGCTATATGTTTATAGTCTCTGTTTTATCAGTCACTTCTACAATTGGCGAAATCCTTTACAAAGTATCAACTGACCTGTTGTCAGAGGGCAAATGAGATTAATTAAAGAAATAAAAAAAATAAAAAAAAACTAACCGTCTTTAGGAAACCACCACTCAGTGTGTTGTCAATCTGCACAAAGTCCACAAACTTCCCATCTGGTTGCATGTCGAGGAACCAGACATTGGACAAACGATCGCAGTTGTGATCCAGTACAAGTCTCCCAGTAACACCTGCAAGTGATGGACACTGGTATTATTAATTTGGCGAAAAACAAACTCGTACAAGACTGGTCTATTTTGTATAGATTAATCATTTTTATTCTCATTGCCATTATCATTAAGTTCCGTGCTCTCTCGCTGACCTATACTATTATATATGTCTACCACTCTACCGGTACCGATGCAATCTGTCAGGTTTATTGTTTACCTCATCGTGTGCCTTGCTCTTAGCGTGTCAATCATTTTCACTTCTTGCCGCTTTCTATCCAATGTTTCATCATCTATGCCGGAAGTCACATTTTTTGGGAACATTATCATTAACAGGGCTCCTTCAGTTGAAGGAACTGAAGGAATATGCCTTCACACTAGGTCAAATGGCCGTCTGTTTAATCTCGCAAGGCTGAAGGCAAAAAGAAAAATCAGAAGGGTCACTATAAGAGACTTGTTGTTCGCTGATGACGCTGCAATCATCAGTCAAAGCCAACAGGAGCTTCAGAGCTTGATGAATCTCTTCACCCAAGCATGCAAGGACTTTGACCTTACTATAACCTTAAAGAAAACAAATGTGCTTAGTCAAGGTGTGGGTGCTGCACCAGTTATCACTATCGATAACTATGAACTGGCAGTGGTGCACCACTTCACATACCTGGGGTCTACCGTCAATGACAAACTCTCACTGGACACAGAAATTGACAGTCGCATTGGCAAAGCTGCAGGTACCTTTCCCCGCCTCACATCGCGTGTTTGGGGAAACTCCAGAGTCACAACGAAGACGAAACACGCGGTATATAACGCCTGCATCACCAGCACATTTCTATATGGCAGCGAGACATGGACAACCTATGCTAAGCAAGAAAGAAGGCTCAATACCTTCCATTTACGGTGTCTACGCCACATCCTCGGCATTTCGTGGAAAGATAAAGTGATAAATGTTGAGGTGTTGTCACGTGCTGGCCTTCAAAGCATATATACACTGCTTAGACAACGCAGACTACGCTGGCTTGCCATGTCCGCCGCATGGAATATGGTTACATCCCGAAAGATATCTTCTACGGACAACTGGCAGATGGCGAAAGAACAGTTGTGCGACCGCAGCTGAGATTTAAAGATGCGTGCAAGAGACGTGAGGGCACTGGACGTAAATCCAGCAACGTGGGAGTATGAAGCTGCCGATCGCACCAAGTGGCGATGCTATTTACGGCGCCACCTCAGATTGGGCGAAAAGAAGCTTACACAACAAGCAGAAGAAAAATAGGAAAATTAGCAGCTGAAGGCTGTCACCTTAGAGGCGCATACCCATGGTCAGTTATGACTGAAGGGGTTATTTTTATTAGGGCTAGGATTTTAATGATCTAAAAATTTCTAGAAAATGACATATACAAAATGCATTTGTGAGCCAAAAGACCCCAGATAATGCCCTATAACTGTTAAAAAGTGACCTAAAAAATGTAACTTTCTCTTTTAGTTTTTATGCTAAGCTAAAACTCATTTGCATTAGTAAAAGAAGACAATGAGCCGCATAAAACAAAACTTAAAGAAAAAAAACTTAATTTATATTTTGTATTACATCTAGCTTCCTTTGCGAACTGGCGTCTTTCAGGACATCCTCATTACTCTTTGCATCTGTTCAATCTCTTAACATTCTTCTTTGAAACCATATCTCTGCCGTGTTGACGGATGTTCCTGCTTGTCTAGTATATTCAGCGGCGGATCTACATTTTAGGGGCCCTGAAGCTTGAACTCTTGGACTCCTTTTATTAAAAAAAAAGGTGTTGGGGGGTAAAGAAAAGTACTGTAGAGAAAATTGAACTTGGGTGCACTGAAGCTCAAGCTTCATTATCTTCATAGTAGCTCCGCCTCTGCAAGTATTGTTCATTACTCACGTCAGTCTGTCAGCACCAACCCTATATAACACACATTATACTATAGACGTCGTAAAGGGAGAGCATGAAAGACACCAGGGGGCCATAATATAATACATAAGCCAGAGGGTGCATGAACTAAAAGTTATTCAATAAGCACTTCCTTACCCTGAGACTGTATTCCTTGTGCTAATCTGAAGATATTGCTACCATTCCTAGGGTTCCCTCCCTCTCGCAGCGTCGTGTTGACGAGGTGTGCCCACAATACTACAGCGTCATACACAAACGGAGCGTATGCGTCCATTGCCTGCAGGCAGAGCAATAATGTAGACATATTAAACTATACAAACTAGACGGTTAAAAACTATACAAACTAGACGGTTACAAACTATACAGACAGCAAAAGCACAAATTGCAGATATGAAATGTGTAAAGACAATAAAATCTATATATAAACTCATTCATATTATGCAAACCAGCCATTTTGTCCATTGTGTACAGATTATAATGCTACAGCAGGTCCGCTTGTACGAAGCCTGCATCATGCATCCACACGTTCCCCTAGCCTGTAAGGGATTCTGTAGGAATTTGTCTTACACAGTGAGGTTTCCAGACCCATGGGCAATCGCATATTAGTCGTCTCATACGACATGCCAGACAAGGGCCGTAACCCTATTCTCTCTCTATCTCAACAGGACGCCCGGAACTATACGAAACACGCAAAGAAAATGGAAATAAATAAAACATTTTTATAATGATGAAAACAAGCAGCTTCTTTGCTTTTAAAACACGGACAATGCCGAGAAAGTTGCAGCGATGGTACTGAAATGGTAGGAAACTCTACACAGAGTGATGCAACAGGAGACAATCTGATCATCAGAAGTGGTCCCCCCGTCGATCAAGTGTTTTGGCTCCTTAATCTCCTTGAATAGTTTCATGAAAAAGTTTATTGCAATACGCAATGCAGACCAAAATATCTGTAAGAATATATTGGCCCATGAAACGGCTTGAACTCTCCAACAGATAGCTTATAGCTTATTACCAACATCGAAGAAAGAATGAGATGATTTCAAATTTTCGTGCAAAGCATGATTAAAGCTTGGAGTCAACTTGTTTTTAATAAACCGAACAAAACATAGGTGACTATTTCCGAATGTCTTACGTTTGTGCCTGACACTGATCTCCGTGGAATGATAAAGTAAAAACAAATTTACAGCTTACCTCGTTTCCTGGTGGTAGCTCCCACAGTGGAGACTGCAGCTTCTCTGCTTTTGAAACGTATGCAGTGAAGGTTGCAAAAACTTCTAAGTTAGATGTAGCCATGATCACCTGTGAAGTGGGCAGAAACTTAGCAGCATGAGAAATCGATCTGTTTAGTAAAGGGGTCAACTTAACGGTTCCAGATGTACAGACAATACAAACATTTATAAACATGCATCCAACAGTACGTGCTCCATATGCGCATAAATAAAACATTATAGACGTAAGAAAACATAATGATTCCGACAATCTTTTGCTAGGTCAAGTAAATAATAATTTCACACCAATTAAGCCAGTGCTCAAATGAGAACGCTGGTGGGCGAAGAGGTAGAGTAATCAATCTTGTTGAGATAACGCGGGTAAGTTCACTGTGGAGTTCTCAAACCCTGTTAGTTGTCATGCTAAGCAGGCACAGCACTGATTTTGCTAAATAGGTGAGCAGTCACACTCAGCGACTTCAAATACATTGGCGAATAACAAGACAGCCATGTTACTTTGAGTAAATAACTATCAGGCCCTGATATTATAAACCATTAGTGAAAAAATGCACTACCATTATAATCTTTTCCATTTTCGATCCCTATGAAGCATGGTACTACCACTGCAACAAGCCCTCTTGCAGGAACCATGCACCAAAACATTTATATGCTGTCGTAATGGATACTGTAGTTGCCTGCAGCATCTCCGATGAGGGAGACATTGAGATTGTTTTTCAAAGGTTTGAAACGCTACAAACACACGAACCACGAGTGGTGTTAAATAAAAGTTGATGCAAACGAAAAGAAATTATCAGAAAAGGCTTTCAAGACAACCTGTTAGATTTTTGAACACGAGACTTTGACTTAAGGATATTTTTGTTATAGCTCATATGTTATAATATATACTCGTAGTATACCTAACAAGCAACAACGGAAAAGTATAAAGTGTGTAAAATTTACTTGACAGTGATAAGCTATTTTAACGAATCAATGACACGTGATTTTTTAATTCACCCATTTGTTATGATATACTGAAGCACATTAAAAACGCACCACTATTATATATATATACTGATGCCGAGAAGCTGGAAAGAAAAAGTGTGGGAATGGAATTTCCCCGTGTTTGTCATGAGGTAGAGAGCAAATGGCTGCTGGAATGGAAAGTGCATGATTCAACCCACGGGTTTGTGTGCAGACTACATGAAAACAATGAAAGTTACACGTGCAACACGATTCCCAACAGCTATGACCCTGAAAATGTGTACGCGTTGTGGCAATATACTCGGTATAAAAAGGCCGTTGAGACAAAACACCCAGTACATGTGCTTGAAATACCACGACTATCTGAAAACGACCGCCAACGAGCCATTGGTATGTTGGAGACCGGAATGAGCTCGCGGGCCATTGCCAGAAGGATGAATTGCCACCACAGCACTATTGTACGTCTCAATGAACGTTACGGAACCACTGGCAGTGCCCGGGATAGACTTCGGAGTAGCCAACCACGAGTTACTACCCCTGCGCAAGATCGTCATATTGTGCTGAGTCACCAAAGGAATCGTTCTCTCCCGGCAAGTCAAACAGCAAGAGCAATAGTGGGTAGACGTGGGCAAGTCTCTCGAATGAAGTCATACGACGACTCAGAGATACAGGCCTTACTGCAAGACGATCTTATGTTGGTCCAAACTTGACTCACAGACATCGTCAGCAGCGCCTGCAATGGGCAGAGCAACATGTCAGATGGACTAGACTGCAGTGGAATGCTGTCCTATTCCCAGACGAGAGCAGATTTAACATATCCTTTGCTGATGGACGTATGCGGATTTTGCGACGGTGTGGAGAGCGCTTTGCAGATTGCGGTGTTCGTCAGCACAACCGATTTGAAGGTGGCAGTATTCACATTTGGGGAGGATTAGGTTTTCACCATAGCTTGCATCTTCACGTCTTCCGTGGAAATGTTAATGCTGTGACATATCGAGATGAGGTTCTGGATGCATTGGTTGCTCCTGCGTTCACAAATTATCCAGACTTGCAGCTTCTCCAGCAGGATAACGCACGTGCGCACACCGCATGCATTACGCAGCAATATCTACAGCAGCAGAACATTGTGACGATTGATTGGCCTGCCCTATCACCAGACATGTCCCCTATAGAACATCTGTGGGACGAGCTTGGACGCAGAGTCTACAGGCAAGGTTCTCCAGCTAATCTGCAGCAGCTCGAAGCTGCTCTTACACGTGAATGGGACTTGATTCCCCGGAATTTCCTTCAGAGACTTGTGCGTTCCATGCGGAGCCGCTGTCAATCGTGTTTGCAAGCACACGGTGGGCATACCAGATACTGAGGATAGTGTGAATGAATTTTTTTATTGGTTGCATTTTTGGTTTTCTCCCTTGCCTGCACAGAATGCAATGAATTTCATAACAATCAAATGTACAAATTAATGGCCAGCATGGATTCATATGAAAATGAATAAAGATTCCAAATATGTAAACTTGTAAACACTTATATTTACATTTCACACTCTGTTCCTGGATTATACAGGTGGTGCGTTTTTAATGTGCTTCAGTATGTATAGTATACCTAACGAAATGTTTCAAGTATGTAAAATTCACTTGACAGTGATATGAGTATATGAGGAGAACTGCCATAAGACGGGGGTAAAATGGTAGAATAAAAAAACACAAAAACACACAAATAGTTATATGTCTTACAAGGAGAAAGGACAAGAAAAAACCTACGTTGCGGCACAGTGACAGTGATAACCAATTTGAAGTATTTTGACAAAACGTTTGTACATGTACTTTTGGGCCCCTCTTTCTTTCTTTCATCCGCTTTTTATTTGGCATATTTCCTGCACCTTCATCATTTTGCTGTGACCCATCCCAGACTTATTAACGTTTCGCCAGGTGAAACGTAATAATACCAGGCTAATTACACCAGTCAGCACGTAATACGTTTACCACCTTAGTCGTCTGGCCACCTTTGATAGAGTCGATCTCTATTGACACAATATGGTCGCTCACGAGCGATGAAAAGAAAAGCCATATTGTCTGTCTGAGGGAGCCGTCTGGGGTATGCGAAGACACAGGTGATGATTAGATAATCGTTTCTGCTGGACCGACTCGGTATCAATATTACCGATTATCTGTCTGGGGAGATAATATTGGTGAGAAAGTATCTAGACAGGCAATGAGTGCACATATGGGTTTATGAGTTTTGTTTAAAGATGCAAGCGAAAGTATTACGACTTATTAGAAAGAAGTCACGCGATGGAATTTTAAAATTTGATATTTTAAAACACGCGAGGGGTTTGGGGGGGGGGGGGGGGATATTAAATTAAACACCCAGACCCAGATAGTTTTAAAAAACTTACGATTGGCTTTATTTGAGAGACGATGCACATTGGTTCTCATTGGAAAATTCGTCGGAAGTACAATCTGGGATTTTGAATTGAAAATCGGAAATATAATCTAGCGACATCGGAGCCACAGATCAGAATGCATCGCCACGTCACGCTAGCAATTCACCAGAGCCAGAAGAGAAGGATCGGACAAAGGATTCCAAAATTTAAAGTGACAGATCGAAAGTATTTGGGCAACTTTGATACTTAAAGGTAAGCCCGCATATTTAAATACAAAGACTGGAAACATAAAGGACCAGGATTGAAGTATTTTGGCAACTTTAAAACTTTAAAAAAATTAAACCCGCATTTTTAAATACAAAGACTGGAGACCTATGAAATCAGATCACCCATCATAAGAGGAATACACAATTTCCAGACCAAGTGATTGGAAAGCATCAACGTGCTATGTCCATTCTAAACCGTGCTAGGAGACTGTGTTCCCAAAAGTTACTTTGGGGTAAGTGTAAACATTTATTTTACAAATGTGAATTTGACATGTTTTTCTTGCTAAGTGGTTATATATGAGACTGGCACCATCAACATATGAAAATAGTATATTCAAAAACATCTACCGCAAGCGCTGGTGATTTCTTCTTGCTAGTCGTACAGACAACCGACAGCAGAGATAACCCCAAACTCAGAATGGAGCAGTGATGAGTGACGATTACATCACATGTGCCTAAAGTGTACAATATTATTTTGAAAGATATACGTACCTTGTTAATTGTAATTCAGGCAAATCATTGCTTGCGCTGTCCAAGCACATATTTTCCCTGTTTAATACCCAGAAGGATATTGGTGATTTCTAATCATCATTCCTGAGTTACGCTGTATATACCCAAGAATTTAATTATTTATAGAGGCTAACATTGGCAGTTGTTAATTTGCAGCCCATAAATGTAAATGGCAGGGGCATTCGTTCTTTTTATTTGTGTCTAAAGTTCGTGGAACGAAGCGATCAGACTGTTCGTGCAACAAAGCTATCAGACTGTGAAGGGTCATCATCACAGAAGAATTGACGAAACCATTGCTGCAGAACTCACATAGATCAGTTAAATTCTGATTACCAGGACACAGCAAAAGGACAATATGTTTTTCTTTAAAATCCTCACCTAAGTCTCAGTGAAGACAAAAATTGATTTACATCTAAAATTCATCATCATTTCATCGCTATTTTAACCTGTTAAAACTAATTGATTATTGAATGTGTTACATGTTATGTTAAAACATAACACTCATAGTTGATTCAGTTATTACAAGTGTGAAAGCAAACGTATGAGCAAGACTCTTTAATACATACATATATACATTTAGACACATATTTACATATATAGAGCTAGTTCTTGGGAAGCAATTTCGCTGGATTTACGCCAGCTGGGCTCTTTTATGGGCTAAAACTATTGCTTAATTCTTCATAAAAGGCGGAGGACCGATATAAGTTAACAATTGGCCTGCCAATGCAGCATTGTTCTTGACTTCGGAAATATCTAATGAACACTCCATTGAGATAGAAGCATCATTATCCTTCTATCTACAACTCTGCCAAGAGCAATCTTGTGCGAAGGTAGACACCTGTGAAGTCCCATATTAGATACTATTCATTTTTGGCCACTGTTGGACCACTACTGTAGAGCTAAGGGGAGGCAATCCGTGACAAGTATCAAATAGCACACGGTTTTTTAAATTAACCCATTTGTTATATTATATAGTATACCCAACAAGCAAAAACGAAAAGTTTTAAGTATGTAACATTTACTTGATAGTGATAACCAAATTGAAGCATCAATGGCACGAGGATTAGGTAATCTGGCTGTCTCGAGAATTAAGGTCATCATCATTTTCCTTTGCGCTTCGTATGGAGCATGGAGCCACCATTGTAGCTGGTCTGCTTGCAGGACGTCTGCACCAAACATTAATATGCTCTTTCAGCGGCCTTTTCGGTGCCATCTGTTTTTATATAAAGGCGTTGTCAACGCATGCGTAACCTCATAAGTCGTCATGTACGACATGACTGAGTGAGTAGTAGTTATTTTCTTTCGTTGACTCATCAGATACCGCCGGGAGCTACAGAGGTCGATAATTAATATGCTTCTGCCATATTAAACAAATAAAGAGGGGAAACCCGAGGCATAGAAACAGTCAATAAACTAATGTTACACGCATAAAGGTATGTTTCAGGCACTCACACGTGAACAATAAAGAAGCTAGACAACAGAAAAACAACAGAAGTGATAGGCTCGCCGGAGAACCAAATTCAGGACCATCCGAACGACAACACCGCTTAGCCAGAAGCTTATCCTACAGATTCACATCCTCCCCTGTAATACATTTTCCACGCGCAGGCAACCTTAATACTGTGTCTAGTAAATGATAGACACATGACAACAGTACAGGATGTAGGGTAGATTTGGTATTGTATAAACATTTTACACAAATAAACAATGGAAGCCCGAGGCTTTTAAACAGTAGATAAATAATACACATATAATGATGTGTTTCAGGCACTTGTGAGAAATAAAGAAGTAGAAAACTAGACAACAGAAAAACAACAGAAGTGATAGGCTCGCAAAGGGGGACCGCACAAGCTGAATCGCCCTAGGGACACATTCGGTGTTGTGTGTGTGGAAAGTCGCGCTAATGAAACCTGTCCACTATTTTTATGATGTCTAGTTGGCAGGGAGGATACTGTGATTTGCTCCCGTAGCTAGGCGGAGTTGCCATTCGAATGGTCCTAGGCTGGATTCTCTGGCGAGCCTATCACTTCTCTTGTTTTTCTGTTGTCTAGTTTTCTACTTCTTTATTTCTCACGAGTGAATGAAAAATACTTCTATGTGTGTAATATTTATTTATTTACTGCTTCTGACATATTATCTTCACTCAAAACTAATCACTTAACTTTCCCACCTTAATAAATTTCTGCTATAGAATTATAATCTTTTTATACATGTATCTTCTAAAGAAAACACAAATCAAACAAACAGTCAAAAAAAAAAACAACCAATACGCGACAGCTTTTATTGGAATATTTCCAGCCGCCGATATAAAAGATGTTCTAACACAACGCTTTCATTAGAATGATATCCCTATATAAGTTCTTCAAATGTGTTGATTTACGTCCCGTCTCTTGCTGTCCTTTGATTTCGTAGTAAAGCTTATGTATGATGGGCTTAAGGAGTTACAAACTATCATTACTTGGGCAGAAAAGAAGGATAAGAATTGTTTGACAACAACACAGATTTGGAAGGCTTCAGAAGAACCAGGCAAATACCAGCAGAGTCGAGGACAGACGTAGGTAGATGATTCGTGTGACACAAACTGTCAGGAAACCAACTTACAGCATTACACGGTTCTAATTATTCTGGAATCCCCCAGATAAAAGAAATAGAAACAGACCCAAAAGCACACGGAGAAGAAAACTTCAGATGACCTAATAATGATAAAGAAAACATGGCATGAACTTTTGATGGCACAGGCAGGAAGGCGTGGCGCGGGCGGAATGAAGACCTGTGTTTCACCATAAGCTGAAGTGTTGTGAATAAATTAAAAGTGTGCCTGGTGTCAAGCCTGTATACACAGGAGGCCGTTGGATGTATTTAATTTTTATGCTCACATGAATGACAGACTCAAAGGCTATTCTCGCGTCAGCGTCGTGTGAATCATTCCTCCTCCATCCGGCGTCGGAGAGAACTTCTGAGTACAGCGTAGTGTTTGTATATACCTGTGAGACATCAAAGAACAGCATGTTTGTATGTGGATATACTGTCCTTGAATCGTTAGCGACATAATCCTAACTTCTACACCTCTCCACCTTTACCAATTCTTACTACTTCTTCTACCATCATCACCCGCACCTCCACTGCCACTAATTATCTTTCACTCTCTTAAAACGAAACCCGTACTATAAACCCATTAATAGTTATACTAAAACTCCCCATAATTAAAATTTCTACTATATATGCTATTACTAATACCCTTGTACTTATCCTACAACCCTATTACGAATACTTATCCTACAACCCCTATTACTAATACTTATCCTACAACCCCTATTACTAATACTTATCCTACAACCCCTAATACTAATTCTTATCCAACAACCCCTATTACTAACACTTATCCTACAACCCCTATTACTAAATACTTATCCTACAACCCCTATTACTAATACGTATCCTACAACCCCTATTACTAATACGTATCCTACAACCCCTATTACTAATACGTATCCTACAACCCCTATTACTAATACGTATCATACAATCTCTGTTACTAATACGTATCCTACAACCCCTATTACTAATACTTATCCTACAACCTCTAATGCAACTACTTATCCAACATCCCCTATTACTAATACTTATCCTACTTATCCGTCTGCACGTGAAAAGCATACATGGAATACAGGTCAAACCGACCCTTATAACCTTCCTAAGTCTAACCATCTGACTTGGACGTGATCTCTGATATAACGAATCCTGGAACACAGACAATAGTCTTGTTGGTCTAGAGCGACCCATATATATATAACTAGTTCAGGTATAAAGATACCGGTGGCGAAAATCCTAGTCAAAGTACCTCTCCATTTTTGAATCACACAGGCGAGCAAGGAGCCACAAAATGACGAACTTCTAGATGATAGCATAAAGTTCAATACAAGAGGAATTACCTTTCTTCGGAAATCAACCACGAACATATGCCTCCAGGCAGGCTTGAATAATACTGGGAAATAGTCTAGTTAGCTAACTAACTCACAAAGACAATGTATTTCCCTCAGAAAATCACAAGACGCACATTGCGTCCGCTCGCTGCTCAGACCATTTCTAAACTCCCGAGCTGGGCGGAACACACCAAACGAACTACCAGTTTTGACATGCGCAGAACTCCAATATCTGAGTCGCCGCTCACATAAGACGATTCTAAGAACATTCGAGATAAAAGTCTTACACAGTCGCGCCTTTTATGGTCATGAACAGAAGCGTTAAGACAGGTTTCAGACATCTACAACAGTAGACTGATACTACCAAATAAGGAGATATGGTCACGCTTCGTTCAAGAAATTATAGACCGAACGTGTCTCTATACAAGAGAAGGCAAACTCATAAAAAAATTGTAGTCTCGATATCTCGGGTTATGTCCCTTTTACTGTAAAAACATAATACACCTTTCAGTCAAAAAAATGATCATACATACGAAAAATGATCATACAAAGACTTTGGAAAAAGTAATTATTTGTGCGTAACATTACCGCACCCTCCCGGGAAAAAAAATGAAACTTTTTTTTTTTAAATCCTGGAGCCGGAAAACTCTAGGCTCCTAACGCACGTATGATGCGCGGATATATACCTAACAAACTAGCTCAACGCATGGAGCGAAACTGAGATCATATCTCAGGTCCTTAGAGAAAAAATTTATCTAAGTATTCGCGTATATATTCCAGGAAGGTGCCACCAACACACGCCACAATGATGGCAACATCATAATAAAAGTCAAATTACTCTCATACCAATATATGAAATTAAATATATCATTATGATATCATACAATGTGTTGTGCAAATAGCGGTGTAATATACTAATATACCGCACTATATTATTACATTATATAATGCATCAGTAATTAATAACTAATACAATGTTATTCTTCGTTGACATAAAACAATCAATAGAAGATGTGGACATCATCCGCTCCCAATCTAGGACAGGACTTGATATCCTCAAAGTTCCACAATGGACATAATCTCGCAGACTTCAATGATGTGCTGCAAAAATATCAATAACACAAATCTTAAAGACAACTGGTAAATCTCTTAATACAATTATGCAAATGTATTATCTAAATGTGGCCGAGTGATCTTTTGGCCCGTATATCACTAACTAAGCCTTCTTAGATAATTACATGGTACAATGTTATAAATTCCTCAAAAAAAGTGAGAAAATATTTGCTAACATGTCATTATAGTATTGGACTGTATATCAGGAAATATATATGATAGAAGAATTATGTGGAATCATGTTGTGATCTATCACAATTATTATCTATATTGAGCCCATTGCTCTTATTTGAACTCCAGTTAACATAGTTATGATTGTTATTTCTCTTCTGAACAAAATATCTATTAAATGGTTTTTGTTGTCCTGGAGAAAAATTATTACCATGATGATAACCTTTATGAAAGTTCTTATAATTACTGGGACCAAAATGTTGAGGGCAATTAAATTGCCTCCAGTTCTTTGAAGAACTATTATCATATGGACGCGTTTGGTAATGTCCACTATCAAGATTATCTCTCTTAGCAAAATTGCTTTTATTTTTCCCTTTGGCAATGTGTTTGAAAGGAGCATCACGCTGTCTGTGCTGAGTATGATGAGTAATAGGGATAATAGGGTTCTCATTGTTCCGAATATAATAGATCTTATTTCGGGAACTAATATTACAAGTTTTATTCCCAGATACAAATTTATCAGTAATCTGCGAAGTCGATGCTTGATTCGTTAGAGTAGCCTTATTATGACATTTTTCAGTGTTGTTACTCTGATGTAAAGGACTGACAATATGATTACTTTTGTTGGCCTGACGCCAACTCCCATTAGAGGCAGTATCGTTGTCACGTGGGAAACCATATTTACCACGAAACGATTTGTTGACATATTGTCTAATGTTACTGCTGGCATCGAGTGCATGTCGCTGACTCTTTGCATTAAAATATTGACCATCAGCTTTATGTCTAACTTCATTGACCTTGGTAGCAGATAATATCTTATTACACAAAACAATATCTAATAACCCGTCAACTCTTTTACGAAGTTTTGTAACTTCTGCTTCTGCAATAGTTTTCTCTCTCTAGCGACAGCTTTGTATACTCTCTCGTTGGTTTTAACCCTCCTGTTATAATCCAACCTTATGTCATGTAGCTGGGAAGTAAGAGTCTTTTCTTTAGTGATCCTATCTCTAAGATCTATTTTCAATTGTTCATTTTGAGATGTAGTTTCTAAAACTGTAGCTCTTTCCTGAATCAGTTCAAGTTTAAGTGCTTCAATAGCACTATGCTGGCTAGTCACAAATTCATCAATCTTTTCAGGAACAACTGTATCCTTCTCATTCACTACCTTTTTTTCTTTCAGTTCCATAGACGACAACTTCTCTTCATGCAAGTTCATATTTTCTTCAGTTTGCATATGCATCTGCCATTTTTTCTCTTTAGCTCCAAGTTTCTGATCCTCAATTTCTATTTTCTGTTTTTCAATCTCAAACTCCAAATCTATATAATTTGACTTCCACTTCTCATTGTTTATTTTGACTTGTTCTAGTTCTCTAATAAGAGCCTGTTCCTTACATAGATATTTGTCTTTAATTGAGTTCATCTCATCTTCCAACTCTTTTTTCTCCTTTTCCAGTTGAAAATGTCTTAACTTATTCTCATGAGGAAGAGCTAATGTTTCTATTATCTTCCACAGTAGTTTTAAGTCAAGCGTGGAAGAGTTCACCTGCTCCATCTGGTTATTCAACAACTGTTTTAATGAGATTACTTCATCATCTAACTGTTTCTTCTGACTAAGAGAAGAGTCATAGAATTCCTTATTATCTTCTATTAACATTGTCACTTTACCCTTTAATACAGTATTTTCTGAATTCATTGCTGATAACTTATCAGTAAGAGCTTTCTTTTCATTCTGAAGCTCATTTATTGTTTCCTTTAATGAATCAAACTCCAAACTACTGCTCCTCTGAGTATTTGGTTTTCCCCCATCATAAAAAATTGTAGATATCAACTTGGAAAGTCTCAATGCTTTCTCTTTTGAATAGTCGTATCCAAACCTACACAAGGCATATTGTTTTAGATCCTGACTCACTTGAAGTAGGAGCTGTTCTGTGGCATATTCTTCACAGCTTGATCCAAATAAACGTAATTTCTTATCTCCCTCACGGAGAAAATAATCCAACATATCCATTATGTCTAATATTATGAGTCACCACCTGAAATAATTAATTAACTTATTTCAACCTTAATAGTAACAAGACTTAATAAAGTACTTGTATAATCACTATGTTTACTCCAATCTCTGTGGGAAACAAGACTTGACACCAACTTGTATTATCAAATGTATAATAATATCACAAGTCACCTCTTTATCATCAGTGCACTACACAAATCAGTGCACAACCATCAGTTATTTATCATAACTGCACTACAATAGTGCATAAGCAAAAAACCACCAGTTAGTTATGATAAGTGCACTATAGACCAATAGTGCATAGCATATATGTAACAATAGTGAAAGCTAACTATGCAAGAACTATGTAAACAATAACAAGACAATGTAAACAATAACAAAGATCACCAACAATGTAAACAATAACAAAGATCAAAGTCAATGTAAACAACAACAAAGATCAAAGTCAATGTAAACAATAACAAAGATCAGAGTCAATGTAAACAACAACAAAGATCAAAGTCAATGTAAACAATAACAAAGATCAAAGCAATACGAAAACATTCGCATAAGTAAAATAAATAAACAGCGAAAACTAAAAAGAAATATGCGAAGATATGACAAACAAATGACGCTACAGTGTATAGACAGCAATTTTGTAAAGAATTGAATAATAGAAAAGAGGAGACCTACAAATACAAACAAATGAAATCGAAACTAAAAAACAGAAAGAGAGAGAAAAAAAAATATATACAAAAAACGAAAATAAAGCACAACTCGTCACAACTAAACAGATATAGCAACGATTGTCGCTAGCAAATTTCACAGTAGGAAATTCGCACAGTCCCTAACGAAAACGCTAACAGTAGAACCTCTGTGACGTGGTATCTTCTACTGAAAGACACCGCCCAACCGAAAAACCCGCTGAAATATAAACATATAAATATTCAAATACAAATAACATTTAACATGTAACATGTAAACAGTGTGAAAAATGTGAGAGACAGAAGGCTCAGTTAGAACATAAGGGCACAGTTCACAAACAAAACAGGCCACTTAACTTCTATGAATCCACAACGTCAGCACAGTTCAGAACAGGATGTGATCAGCATTCTTAGGACAATGATCCAACGTTGATCCATATCTGCTCTCATAAACTGCCACGACGACGGAAATGAGCTTCTGACAGAAAACAGCTTCTGAACTTGACCTTCTGAATTGACTTGAGCACTTGACCTTCTCAATCCGGAACAGTTGTTACGGCACTTGTCCTTCTTCCTAACAGATCAGGAAATCGATTTGCTCGGCACTTGTCCTTCTATCGTAGGAAAACTGCCAACTTGACGAGCAACGCCGGGTATTTTGAAACAATTTCCAACTTTCAGCAACGCCGGGTACTTTCAAAATCTTTCATCAAACATTGAGGTGATGAGTTGAAACTGTAATGTTGAAAGCTTGATGATGATGTCTGGGTTTGTTGACCCCCTTGATAGCTGGTACCAGAGTAAACCAACAATTGGCCACCAAAAATGATAATGGTGCGCCAAAAAATGCTAGGTACGTTAGCTCCGTTATAACACACTACAGTTCAACGAATGTCTGGCCATTCATTAATAATAATTCTGATATAGTGTAGGAATCCAGATCTCAAATATTCATAGTGTATACAGATAGCTTCTGTATATTCGATATCATAAAGTTCTGGTTCATGAAGCTGTATAATATATATATATATATATATATATATATATATATATATATATATATATATATATATATATATATATATATATATATATATATATATATATATATATAGCACAGATCTGGGTGCCTAAGGTTCATACATATAACTTCTGCAACAGTGTCAGCTGCAGATCATCAATGTTCATAGACAATAATAAATGCTCCCTTCCTGATGCTAGCAGATCAGATGTGTACAATAAGTCCGTTTACTGTCTGCACGTGAATAGCATACATGGAATACAGGTCAAACCGACCCTTATAACCTTCCTAAGTCTAACCATCTGACTTGGACGTGATCTCTGATATAACGAATCCTGGAACACAGACAATAGTCTTGTTGGTCTAGAGCGACCCATATATATATATATATATATATATAACTAGTTCAGGTATAAAGATACCGGTGGCGAAAATCCTAGTCAAAGTACCTCTCCATTTTGAATCACACAGGCGAGCAAGGAGCCACAAAATGACGAACTTCTAGATGATAGCATAAAGTTCAATACAAGAGGAATTACCTTTCTTCGGAAATCAACCACGAACATATGCCTCCAGGCAGGCTTGAATAATACTGGGAAATAGTCTAGTTAGCTAACTAACTCACAAAGACAATGTATTTCCCTCAGAAAATCACAAGACGCACATTGCGTCCGCTCGCTGCTCAGACCATTTCTAAACTCCCGAGCTGGGCGGAACACACCAAACGAACTACCAGTTTTGACATGCGCAGAACTCCAATATCTGAGTCGCCGCTCACATAAGACGATTCTAAGAACATTCGAGATAAAAGTCTTACACAGTCGCGCCTTTTATGGTCATGAACAGAAGCGTTAAGACAGGTTTCAGACATCTACAACAGTAGACTGATACTACCAAATAAGGAGATATGGTCACGCTTCGTTCAAGAAATTATAGACCGAACGTGTCTCTATACAAGAGAAGGCAAACTCATAAAAAAAATTGTAGTCTCGATATCTCGGGTTATGTCCCTTTTACTGTAAAAACATAATACACCTTTCAGTCAAAAAAATGATCATACATACGAAAAATGATCATACAAAGACTTTGGAAAAAGTAATTATTTGTGCGTAACACTAATACTTATCTTACAACCCCTATTACTAATACTTATCTTACAACGCCTATTACTAATACTTATCGTACAATCCCTGTTACTGATTACACGTATATAATTCTTATTATTAATACTGATACTACAACCTATGTAGCTTAAACTCGTACTATAATTTCTATTATCAAAACTTGTACTATAACCCCTATTACTAATTCTTATACTATAACCCCTATTACTAATTCTCATACTACAACCCCTAGTTCTAATACTTAAACTACAACTCATATTACTAATGGTACCTGATTCGAAACACGGTGGCATTACGCTCAAGTCTACTCAACCTCTAAATGGGTACCTGACTCTGCTCTTGATTTAGGGAAGGCAAAGGCAGCGAGGAAGGAAACTGGTCACCCCCACCTCTCGAAGCTGCACCTAATATAGTGAAGTCTATAAACCTTCACTGCCCTACGGCAGTATCTGCTATAGAACTAACTTTACCGTTTTAGTTGCCCGGGGGTGCCTGAGGATACAGGGAGAGAGATTAGACAACGACTCCCTCAAGCATTTGTCATAAGAGGCAACAAATATGAGGTTGTAACTGGCAACCTCATCATGTGAAACGAAATTAGTACAGACAAAAAACATAATCCATGCTAGAGGACATGAAGGATTTGTTGCAGCCATGGTGCACGGGAATCAACTACTGTTGCTTTATAATGGTCTAAAAGGTAAAAGATATGAATGCACTATGTGTCAAAGAAAGAATGCAGTTTTTCAACTCGATGTTATTCCTACCTAGGGGCATGCACATTCACTTAACCTCATTAGTGTACCTTAAAATATATATCTTATTATTTTCTCACGAAACCAGGAACTATTGGCTTGAATCTGTCACCCCAGTTTTGTTCACTGTCATCGTCAACATTATCCTCATCGTCATCATCATCAATAACATCATTATCATCAACAACAACTTCATCCTCACCAACAACATTATCATGCTCATCAACATCATCATCATCCTCATCATCATCATCAACATCATCATCATCATCATCAACAACAACATCATCATTATCAACAACAACTTCATCATCGCCAACATCATTATCATCATAATCATCATCATCGTCGACATCAACATCATCATCACTGCAGTTAACGCCGCTGACAGAGCGGCAACGGTAACAATAAAATATAAATGCAGCATCTTACATCTCCGTTGATACATATAAAAGAGAAGTCTCCTTCTGTCATGCCAAGTCTATGGGCAACCAGCATGTACTTCCTCATTGTCATCCATGGCACAGAAAAAACGATCACTGAGGAGATGATATTCAGTTTAATCAATCAGTCAGATACATTTTATAAAAAGTACAGCATTAATCACTTTGTATATGAAGAAGAGGAAATAAAAATTTAAAAAAAACACACTCTTGTATACAAGAAGTCGGGAACCTGATTGTTAAGTTATGTTTTTGAGTGGGAGTTAAGTGTTTGGGATTTTTATGTACGGGTCTGATTTTTTATAGACACGCTAGTAAGCACGTTTAAAGTTATGAGATGATTTTTTATTTGGGTGCTTGAACATAGCTCAACTGAGTATGTGTTAGTTTTTTTTAAACATAAAGAAAGGGTTCAAATGTTCTGAGTAGTTGGGGGAGAGATACGGGTGAGCTGAGCTCACATTTCAAGCTGTTAGTTCGCGCTTGAGTGAAGATGTACTGAGTTGTATTGAGAAACAATAATCTCGGTCATTAGGTATCTGGCAGAGCTTCGAAACGGTTTTTATAGTCTCGCTAGTGTGTCCAGAGTGTTTTTTGAAGGGAAGAGATTCAATATATTATTAATGCCATGGATTATACCGGCTATTACCATTTATATTGAATTGCTGTTAATGCAACCAATTTTCTGATGGATTATATATATTTACCATTTATGATGAGTTGCTGGTGATGCACTCAACTTTCTGACGGATTATATATTATTACCATTTATGATGAGTTGCTGGTGATGCACTCAACGTTCTGACGGATTGTATGCTATGTCGATTTATGATGAGTTGCTGGTGTTCACTCAATTTATCTATGGATTATACCTACTATCATACCTTGCGATTTGCTGTGATCTATTGTCCATGATGTCAACGTTACTGTCGTAAATAAACTGTGTATAAGTTGAAAACTAATTCGTCTTACCCGTTGGTCTGTTTCCTGACCTAACGTTACTGTTGTGTGGGTTTACATCAGACGTTTACAAACCTAAAGAACTCACGACATTCGCCCATTATATTTACACACCTGTCGGCCACTAACAGTAAGTCCGACATTGTAGCACTATCTCTTTCATACAACCCCCACACATACACCAACAGTAAGCCCGACATTGTAGCACTATCTTTTTCATACAACCCCCACTATTACACCAACAGTAAGCCCGACATTGTAGCACTATCTCTGTCATACAACCCCCACACATACACCAACAGTAAGCCCGACATTGTAGCACTATCTCTTTCATACAACCCCCACACATACACCAACAGTAAGCCCGACATTGTAGCACTATCTCTGTCATACAACCACCACACATACACCAACAGTAAGCCCGACGTTGTAGCACTATCTCTGTCATACAACCACCACACATACACCAACAGTAAGCCCGACATTGTAGCACTATCTCTGTCATACAACCCCCACAATTTCACCAACAGTAAGCCCGACATTGTAGCACTATCTCTGTCATACAACCACCACACATACACCAACAGTAAGCCCGACATTGTAGCACTATCTCTGTCATACAACCACCACACATACACCAACAGTAAGCCCGACGTTGTAGCACTATCTCTGTCATACAACCACCACACATACACCAACAGTAAGCCCGACATTGTAGCACTATCTCTGTCATACAACCCCCACAATTTCACCAACAGTAAGCCCGACATTGTAGCACTATCTCTGTCATACAACCACCACACATACACCAACAGTAAGCCCGATATTGTAGCACTATCTCTGTCATACAACCACCACACATACACCAACAATAAGCCCGACATTGTAGCACTATCTCTGTCATACAACCACCACACATACACCAACCGAAGTGACAGCCAAAAGAATTATGCAACAGAAGTGATGGCCTGTGTGGCCTGTAATAGAAGGGATGACCTAAAACAACAATAACACTGATGGACAACGATCCAGAAATTGCAGGGCGTAGATGAACGACGTTTACATACAGGACAAAAGCAGCAACGAACACTACTTAAAAAAAGAAACACCATCTGTACTTAAAATGTAACTTTTATTTGACATTATGAAAAGGAACAGTCTTTGTGTTCGAACTGTACATTTAGAAATGTTTAGTCTTACCACTAGATTACATTTTGAATTTTATTATTTCTCTGTTATTCGTCTTTATGAAAAGGAACAGTCTTTGTGTTCGAACTCCCAGGATTAAAGAGACATAGATGTTATTCGTCTTCCACTACACATTACTGGACAGAAGTATTTCGGCCTTTATTTGGTCTATACTTGCTGGTAGGAAAGTTATATTAGTGATTGCGTCTTTAAACTGTCTGGGTCGTCCACGGGTCCTATATACCATAGTTGTGTGTGTCATGATAATGACCTCAGCCAATAATGCACTTTTTTGGGGGTGCAAAATTGGCTGTCCTTTCACGATGTACTGTCACAGCAAGGCGATGGCGCCGTTTGGTTGGTCCTAGGTTCGATTACCGGTAAGCCTATCACTTATATTTTCTTTTCTGTTGTCTAGTGTCATCCTTTATGTCCAAAGAGTACGTGTCACCTTTATTTATTTATTTACTAATTTATTTACTGTTCACAGGACTCAAGGTTTCATCACTTATTTATGCTGAAGAGGCGTCGTTTTTCCAGTTAATAGAGGCGGCTGGTTCCATAAAGACACAAAAAGAATAACAATTTTAATTAGTCTTCGTTTATTTAAATGTGTTTATCTTATGAGTGCTGATAATCTGTACCTGGTTTATTATTAATGTTTCGGTGATTATTAACCTCTACATTTACCATTCATTACATTCACCAAATCTCCCTAAAGCTGATATGATCATTTGCAGACATCTACGTTTATTATTCAGTTGAAAGTATCTTCATCGACGTGTGATGTTTCCTAGCTACTTTTTCACTAAAGAAAATATGTTATCCGACACGTTTGCTGTACTAAATATCTTCAAATAGTCTGCAAAACTTTTCTTCACATGCCCATGTTGGCTGTTATCACTTGTTATGCTTTCTATATTTGTAAAGTAAGAAAATTTCAAAGGCGAGTTTGAACAATGTCTGGGAGATAAATTATATCTGAAATATAAATACCAACAACGAAATGAATGAAACATTACGGACACTTTGTGATAGTCAACAGAGACATAACGCCATCTTGTGACTTGTGTCCTAAATCACCAGGATGCATGATACAAAAAAAAAAAAAAAAAAACCCAGATAAACTGACAGAGCAGCAAAAAGAAGGGAACATTTTAAAGACACATATTATACACTCAAGAACGCCATTAAAATTTCCCATGATTTAAATACTCCTTGCAGTGGAAGTCAAAACATTAAGCAAATAGCTTTGGAGTAGTTACTAATTCAACATTTTAGCTATCAAATAAGCACAAAATAGAGGAGTACACAAATACCATAGTTATCAGGAGAACCAAACGATCTACGATAGTAACATTATGACGAAGTAACCCGCCAAACCATGTTGGGAAATGCTTAATCTGCGCTCTTTCTATTTCATATGCTGATGACGTCACTATTTCTGCAGTGGTTATTTCCTTACTTGCTATTCCATGTCACCTTCATTGGATCTTTGTAGTCAAAATTTCATTCACTAGTCAAAATTGTCATGGATTATGGTCAATGGTCAATGCACTAGAACAAATTGTGATGCCTGTGCTACAATTTTAAATAGTGTTCAATTTATCTTTCAAGGTGCAATGCGCCCTTTCACTATTTTCCCAGAAAAATTGGTGGCAATGAGTACTTTTTCGTTTCAGAACATTTCACATAGACAGTTAGTAGTACGGATAATGAAGCAGCTTCGTGAAGGTTCAAGGAGTCTCTGAGAGGACAAAGACAAAAAAAAATAGGATTATCGTAAGAACCGACTACTCTGAGGTTAGCAACCTTATCTTTCAAGACAATTTGCTACATATACATTGCTGGAGACGCACACGCGTGATATTTTTTGGTGCATGTTTAATACAAGACGGCCTACTGTAGCGGTGTCTCAATTTAAAAAAAAAAAAAAAATTTAGCCTCACTTTGACGAGGCCACTGCGTTTAACCTAGATACAACACCCATCGGTTACATTAGGGCTCATATTAATATAAGATGATAGGAAATAAATAAACAAACAACACATAAATGTATGTTATCAGGCACTCAGTGAGAAATAAAGAAGTAGAAGACCAGACAACAGAAAAACAACCGAAGTGATAGGCTTACCGGGAACCGAACCAGGTCCTTCCGAACGGCACCCACCGCCTAGCTACGGGAATTTTTTTATTTTTTTTATTTCGTACGCCCGCTAATACTCGAGGCGAAATCTCAGGTTAGTATGTCTAACCTGAGACTGATTTTTACATGAGTATCCCTTTTTCTTGTACAGAGACAGGTGTCCCTCGCCATTCAGGCAGATACTCGCCGATTTCGGAGGTACCCATTAGAGCTGGGTCGGCTCAGGAGCCGCCAGTCCCTGGTCGACGACACTCCTTCAAATGTCTTCGCCAGGGATTAAGTTAATCCAGTCCAAATCCCGGTCAACGAAAAATCTTCAAATGTCCTCGCCCTGGTTTGATCCTGGGTCACCCGGTCGCCAGCGCAGTTTGGTAACCGCCTACACCAGAGCGGCTCCATGGAATGAATCGCCACTGTCCACTCTGCCAGCTACGCACTACTAGGAAAACATACAGATCGATACAACAGGAGGCAATCTGATTACACTGACAAACAACATTTTTCTTTCTTATATAAGAATAAGTGTTCTTAGGTCAGTTTCTTGCGCTGATTTCAAATTTGAAATCCGTTTATCTCTATCACATCGGGTTCTTAAGATATTTGTGAATAAATATATTTTTGGGAAACCGTTATTTGCTCCATTTCATTTTTACTATATAACTTATTAAAAATTAATAAAATGCAAAATAATTCTACTTTTTATACTGCTAAAAGATGCATGACATATGTTAAGCTATTTTTTTTAATAGTTACTGTATTTTGAAATAATTCTGAGCGAAATATGGCTTCTAGAAGTTGTAGAAGTTCGGCTGATCTGTTCTGTTATGTGTGCGGATATTTTACCGATCGTGTTCACCAGAAAAACTTTACACCATTACTAAAGAAAGCATATGAACTTTATTTCGATTCGAAAGTTGATGATGCAAATAAGTCTTGGAAGCCAAATGCAGTTTGTTCGACTTGTGCAAACACATTGGCAGGTTGGTTACGAAATTCGTCGAAGCATAAGTCGGTGCCTTTTGGAGTGCCAGTAATATGGCGTGAACAGACAAATCACGCTACTGATTGTTACTTCTGCTTGACAAATATCCATGGTTTCACTTTTAAAACTAGAAAGTCTGTGGTTTATCCAAATATTAAATCGGTTTCGAAACCAGTGCCTCATGATCCAGTTCCACCAGAACAATATCCGTTGGACGTGAATGAACCATCAGAAAGTGATAGTTTACCTGCTTTCGAAACTAATTCTGACTCGGATTATATTCCGGTGAATGATGGTGTTCACTTAATTAACCATTCAGAACTTTCAGATCTAATACGTGATCTCGCTCTTACCAAAGGACAAGCGGAATTACTCGGTTCGCGACTCAAAGAATGGAATCTTTTAGCGCCCAATACTCCGATATCTAAATTTCATCATAGACACAGAGAACTTGTTCAATACTTTGAGATGGATGATGACATTTGCTATTGCAAAGATGTAAACGGTCTAATGGTGCACCTCGGTCATGAGCACATAGTCAACAAATGGCGACTTTTCATCGACTCTTCCAAGACTAGTCTAAAAGCCGTGTTATTGCATAACGGAAATTTATTTTCATCAATTCCAGTCGCCTACTCTGTTCATATGAAAGAAACTTATGACAATGTGGCTATACTTTTGACAAAAATAAAGTACAATGACTACCAATGGCGGATTTGTGGAGACCTAAAGGTCATTGCAATTCTCACGGGTATGCATACTGGGTATACTGAATTTTGTTGCTTCCTATGTGAATGGGACAACCGCAACAGACAGGAACATTATGCAAGAAAGGTGTGGCCTATCACGGATCGTATGCAGCTCGGTCATAAAAATGTAATACACGAGCCATTAGTTAACAAGACAGCATCATTTTACCACTGTTACATATAAAGTTGGGGCTCATGAAGAATTTCGTAAAAGCGTTAGATAAAACGAGCAAAGCTTTCACTTATCTTCGAGAAAAGTTTCCGCAAGTTAGCGATGCAAAGATAAAGGAAGGTATCTTTGTAGGACCTCAGATTAGGAAAGTTATTGCCGACACACAATTCGAGAACTTGTTACATGGTAGTGAACGTCACGCATGGATGGCATTCAAATCGATCGTCGATAACTTTCTGGGAAATCACAAGTCTGTCGACTATGTGCATATTGTTAAGCAGTGCATAGATTCATACAGAATTATGGGCTGTAACATGTCCCTTAAAATCCATTTGCTCGATTCGCATCTTGACTTTTTCCCTGACAACCTTGGCGAAGTCAGCGATGAACTTGGAGAACGATTCCATCAAGATATCGCCGTAATGGAGTCACGTTATCAAGGACGGTGGAGTGTGACCATGCTTGCCGATTATTGTTGGATGCTTCATCACGATGTACCACATGCCATTCACCGACGAAAGTCGACTGCAAAGAAATTCAAGCCTACATAACTGTTATACTTCTTGTGCGAATGATGTTGTAATACTGTATGTGTTGTTAAAAAACTTCAATTGCGTACGGAAAGGTAATTAATAACACGAAGTCGCAGAATAACAAAAATGTTACTTCTATCCCTGAAGTCATACCTCTGGCGTACTTTCTGACTTGCTGAAAGATGTCTTGAATGTCGCTGTCCGGCATGCCTGGGTCGACGCTGTGCTGTGATGTAATGGTGTTGTTCTTCTCCTTCAGGTAGACCGTGATTGCGTCATTGACAGAGCTGTAAGCGTCATCTACGTCGTAGATCATGGCGAAGCGTCTCCAGCGGAACAGAATAGTTACAAAGTTCATGGTGTATGCTGGGAAGAGAAGAGATCGAGTCAGTGGCGTAACATATTTATTGTTGTAAGTATCAACATCATAATGCTAATTTTCGTCGCTCCTTATGGAGCATGGAGCCAAGGCTGTAGCGGGCCCCTTGACACGAAGCCTGTGCAAATCATTTACATGAATTTTTATTTTTGCAGCAGTGGCTCCTGTTGAAATGTGTTTTACATAATGAAGTTACCAGTCTCATGCACAACCTCATGTAAGTTGCCTTGTACGACATGCATGATGGAGAAGTAATCGTATTCTTTCTATGTCTCATACGATATCTCCCGGATCAACAACGAGGGGGCGGGGGGGGGGGCGCACTGTGAGCATGTACTGAACAATAGTTTATCTTTCTCTATAATCACTATCATGATTATCATAATAATCTTAATATTCCTCAGCCATGTCTTTTGCTTTCCATTGATTATTCTTTCTCATTTTCCCCCTGCTTTTATCCTTCTCCAGTTCAGGTTTTCCGAATCCCCAGCATCGACACATTTTCACCACGGTATTTCACGCACGTACAATATTTCTTTTATATATTTTTCCTGTTAATGAATCGTTCTTATCCAGTACAAATTTCATCCTCCTTCATAAAATCCTTTTCGTGGAATACTTCTTTAATATTATCAGCTTTATCTAGGAAAAAATGTGCAAACAAACGTGTTGTTCACTTATTTCTAATACAACATTCATCATTTTTTCACAGCTTAAAGCAAAAGTAACTATTTCATTCCTCGCAACGAGGTTTCCCAGAAAGAAAAAAAAACCGGACAGCTTTGTAAAACTAATAATCACTAACTACTGAAAAAATTAATACTTACAGAACTGATTTAATGGACCTAGCACGCGAACTAGGGTTGTGTAGATTGACCTGTCCTCCAGGGAGTGATCGTTGGACACCCAGCCGAACACTGGTAGGTTCCAGTGTGATGCTAACATTGCCACGCTTGACATACCTGAGAGTTGCAACAAGGAGAAAAGGATATCAATATTATTTCCAATCAACGCCATTGAAAAATCTGTAGGAGGCGGAGAATTCATTTAAGATGGAAGATATTCTCTGGATCAGGGTTAGGAGCTCAAAAATATCTGGCACATATACTTAGCAAAATCCCACCAATTTATAGCCAAATAACTGTCATGCATAGACACATAAATGCCATCATTTGTTTTTAAATATCGATCATGGCTTTTATGTTACCCTGAGTGGATTTTTACACAACTGGGCTGGATAACAGAAAACCTGGCACCGCTGCTCGGTGGACATATCAAACGTCAATATAGAAAGGTTTCGTCAGAAGTAACCAACAATTAAAAATAGGTCATTCCCTGTAAATTAATTATCTTATTAAAGCGTCGGAAACATACAATGTAAAATACCCGTTGGCTTTTCGGGAATATGCGGAAACGGCAAATATTGTACAGTTAAAAAAAAGTTAGTTGCTTATCCTTTACAGGACGTGGCAATCAACTCCAGCTTTTATTGGCTGTTTGTGATTTTTCTAGGCAATATTTACGTTCAGTAGTTTGCCATTGCTTTCTGAACGGTACGGCGCTTATACCATTGTTAAAAATCCACACAAAGCGATCTGCTACCAAACCGCCTGCAGCAGGTTTCGAACCTGGTATATCTAGATTATGAAACTGCGTTCATATCCATTAGGCCACAGACGCCGACAATAAAAGCGAAATAGAACACACATTAAAACAGGACGCATGCCTTTCAATATTTTTATGGTGTACTGGCCATTGACCACACGTCGTGATAACATTGACTAGAGAGATCCAATAAAGTTTAAATATAATGGAAATTATTTAAAGAGTACAACATAATTCAAGAGATATGCAACAATGCAAAATGATAGACAACAATTTAATGTAGGACATCTAAGAAATCAAGAAACAAGAGACAAATTTGCGGTCACAATATCCAACAAATTCCAAGTGCTCCAACAGCTGGAAGATGCAGAGAATACAGAAGACTATTGGCAGCAAATCAAAACGGTATGGAATGAGACATGTGAAGAAATACAGGGGAAAAGGGAACGACAACAAAAAGCACGGATAACAACAGAAACCATCAATAAGATAAAAGACAGGGCAAACAAGAAAGCAGATTTAAACACAAGCAAAACCAGAAGTTCCAAAGCCAAGGCTCAAGAAGTGTACACAGAAGCAAACAAAGTAGTAAAAAGAAGTATCAAAAGAGACAAGAGGAAGTATATTGAGGAGTTGGCAAGAAAGGCAGAAGATGCTGCAGCCAAAGGGAATATGAGAGAAATGTATAACAGCACAAAGAAGCTAACGGGGAAATACAAGCAAACAAGTTGCTTCATAAAAGACAAGAATGGAAAACTGCTTAGCAATATACAAGAGCAAATGAAGAGGTGGACAGAATATTTTGAGGACCTTCTCAATAGACCATTTCCACAAAACCCCCGGACATCCAGCTAGCAGAAGAAGAGCTACAAATTAACGGTGAAAGACCAACGAAGGAAGAAATAAAGAAAGCCATAAAGCTTCTAAGAGATGGAAAAGCGTCTGGACCTGATGGCATTCCAGCAGAGGCCATCAACGCAGATATCGACACGGCTACAGAGATGTTATATAAATTACTTGGTAAAGTCTGGGAAAATGAAGAGATGCCAGCAGAATGGAAGGAAGGATATCTGGTTAAGTTGCCTAAGAAGGGAAATTTACAAGAGTGCACAAATTATAGAGGAATAATGTTACTTTCAGTGCCAGGAAAAGTGTTAAACAGGATTATCCTTGAAAGATTAAAAGAGTCCATAGACAAGAAACTGAGAGATGAACAAGCAGGTTTTCGACAAAACAGATCCTGTACAGACCACATAGCTACTTTGAGAATAATAGTTGAACAAAGTCTGGAATGGAATTCACTACTATACATCGGATTTGTGGACTACGAAAATGCATTTGACAGTGTAGACAGAGAATCACTTTGGAAATTGATAAGGCATTATGGAGTTCCCCTGAAGATCATTAATTTAATAAAGAAAACATATGAAGACATGACATGCAGAGTTCTCCATGAAGGACAGCTTACAGATCCGTTTGGGATAAGAACAGGAGTGCGACAGGGATGCCTCTTGTCTCCATTTCTTTTCTTACTAACAATAGACTGGGTTACGAGAACATCGACAACACACAACAGAAATGGAATCCAATGGACTCTGACTAAGCAGTTGGATGATCTGGATTTTGCTGATGACTTAACTCTTCTGTCCCATAACCGTAATTAGATGCAGGACAAATTGAAAACACTCGATGAGAGATACCGCAATTGGATCTGAAAATACACAGGGAAAAGACAAAGATAATGAGAATAAATGCAGGTAATGATAACAGGGTTGAACCTGAAGAAGTACCAATACAAGATGTAGAATCGTACACATATCTTGGCAGCAATATAGACAAAGTTGAAGGGACAGGCAGTGATATCAAAATAAGAATACAAAAAGCAAGAGGAGCTTTCATTGCAATGGGAAATATATGGAGATCAAGAGAAATCGGATCCAACACGAAAATAAGAATTTTCAACTCAAATGTGAAATCAGTCCTATTGTCTGGCTCTGAGACATGGAGAACAACAAAGACAACTACCAAAAAGCTACAGACTTTCATAAATGGGTGCTTGCGTAGAATAGAGGGATTAAAATGGTATGACAAGGTTACCAACGTGGAACTGATGACAAGAACTAGACAAGTGCCAGTGGAACAAGAGATGAGAAGAAGACGATGGCAATGGATAGGACACACACTGAGGAAACCTGTTGATAACATTACAAGGCAGTCCTTGTTCTGGAACCCCCAGGGCAAGAGAGGCAGAGGTAGACCAAGAAGCACACAGAGAAGAGAGCTGGAAACAGAGGTGAAAATGATAAGAAGAACGTGGAAAGAACTTGAGATGATGGCACGTGACAAGAGGACTTGGCATGTGTTTGTTGAAGGCCTATGCTCCTTTGGGAGTGGAGGGTTATGAATGAACAACATAATTATTTGCCACGTCATATTCTGACGGGCTGCCTACCCGTTTAGAACGAATAACCACTAACTAATGAAGATCCAGCGGATGCGTGGCCGCTTCGAAAATTGTTGGTGAAACCAGGGTATGACATTTAGTAGGGCTCCATATAGTTACCTTGAGTTTCTGAACAGACACAGAAAGAATCGGATTACTGAACCAGGCTCTTGCATTGGTGGTTTCTATGGCAATGTGTTCTACATGATGAGGTTGCCAACACCATACACAGCCTCGTATTAGTAGCCTGGTACGACATGCCCGAGGGTGAGTAGACTCAGTGGCGTCACTAGGGTTGGTGTCACCCAGTGCGATAACTCATGGTGTCACCCCCATGGACCTCTTCCCGTACCAGACCATACAGAATCCTTAGTAATGTTTTTTGTATTAATGTTACTCGTAAATCGTAATTCCCGTATATCACTGAATGTAATAGCAATAGTAGTGACATAAACAACTAGCAAAATTAAAATTACACATTTAAATTACAATATCATGCACACAGCCTAAATGTATTTACATTTACATAGTTTCATGTGGTTAAAGTGAAAATTAGGTTAGAAAACAATTGAATTCGAAGTAAAAACGTTTAAGAACTATATCAAAATTATGTTCATTTTAACGTTTTTTTTTTTTTAACGTTAAACTACTTTACCGTTACATGAGATACATTAATGGATTAGGTTTGCATAATCAATAACGGCCCAAATAATGTAGAAATTGTAGACAAATGCATATGGAAGTACACTCATAAATGAAACAATTTAAAAAAAAAACCACGTTATTCCAAGCGTCACTGTAATTGGGTAATAATGACAGCTCTGACCTGAGCGCATGCGCATTAAGTTCAAAAAGTAAATTAGCATAGAGTTTTAGCCTTGTAGGTATATTGATACAGTACATGTAAGCCGGGCTTACGAAAAATGTTTTTGTGGTTTTAACTAACTACATGGGTATTGTTATAAAAAAATAATAAATTTCTGCTGAGACACTGCACATAAATTGTATAGACAGTCATTTTGGTGTCACCCCCTCTGATGGTGTCACCAGGTGCGGTCCGCACCCCACTAGTGACGCCTCTGAGTATACTTATTCTTTCTTTGTCTCTTCAGAGACCCACTGGAATTACCCCGGTCGACTTTTTCCATGTCAAGTTGTTAAACCGCCCAGCACCGTCTTCCTTCGTCGCCCTCGATCTCTCTTTGTAGCCAAACTGTTTAAACTTTTCACTTCTCATAACATGTCCAGTAAAAGTGTAAGATCTTCTTTGGTGCGTATCATTGTTACTGTGTACATTGACCTTTTTTCAAGATATCCTAGTTAGTCTTCATAACTTGTGGATAGAACTCATTACATTTTTCAATAACATCACTTCTGTATTGCCATGACCTTTCAGTTATTTTTATTCCAGCACTGTCCGTGATTAGTTTCCACGGGGCAAGATCTAGTCAATGAAATACAAAGGTGGTTATCTTTCTTACAGTTTATCATTCTGATTTGTTTTAATTAACTGAAATCGTTATCAGTTCGTTTAAACACGTTTCTGTCGTTAAAGTAGCTTTCATGTTTTACAACAATATTAATTCCATAGAGCACTTTTCGGTTCTTAAAGCACTTTTCGTTTGTTAAAGCAGTTTTTGTTCGTTAAAGCAATTTTAGTTCGTTAAATCCATTTTCTTTTGTTCCAACAATATTAATTCCATAAAGAACTTTTCGTTCTTTAAAGCAGTTTTTGTTCGTTAAAGCAGTTTTCGTTCGTTAAATCCATTTTCTTTTGTTCCAACAATATTAATTCCATAGAGAACTTTTCGTTCGTTAAAGCAGTTTTCGTTCGTTGAAGCAGTTTTTGTTCGTTAAAGCAGTTTTCTTTCGTTAAAACAATATTACTTCCTTAAAGTATTTTAGTTCTTTAACGCCCTTTTCGTTCGTTAAAACACTTAAGGTTCGTTAAGGCAGTTTTCCCTTGTGCCCTGTCGATAGGGCAGTGGATAACTGAGTTGCTCAAATCTTCCACCAGATCTAGACAAAGCAACATTTCTCTAGTTCCCGGTGATTCAACAGGTGGAGGGTAGCCAGTGGAAGGCAACGACAGGCTGGGAAATAATATAAATTGCAGGTAAAAAAAGATATTAAAAAAAAAAAACAACATAAAACATATGAGTTGCCAAGGAAGAATCTGTCGACCTAGTCATTCCAATTCAGAAATTATTTTACCAGAGTAGATAACACTGACTAACAAAAAAAAAATTTTTTTTTCTTTCTCTAACATTTCTATGTTTTTCTGATCAATTTTAATGCGCTGTTTTTAAATCTGCAAACCGTTTTTCTCTATCAGGTCGGGATCTCTAGAAATACGCAATTGAAGTTTTTTTAACAACGCATACAGTATTACAACATCATTTGTACAAGAAGTATAACAGTTATGTAGGCTTGAATTTCTTTGCAGTCGACTTTCGTCGGTGAATGGCATGTGGTACATCGCGATGAAGCATCCAACAATAATCAGCAAGCATGGTCACACTCCACCGTCCTTGATAACGTGACTCCATTACGGCGATATCTTGATGGAATCGTTCTCCATGTTCATCGCTGACTTCACCAAGGTTGTCAGGGAAAAAGTCAAGATGCGAATCGAGCAAATGGATTTTGAGGGACATGTTACAGCCCATAATTCTGTATGCATCTATGCACTGCTTAATAATATGCACATAGTCGACAGATTTGTGATTTCCCAGAAAGTTATCGACGATCGATTTGAATGCCATCCATGCGCGAAGTTCACTACCATGTAACAAGTTCTCGAATTGTTTGTCTGCAATAACTTTCCTAATCTGAGGTCCTACAAAGATACCTTCCTTTATCTTTGCATCGCTAATCTTTGCATCGCTAATTTGCGGAAACTTTTCTTGAAGATAAGTGAAAGCTTTGCTCGTTTTATCTAACGCTTTTACGAAATTATTCATGAGCCCCAACTTTATATGTAACGGTGGTAAAATGATGCTGTCTTTGTTAGCTAATGGCTCGTGTATTACATTTTTATGCCCGAGCTGCATACGATCCCTGATAGGCCACACCTTTCTTGCATAATGTTCCTGTCTGTTGCGGCTGTCCCATTCACATAGGAAGCAACAAAATTTAGTATACCCAGTCTGCATGCCCATGAGAATTGCAATGACCCTTAGGTCTCCACAAATCCGCCATTGGTAGTCATTGTACTTTATGTTTGCCAAAAGTATAGCCATATTGTCATAAGTTTCTTTCATATGAACAGAGTAGGCGACTAGAATTGATGAAAATAAATTTCCATTATGCAATAACACGGCTTTTAGACTAGTCTTGGAAGATTCGATGAAAAGTCGCCATTCGTTGACTATGTGCTCATGACCGAGGTGCACCATTAGACCTTTTACATCTTTGCAATAGCAAATGTCATCATCCATCTCAAAGTATTGAACAAGTTCTCTGTGTCTATGACGAAATTTAGATATCGGAGTATTGGGCGCTAAAAGATTCCATTCTCTGAGTCGCGAACCGAGTAATTCCGCTTGTCCTTTGGTGAGAGCGAGATCACGTATTAGATCTGAAAGTTCTGAATGGTTAATTAAGTGAACACCATCATTCACCGGTACATAATCCGAGTCAGAATTAGTTTCTAAAGCAGGTAAACTATCACTTTCTGATGGTTCATTCACGTCCAACGGATATTGTTCTGGTGGAACTGGGATCGGACACGTGATTGGATCATGAGGCACTGGTTTCGAAACCGATTCAATATTTGGATAAACCACAGACTTTCTAGTTTTAAAAGTGAAACCATAGATATTTTTCAAGCAGAAGTAACAATCAGTAGCGTGATTTGTCGGTTCACGCCATATTACTGGCACTCCAAAAGGCATCGACTTATGCTTCGGCGATTTTCGTAACCAACCTGCCAATGTATTTGCACAAGTCGAACAAACTGCATTTGGCTTCCAAGATTTATTTGCATCATCAACTTTCGAATCGAAATAAAGTTCATATGCTTTCTTTAGCAATGGTGTAAAGTTTTTCTGGTGAACACGATCGGTAAAATATCCGCACACGTAACAGAACAGATCAGCCGAATTTCTACAACTTCTAGAAGCCATATTTCACTCAAAATTATTTCAAAATACAGTAACTATTTGAAATATAACGTAACATATGTCATGCATCTTTTAGCAGTATAAAAAGTAGAATTATTTTGCATTTTATTAATTTTTAAAAAGTTATATAGTAAAAATGAAACGGAGCAAATAACGGTTTCCCAAAAATATATTTATTCACAAATATCTTAAGAACCCGACGTGATAGAGATAAACGGATTTCAAATTTGAAATCAGCGCAAGAAACTGACCTAAGAACACTTATTCTTATATAAGAAAGAAAAATGTTGTTTGTCAGTGTAATCAAATGTAAAGAAAAAACAAGATAACGCAGTGTCTTACAAGCTGACTCTACTGCTCAGACACCCGTACTACAATTGAAGGTAAGGCGTTCAACACAACATAACACATAGGTGTGCAATTTAGTTTTCACGGTGTAATGAGCGCCGTTTCAGAATTTTCCCAGAAAGCTGGCGGAATGTTATCAATATTCGTCGCATGACGTTTAACTTAGACAGCTAGTATATAGGGGACATGCGAGACAAAGAGAAGGATGACTGGACTGAGTGATGCCCACCTGCAGAATAAGCTGTCCTGCTACAAAAGATCAAACCCCGGTCAATTACGTGAGTACATTTCATCCATGCCACTCAATGGCTAAAAAAAACAATGAAAAAAAACAAACAAACAAAAGAGATTCTACATTTTTGTACATATCATGTTAAATAATCGTGGATCACACGTGTTACTTCCTGGCAATAAAAAAAGCTGGCAATAAATCCGGCTGCGATTTTCATCTCGGAAATGAGAACAGGTCTATTGACTAATCTATTCTGTCCCCGTAATGTGTCGAGTTTATCTGTCAGGTATGACAAATCGGTCTCTATATATATGATTGCTGTTCGATTTGTTGCACATTTATTGCACCGATTTCCTACACGTATCTTCTTTCTAATACTGAATAGCCGTTTATGGCAGCAGTGGTGAGAGACAGATAAGCGTGCATTGATCTGTGCTCATGTTGGCTTAATTCTGCTTTATTACCCCCTTCTCTTCCCCCCCCCGAGCATAGGCCTTCAGCAAACTAATGCCACGCATTCCTGCCTCCTCCCTTCCCCCGGGCCATCAGCACAAGGTGTTTCCATGCCTTCCTTATTCCTCTTATGCCTGTCTCCAGTTCTCTTCTCCATGTGTTCTTCGGTTTCCTTTACCTCTCTTTCCCTGGGGATTCCAGAACAAGGACTGCCTTGTAATACAAGGTTCAGTAGTCCTGTTCTTTTGTTTGTCTCTTCAGAATCCTCAGAGTGTGTCATATCCATCGCCAGCGCCTTCTTCTCATTTCTTGTTTGCACTTGCCTGGTTCTTGTCTTCAGTTTCACATCAGTCATCTTGTCATTCTCTTTCAATACTTGAAATTCTACGTAAACTACCATTTATGAAAGTTTGTAGCTTCTTGGTTATTCTAATTGTTGTTCTCCATATTTCAGAACCATACAACAGGACTGACGCCTTATGTTATGTTATGTTAAATATCTTATGAAAGTTTTTTTTTCCCCTCAATGTTTGGTTTGAAGTGGGAGCAGTACATGTCTTCATATCTATTCCCTTTGTGTGTATGTGTGTGTATGTGTGTGTGTGTGAAAAACCATGTGAGTGCTTGATGCAGGATTCCCCTGGAATGGGAAGCGTTGCAGACGTGCTCTATAAGAATATGGTGATGACTGTAGTGTTTTTATACAGAACATTTCCGTGTATTTTTTGATTATTTAAATTTTTCATGAAACGGAAACTTTAAACCGGATGTTTATATGAGAGCATGCGAAGTAGTCGTCAGCCTTTTTTACACGCTTTTCTTTAACTTGTCTTGTATTTCACTGTCGTGTCACCTTTAAGTCTTGCAATCGATTTTTCAATCACTTCCAGATGAGCAATAGCTCTGAAACTTGGCATATTTGTGTATTCCCGATGACAATACAATAATCAGTCGTAAAAAAATAAAATGAATAACATTACAATTGATAATAATTTTTTTTTGTATTGCATCAGCACTGAAATGGGCGATAACTGCAAATTATCTAGATGTATTCTTTCCAACAAGATTGTCTCTCTTGAGAGAAATGTTGAAACTTCACGAAGTGCGTGAACTTTCGACAACTCACTAAAAAGAAGAAAATAAAAAATATTAAAAAAAAATTTAAACACACGGTTTTAATGCACTAAACAGCCAACAATAATTTTTCAAGGAGTTATAGCTTGCAGTCAAAATATTTAACATCATATTGACAAAAAGTGTGGGGCGCTTAAGCGCTTATCATATATTTTATCCATAAGTGTCTAATGAAGTATAAGGCAGAAGTTCATGTCATGCAGAATCGGCGTCCCAAATGGGACGACGAGAGAATATTACCACTGCTCCCTTAGGCGATTGTATAAGCCGACTCATATGAGTTTTTGTGTGTGTGGGGCGTGCAAACTTATACTTATTTTAAAAATGCGTACAGAAACCACCACTGCACGAGTTTGTGCTTTGATTTAATCTTCCTCAAGTGGGTCATCTGCAGAAGTGGTTCCATGCACTTTAAGGAGTGAAACTGAAGATGATGATTTCTTCGATACAAGAAGGAAACTTCACGAAACTCATTTTCAACCATCGAAACTCACTTATTCAGAAGTCCTGTCTTAAAGTACTTACCGGCAGAACAGGGAGGCCCAAGAATTAGGTCAGGATCAAAGTCTCGTCTGGCATCCACAGCTGCTGCCAACGCAGCTTTAGGGTCACATTTTGTGTCATACCATTTGACCCTGGAAATACAGGAGATTAAATATTGGTCAGACGTTGTTAAGTCGTACAAGTTTATCTGTGGACAAGCTGCGTAACACGACTGAAGACACCATCTACTGAAAAGAAGGCATAGAAGAAGCAGACCTGGTGAAAAAGTATTCTTCTTCGTACGCTCTTAAAATAAACAGACATCTATTTCTCTTATGAAGTTGGTCCTACGCCTCAGGCTTCTCTCGACATTATGCAGTTACGCCCTCAGCGGACGTTGGGGATGGTCATTCAGCTACCCTGCTCGTCCCATGGAGCCAAAAATATCGGACGGTATGCTCTAGTGCAGGGGTCAGCAACCCAGGAGCTTTTAGGATTCTACTTTAGTAACACTGAGCCCCCTAAAGATCTAGCTAGCTATATATATATATATATATATATATATATATATATATATATATATATATATATATATATATATATATATATATATATATATATATATATATATGTATGTATGTGTACGTGTATGTTTGGGGAATTTAAGAGGGGGGACAACAACAAAAATCGCGTTACTTTCTAATGTAGTTCACGAATGTATTTTAATAGCCAGCTCGAGAGTTTTCATTGGGAATGAGAAAAATGTACCTTTGATCCCAGGGACACCTCTATTTTGAATGCCGGCAGAAGTGGCCCAGTATTAATTTTCCCTATTTTAAAAAGTCTTTCCTTTTGTCCCCCTCAGTCGCCTGTGACAGAATGGGGCGGCCTCTATCGATCTTTGTTTCACTCCGGAAGTATCGGTACATTTGTGGTACTGATTTTATTGTGTGCTTTCATTTGTCACACTTTCTTTCTTTCTTTCTCTGCTATATGAAGCAGATATTATGTATTTTCCTTCCTTCACCCTTCTCATGGATAAGTAGACATGTCTGGTTGTTATCCATTTCTTCTTGCGTTGCAAAAAGTGGCAGCGACCTAACCATGTTGGCTATCGTGGGCGCCGCGGATATCAGTACACAGATCAACACGTAAATTGCCTCAGCGAAGTGCTTAATCACTGATAAGACTGATAAGACACGAGTACGTGCATCGCCAAAACTTGGAATACGGGGAGACAACTGATGGACAGACACAGATAAGAGAGTACTTTCTGATAAAAGTAATGATTTTTACATTGGGAACACTTTGTTATATGAGTTAACCGACATGTTCGTAAGTTTATAAGCAAGGGCAAGCGGATGTGTACAGCCCATTTTCAGAAAAGTAATATTTGAAATTATGCATTAGTTGAGTCATGCATCAAATTCAAATCAGATTGGCTGATCCTTTGAGGCGCGCATAAGAAATGCGTGGGAAGGTAGTGAATATAATCTGACCATCTTCTCAAGCTATTACATTTGAGAAATCGCTCGCCAAGACACCAGACCTTGCTAGACTGAAGAATTAGAATTCAGAATTCCTTCTTAACATACCGGACACCTTTTATTCGAGAATTTTGGACGGACTTTCAAAGCCCAGGAAATCTGTTTCATATTAAATAAGGAAACCGGGACTGAGGAAACTGAAGGACCACACACGAAGTCAGAGAGGAAACTTATTAAATTAACGACACCCCAGACGCGTGTAAGTGGCCGATTCAAGTCTCTTTTATTCATCTGAGCAGAAAGTCTGTGAGCCAGGATTGGCGTAAGATGTGATTTACATTTCATACTGTATTATTAACATGTGTACTAACACACACACACACACACACACACACACACACACACACACACACACACACACACACACACACACACACACACACACATATATATATATATATATATATATATATATATATATATATATATATATATATATATATATATATTACCATGTGAATTTTAATTTATGAAACTCGCTAGTGGATGTCAAAGTCATTTGAGGCTGGCAACCTCAGCGTATAGAATGATGATTCACGAACCACCACTGCACGGGCTGTTGATTGCTGTATTCCTAGTTTCGTAGAGAGAACTAAAAGCATAAAGTAGTTCTAGGTTCCATACGGAGCAGGGAGGGAAAGATGAGGGAAATGATGTACATTCTAAGTATAATACTTACATTTTCATATGAGTCTAAATATCCATATAAAGATATTCACTTTAAAATTAATGTACGTTTTCAAGCTTTAAACCAGTGTAAATGTCTATGTGAAAGTATTCATTTTAAAGTTAATGGAAGTTTCAAACTATTCAATCAGTGTAAACATAAATGAAAACGTATTCAATTTATATTGTGAACACTTTTCAATCTGTGGAGATGTATTTGTAAACAGACTCTATCTGTATTATTAACCTTTTCATTTAAATGTCATGTAAAGCGAAAGCTATTCTATTTAAATGTAAAGGTAGTTTTATCCCGTGGGATTAAATTTAATTCTCGTCTAGGGTAAATTCTGAGATAATTGGGATGGTGGTATGGGAAGATAGGAACCCATAACTATGGGGTGGAAAACGCCATACTCAGAAGAGCGTTTCGTTTTATTCTTTTACCATAGTTATTGGTTGTACCAGCAGAAAGTACTATCTCTGGAACAAGAAGGGAGCAGTGGCATAAGCTTTAAGACGAAGGACCCACGTGGTAGACTCTCTTTGACGTTTCTGGGAAACGAGCTACACCCGACAACCTTGATCAGGGACGAGCGTGAGAAGTGTTTAAAGAACCAACCCATAAGAAGGAGCAGAACCGTCATTGGCAGCTAAGTTCAAATCTATGCTGCCACTTGAACTTCTTATAACATTTCACAATCCATAACGACAGTGATAACTTTTCTTGATCCAGAACTATTCAAATTATTTTCAAACTGTTAAAACTTAGGTGATTATTAAATTTTGTTATTTGTAATTATACAAATTTAACTTCGATTTAATCAATTTAAAGTTACTGCATGTTTGTCTCAGTCAATTTACTACACACTCTAAACAGAGCTATACTAGAATAATAAGAATTCCACTGAGTAAATCAGCGGCGGGGGCTTGACGAGCTGAAATTAATAAGTGCTTAAATCATTCACAAAAGTGTCGGCAGAATTACAGAGTTAATATACTCAGCCACGGCAGTATTGTTCTCGATTATTCTGAATATCTTGTGAAGACTCCCTTTGTAATAGAAGTGTCAGCACCCTTCTATCTACATCTCTGCCAAGAGTAATCTTGTGCGAAGGTAGATACCTTTGAAGCCCATATTAGATACTCTTGAGTTTTGGCCACTGTTGGACCACTGCAGCAAAGCAGGGGAGGCAGTACCGTCACATCGCCTAAAGATCTACCAAATCATTCACTGGGATCTACCGGTAGATCGGGATCGACTAGTTGCCGACCCTTGTTCATGTGTTTGTTTGTCCTCCCCAGATGGCAGAATATATGTCTGTCTGATTTTCAGTTTACTGAACTGAGACTAAATTTCAATTCTGATACAGGTAGACAAATAAATAAAAATTGGTGAAAGACAATATTTTTATTAAAAAGTTAAAAGAAATAAATGAGTCTGAATTACTGTATTATATCAGAACACTATACACGCCGTACACTTGAAGGAAGTTAATCTGTCATAAAACTCTAATGACCGGAGACATAAAAATAAGTAATTTATCATAAAACTCTACAAGACGGGGACACAACAGAAGTTAAAGTATTATAAAGGGTTTGGAGTACTTATATCTAATTACTCAAAAAGCTTTGAAGGGGATGGCGAGGGATAGGACACACACTGATGAAACCTGTTGATAGCATTACAAGGCAGTCCTTGTTCTGGAAGAGGTAGACCAACAACACATGCAGAAGAGAACTCGATACAGTAGGGAAAATGATGAGGAAAACATGGAAAGATCTTGAGCTGATGGCAGAGGACAGGAGGACTTGGCATGTGTTTGTTGAAGGCCTATGCTCCTTGGAAGAAAACATATGAAGACATGACATGCAGAGTTCTTCACGAAGGACAGCTTACAGAACCGTTTGGGATAAGAACAGGAGTGCGACAGGGATGCCTCTTGTCTCCATTTCTTTTCTTATTAGCAGTAGACTGGGTTACGAGATCATCGACAACACACAACAGAAATGGAATCCAGTGGACTCTGACTAAGCAGTTGGATGATCTGGATTTTGCTGATGACTTGGCTCTTCTGTCTCATAACCGTAATCAGATGCAGGACAAATTGAAAACACTCGATGAGAGGTCACAGCAATTGGGTTATAAAAATACACAGGGAAAAGACAAAAATAATGAGAATAAATGCAGGTAATGTTAACAGGGTTGAACTTGAAGAAACACCAATATAAGATGTAGAATCGTACACATATCTTGGTGTCACAGATGGAAATAGTGCAGCAGTAATCATCCACTTTTGCCTCTCCCCATCTAGTTTATATTTTTTTGTTACATGAACGAAGGATTCACCAGTGCAATTAACACGTGAGCCATCTGGCAATTAAGCCCTATGTGAAACAGAGAGCGAAGCACGGAGCATGGCGTAATAGATTCTTTGATCAGGGGAACACAAGATGTTCAGTCTGAGACGGACCTTGGATTGTAAAACTTTCAAGGGAAGTAATTCCGTAGCTGATATTCGGCAAGGCGGAGATGATGAATGTCAAGCCAGAGAGGCAGAGGCGGAAGAGGTGGTAAAATTACATTTGATTCAAGAATCGAGCGGCAAATTGGCTCGGGTCTGGCAGCTGGTGTGACTTTCGCATTTAAGAAAGATAAAACGAAATTTATCAATATATATCATGTCTCTCCGATAGCCATGATCAGTTGCCCAGAAATCTATCTGAATTCACTAGCTCGTTATTTTAGGATTTCTCGTACAGAGTGAAAATTATTAGATTTTCGTGGAGTGTTTCATTTTTCTGATTGCGATAATTTATATACTAGCTTTAAAGTGATTTAGTGTTTTTAAATATTTCATTATATTTCACTGAGATTCTCTGTGCTAATTAAACAACTTATAACTAAATTTTCCAGCCGTAAAGTAAATTTAATTACTCGCTATTTCCCAGTAAGAGATGTTTTAAATTGACTAGTACATACAATAAATAACTGTCTACTGACGGCATATAATATTTACTTCTATCCATTTTTATGTAATTTTATAAATGACTAGTGTTCATATCACGCGTTAAAAGAACGATAGGATAAGCTAGACACGTGTGTTTTAAATCTAACTTATAACAGAGTGGTGAAGAGGTCCTATTTTAACACGTGTTAGATATCTTCTTCTTCTTCCTCGTTCGTCCTGAAAAGGACGTTGGTTGCGTTGTGTCCGTTTACAGCGAAGCTGCGGTATTTGCACCTTTCGGCCGACACATCCGACTTCCGCACAGCATTTTTTGGGACCGGGTTTGCCTTCCCTCTTCGATCCCTACTCCTCAGCCAGACTGCAGTGATGCAGCTTGTTTCCAGGACCACCACGTGGAGGTGGAGTAGGGTCTTGGTCAGCTCTGGTTCGCTGACCCTGACGCAGGCAGTCAAGCTTTGGGTCGCTTACTGCATTCCTCACTTTTGATGCGTCTTGGGTCCCGTGTTAGATATGATATTGATAATTTGGTTAAATGTTTATATTTTCTTTTCCTAAAATATAGGCTGATCAAACCTGAGTAGTAGCGGCTTTTCTTATGGCCATATGAACTTATGATCATACGAACTTATAATATTATAAGCATCCAAGAATATTTAATATTGATAAGCTTCTTGCTGTGACCTGTGCGGTCCAATTTTCCTCATTTCCATGAGAGAAAGCAGAATAGAAACATTAAATTATAATATTAACTGGACCAGAACTATTACCAGATTTATTTATATCAATCTCATCAGCCAGCGGTGGCGAAATATATTGTCAGCAACATTTGTGTAACTTAACCTAGCGTTTCAGCCACCTGAGGCTAAACAACCTAGGAACTGTATATATTTTATTTATCCTACATCGGCGATCACCACGCATGAACCCTACTCCAACCAACTGAAGGCATAGATAACTTATTGTATCTGTAGTAAAATCTATGAGATAATCGCTTATTTCAGTAAGATTTTAGTCCTATGATGAATAAATACACCAGCCCTCAGGTGTCTGACTGGTTTCATCTTCAACGCCAGTAGAGCTGCCTTTTGTGCAGTGGGAATGCTAAAGAAAATGACCCGCCGTAAAAATCAAACACGCTTTTAGTTTCGGTTTCGAAAAACGTACAATAAACATTTTAACATCTCGCCGATCTGCTGCACGAAACGGGGGAAAAGCTTGTAATTAACGACTTGCCAGAACTGTGAGACCAAACTGGCGTTTGAATTAACGTAATATGTTAACTTTAACACTAACATTTGTAATAATTCGGACATTTCACAGTAGTAAGAACGAGACGATTGTAATAATTAACGCAAAGCACTTCCAAAGTTTTGAAAAACCCCTCTTCGCTCTGCACGCGGTCTCTTTAATATATACACGCTGTAGGCAAAGCCAGCAGAGGCAAACACACAGACAATTTTTCAGTTCCTCCTAGCGGTAATATTCTGACGTCACTCAAACTGGTTGGTTTATTTGAATAGTGAGGAAAATGTTAGAGACGGGGGGAAGATGGCCGACTTGTGTGAAATTTATATTTGACGATTGACAGTGACAAAATTGAAAATCTAAACCATACTGAAACTGACCATAAAAATCATATGGTAGTATAGCTTAGAGTCCCCTGAGCAAAAATATGTTTTAAAAAATATGGTAGTCCAAGTATTAGCCAAGTTATTGAGAAAATACTAAATGTCTACGAACGCTTGACCGGACAGACTGTTGTTCTTGCTCGTTACACATAACGTTATTTGGGGACGCTAGTTTAAGAAAAAGAGGCATTGTAGAAATTCAAATTCTATTAGTTGGTATACGAGTATAGGAGTAAAAGGGGAGAGATAGGAAAATGTAACTAAAACGAAACATCTTTTTCTATTGGTATAACTAAGGTAGACTGACCAATGGACTACAAGGCACATAGTTTGTTTGGAATTGTTTTGTTTTTTCAAACTAAATTCAAAAAGTTGTAGTAGTGCCTGCTTTCATTGGTCGGCTCTAATAGATATTGGCAAAAGGCATAGTGGTCTCGTGGCCATTTGACTAGAAAATTTTATTCAAACAACTACGTTGAGTTCAGATGTGATAACTTGTAAAATTAAATACTAATTCACTATCTGGACAAGGCAGAGCAAAACTGAGGCAATATTCTTTGCCATTCAACGTTATTTGTGACATATTTCTTTGAACTAGTGGTAAGAATGCTTTATGTATTTACATGCTTGATTAAAACTGAAAAAGTCAGATACTGCTGTGGAAAAGTGAAGGACATGCCGGAAGCAAACATTATTGAGTCCTCACATTGAACTGTATTTGACTGTTGCATATTATTATGATTTTGTATTAATATTTTGTATTGGAAATGTTAGGAAGCCTCTGTGTTCTATGAACTCTTTTCAACATGCCTAGAGCGTTTATAAGTTAGAAAAGAAAAGAAAAAAATCATATAAAAGGAGATGTGGTTACTCCACGTTATTGCATTGAAGCAAACTATGTAAAAGTACAGTGGCGTATCTGCCATAGGGACCTGTGGTGTGGTCACAGAAGGGTGTGAGTCATAAATTAGGGGCTGATGCACATGAATGCACAAGAGGCTGACCCCATATCGTCATGCATATATAGGGATAAGAAGTTGTAATCAGGTATGAAAAGGCCAGGGTGTCTTTTTATTGCAGAGTTTTTATTTCCTGTTACCATCCGGTGACAGGAAACCTGATGAGTGGGTGTAAAGTCTCCATTATAAAGTTTAAGCTGTCAGCTGATAGCCTGAAGGAGCTTACGTGTGGGTGCTGATCTACATTGTCTCTACATTGATATACTGACTTATATTCGACCGACCAAGAATCCAAGGTGACAAGTTATCAGCTGGGACCTCTGACATTTCATCCTAAGAAAATAGTTCCTATCAAAATAACATTGAATTATATGGGGCTTGATGTAAACAACAGCTCCTCATAACAAATGACAATCACTAGCAACTATTAAAGTTTTAGTCTGTGAATACACCTACAGGAACTCTATATTAACATATATTCATAGGACCAAGAGTCCATATTTTAGTTAAAGCATTATATGTAAATATATTTCCTCATTTTCAAAGACCTGTCCAAAAAAGGTTGGCGGGACAGGCAGATTAAATTGTATTAAAAAAAACATTCAAATTTTAAAAGAAAACTTTAACCACTGTCTTATTCATTTTATTATAATGAGTTAAAGTGTATTGTGTTGATGTACCATCATCTTCATTTCACCCCTAGACACTCGAGACATCATACACCAGCCACTAGAATCAAAATACGGACTGTGTGAGATCTAGGGAGGTAACGTTAGGTTCCCTGATCAAATATATCATCATCATCATCATTCCTTTTATAGTCAGGGACCTACATGTGCTTGACCTCACACAGTTACTACAGACACAACTATTTTTCTTGTTAGGTATAACATCTTAACCTCCCAGCAAAAAATACATTTGCTACAGTATCCAGGACAAATTAAAACACCGACTCTAGCGACTCCTGTGAAATTTGCAGTCAGCAACTACGGAAAGTCTGGGGCTGGATTTGGCAAAACTAAAATTTGACACTTAATAGTATTATTACTTATTAGTGTATTTCCTTGGAATGCCTGCGACAACTACTGGAGTAAGCATAGTCTGAAAGTGGCCACTGCGTGTATGTGAATTGAATGAACAGAGAAAGAAACTAATGTCTTTTTTGTTAACATCATATACTTATATGGTTTCTTCTTTTTTTTTTTTTAATCTCAATAATCTGATTAGTCACAGAATAGATTACATTAGGAACCTATTCTTTTCCCATCCTGACTATTTCATAACGTATTGTTGCCTTTTGATCTTTTGGGTTAATTAACCTCTGTTGGGATCGTCCTTTCTTTCCCTTTACCAGAGGGGAGAACCTATTTGTTTAATTTTCATTTTGTCTGTAAACCATGATCTATTGATGCATATGATTTATGTTGTGATTTCCTATTAATAATAAACTTTATTAAACCTTTAGTTATCGTGTCGGTCAACCCCTATCCATTATATGTTATCCATAGTTTGTTTTCACGTTCGTGCGTATTTGTCACAGAATTGTGTGCATGTGAGTGCAGTGTAACTTGTATTTTCGTACAAGGAGAGAAAGTGCGTCTGATTTAAATATCGTCGTCCAGATAGGCTGGATTAGATAAATTATTCTATCCAGAGACTATACTTTCTGTTACACGATCACCCTCGTGATAAAAACGATATCTTACCCCTTACTTTCACATTGTCATCACTATCACCTCTGCTCAGACAGGGCTTTAAACATCTATACTTATCTGATAATTCATCCACGACTCTTAGTAGCAATATAGACAAAGTTGGAGGGGCAGGCAGTGATATCAAAATAAGGATACAAAAGGCAAGAAGAGCTTTCATTGCATTGGGAAATATATGGAGATCAAGAGAAATTGGATCCAACACGAAAATTTGAATCTTCAACTCAAATGTGAAGTCAGTCCTATTGTATGGCTCTGAGACATGGAGAACAACAAAGACAACAACAAAACAGCTACAGACTTTCATAAATGGGTGCTTGCGTAGAATAGAGAGATTAAAATGGTATGACAAGGTTACCAATGTGGAACTGATGACAAGAACTAGACAAGTGCCAGTGGAACAAGAGATGAGAAGAAGACGATGGCGATGGATTGGACACACACTGAGGAGACCTGTTGATAGCATTACAAGGCAGTCCTTGTTCTGAAACCCCCAGGGCAAGATAGGCAGAGGTAGACATGGAGAAGAGAGCTGGAAACAGAGGTGAAAATGATGAGGAAAACGTGGAAAGAACTTGAGATGATGGCACGTGACAGGAGGACTTGGCATGTGTTTTTTGAAGGCCTATGCTCCTTTGGGAGTGGAGGGTTATGAATGAATGAATATGCTCCTTGGGGAGCTAAAGGGTATTGATTGATTGACTCAAAAACATATTGACATAAAACCACCCTAAACTGCTGTAGAATACAAACACAAATATGATCACATTGTCAGATTCCATGTATGCCGAAATCTGCAGAAAGATTAAAACGTTGTCTTCATCATGTGAGCAAATTTGCCACTGAGGAGGTTTTGTCATAGTTTATTACCGTAAGTATGCAAAGAAACAATGAGACAAGATGTGTCGATGAGTAGCCTATTCATTTAAATTGTGTGTTGAATCTTGAGAAGACTTACATTCTGCAGCGGTAGCGTCATTTCAGTTTAGAAAAGACACTCTAAATTTATAACAATATTCACCCAGGTCAAAATACGCGATGTAAATCTTTTATAATGAAACCATAAAACTAAAGTGGGACACATTTTTAACGTTCTGTTTGTAGCTGTTATCATATTTTTAGTTTCATAAGTAATAACTATCTAAAACTTGATCTGCAATGTTTTTCACGAATCTTACTCCATTTTCCAGTAGAGTTTAATTAACTTTCTCGGAAAGAAGTGTGAGAGAGAGGGCGCATGTCCAACCACTCGCCACAGGCGCTAAAAGCTCTAAGGCCGGACGTGCAAACACATACACACAAACACACACACACACATGTAGAAGAAGAATAACGAGAAGAAGAAAATGGAATGAAGTAATTACATATTGAAAATTAACGTTAAAGCTATAACATTTACAAATAAATACTCGCGAAAACAATGTGGCAAGTAATGTTGAGGCGCTGTCACGTGCTGACCTTCAGAGGATGTATACACTGCTTAGAAAGCGCAGACTACGATGGCTTGGCCATGTCCGCCGAAATGGAAGATGGTCGCATCCCTAAAGATATTTTCTGTGGACAACTGGCAGATGGCAAAACAGTCGGGCGAGCAGACGAAGTTCGAAGATGTGTGCAAAAGAGACATGAAAGCACTGGAAGTACACATAGGAACCTGGCAGGATGATGCTGCCGATCGAATCAAGTGACTATGCTCCCTACATAACCAGCTAAGATTGGGCGAAAAGAAGCTCTACCAACAAGCAGAAGAGAAACGAAAACGCCTAAAGGAACACCTGGCAAACAACAGCTGAGGGCTATCACCTCAGGGGCGTATTCCCATTGTCAGTTATGACATGTAAGGGGGCTTCTACTACTACTACTACTACTACTACTACTACTACTACTACTACTACTACTACTACTACTACTACTACTACTACTACTACTACTACTACTACTACTACTACTACTACTACTACTACTACTACTACTACTACTACTACTACTACTACTACTACTACTACTACTACTACTACTACTACTACTACTACTACTACTACTACTACTACTACTACTACTACTACTACTACTACTACTACTTCTACTACTACTACTACTACTACTACTACTACTACTACTACTACTACTACTACTACTACTACTACTACTACTACTACTACTACTACTACTACTACTACTACTACTACTACTACTACTGCTACTGCTACTGCTACTAATTACTACTACTACTACTACTACTACTACTACTACTACTACTACTACTACTACTACTACTACTACTACTACTACTACTACTACTACTACTACTACTACTACTAACTACTACTACTACTACTACTACTACTACTACTACTACTACTACTACTACTACTACTACTACTACTACTACTACTACTACTACTACTACTACTACTACTACTACTACTACTACTATTACTACTACTACTACTACTACTACTACTACTACTACTACTACTACTACTACTACTACTACTACTACTACTACTACTACTACTACTACTACTACTACTACTACTACTACTACTACTACTACTACTACTACTACTACTACTACTACTACTACTACTACTACTACTACTACTACTACTACTACTACTACTACTACTACTACTACTACTACTACTACTACTACTACTACTACTACTACTACTACTACTACTACTACTACTACTACTACTACTACTACTACCACTTCCACTACCACTACCACTACACTTCCACTACCACCACCACTACTACTACTACTACTACTACTACTACTAATACTACTACTACCACTACTACCACCATCTTACCGATTATTAATATTATAATGAGTCTCTAAATATGAATATCTTCTGGGTAGACAAAAAAGACGAAAACTTGTATAGGGGTCAGCTTTACAAATAAACAAAACATTTGAAAACACCTGACCTTATAGCATTACAAGTCGTGGTCTCAAATGAACCGTTTCTCTGGTGTGTTGATCATTTCTTAAACTGATCAGATTGTAATTTAATGTAGTTTAACTTTTTGTCATCAGTTTCGAGTCGCCTTTTTTTATTACCACATAATGGAATCCAGGGGTAATACTTGTTATACGCTGCGCACAATCATTGAAGATTTCGTGTTTCCTCGATAGAGGGATCCTTCAATTATCAATGCAAAGGCTTTATACAAGAAGTAAAACGTGTTGTGAAGGATGACGTCAGAGTTAAAAATGTGACGTCAGGGAGAGACTGAACGAGTGGGCAGGTGTAAGGACAAGACGCCCATTTTATGTGTACTTCATTAATAACGTTAAAAATGGTGACATCCCAAGGCAGGTAGGCCTCTCAGGTATCAGTGGGATAATTAGTCACATCTGAGGCCGTGATATTATAACTGCTGTTTATCAAACCAGGCCCGATAATGGAAATATGTGCAGTACAAATGACACGGGTCTTGAAAGAAGATACCAGATGCGTGATGTCAGAAGTAATGCCTAAAATGCTCTGAGAATAATTTTCTGGTTGATTTAAAATGTTGAATAAATCATGGATCGTCCTCGTTTGGTTTATTCCCTCAGTCTATGTTGTGTGAGTCTGTATGTCGGCCCATCTTGAGAGAATCAAATATGTATAAACTGACAGGGTTACACAACAATACTTACTTACTTAGTCGTTCTTCTTCTACCCAGGGGTGTAGAGACTTACCAGAGAGAACGCAATACTTTCCTATCGGCTGTCGCCTTCCTGGCCTGCTTCTAATCTAGTCCTCAGTCTTTCAGAGATTGTCTAATGTTGTCCTTCCAGCGAACTCTGGGTTGTCCTGGAGGTCTGGATCCCTGGCTCTTGATTTCCCGTATTTGTTTGGGTAGCCGATCTTCACTAATTCTGCAGACAAACCATCATAATTGGGACTGTTTCACTTGGGTCTGCAAGGGCTGCGTTTTAAGGCCATGTCGTATCGTCTGGTTGCGGACCATGTCTCTTCTTGTTAACCAACCACCTTCCTCAGATGCCTCATTTCTGAAGTTTGGAGCTGGCTTTAGTGGGTTGTAGTCATTGCCCATGACTTGCATCCATAAGTTAAGACTAGGACATAGGTGGATCTCACACAGACATCTTCGTCTTCTTGCCAATTTTTTTTTTTTGGCGAGGAAGATACAAGACTAAACAGAGTAACAGTATATAACACCACAAGAGGCTGATTGCTTAAATATATGGTTATATGTAACTGCATATCTGAAAGAAGTATTTCCTGAAACAATAACCTACTGTACGTAATTGTTAGACCCGTTCTCAGGACGAGAATAAAATATGCTTTACGTAGTATTTCAAATCACGTTGATGCCCACATAATATTACCTACTTAATCCTGGATTACAAATGCAGTCTACTATATAGTAAATGTTCCTGATTACTGATGTTGCCATGATGCGGATGCGCTGACCATTTGCTGTGAAATCGTATGAAAGCGTTGTGACATAATTTGTGCGCTCTCTTCTCCTTTCCGGCAGTATTGAACTACATTTGTTGTGTGTACCGAATTATGTGCATTATTCATTTGTCAGCACATTCTTTTCCCTACTGTCATTGTTCACGCTTCACGCTTCGATGCATGACAGCGCCAGACAAGCGTATTGCTTATCCCTGAGAGATCAATTGAACCACTTAGACGTGATAATACCACATTGACTCCAGGTAAATGCGAGCATGAAGTGTTTGCTTACGATTGCATAATCACTTCCGACTCCACTGTTTGGGACAAGTGATTATAGATAAACGCAATCGTGGAAGACATTAGCAAGAGTAAACAGGAAGTGTGATAAAAGTCAACTTTGACAACCTTTTACGGATATCACAACTCCATATATGGACGATGACTGTTTGAATTTTTCAAACGCATGAGTCATGGAGAATACTACATTAGGAAACGTTTTCATAACATGTACTTTGAATGTGTTGGCTGTCATTTGAGGCGCGAATAAACAATCGCGTTGATTGGGAGTTTGTCAGAAAACGCCAGGTGGAAGCGTGGGCCGGCAACCTACGATAGAACGTAGAAAAAGTTTGACATACGGCACTGCATTCCAGAAAACGTCAACGTAGACAGCTCGGACCTTGCCACAGAAAAAAATAGAGTTAGATTCTGAATTTATAGGACCGGACAAAAAGTATTAAGAGCATCTCTGTACATCAGTAGAATACTCGCGGATATTAATACGGAACCCGGAATTCTACAGGACAACTCACAAGTAACAGAAGGATTCTGATATTGAAATAATACTCCAGACGTGTGTTCGAGGCATCTGTGTTAAGTTGCCAAGACTATTCTACTGAGCAAGAAGTGTAAGATTTCTCAATTTTTGAGGTGAGTGTAACGTATTTTTTATGCTGTGAATTTGACAAATTCATATTTGCTAGTGGTGTTAAAGATTCATACTAGGCTGGCAAATTTCAGCGTGTGAAAAAGATACATTCATGAACCACCACAGCAAGCGCTGGTGATAGCTTCATGCTAGTTCTAACTGAAGAACCAAAAGCAGAGGTAACCCAGACTCCGATTGAAGCGGGTGTGGGTCATGATTACATCAACGTGTGAATAGTTGTATATTATCATTTGGTAAATGCATGTAAATTTAATATGTTCCTTCAGGCACAAGCCATTGCCGCTGTCCAGTCACAAATTGTTTATTAAATTAACTGACGTACTGGTGATTTTTCATCACATGCTCTGAGTAATATGATAAATGCTCAGGGAGAGTAAAAAATCTGAGAAAACAAACGGCTGACGGACAGCGTGAAAAAGCGCCTGATTAATATCAGGCAAACATATATTTAGCGCAGCGGAAATGTTCTTTTATTCCCTCTAAAGTTTGTGGTACCAGAGCGAGGCGACCCGACGGATTGTGGTACGACCCGGAGAGACTATTTACTGGACTACTAGAATGTGGTTCGAAGCTTGAGATTGACACTTGAAGATTCTTGCCTTGATCCAGAAAGGTTACATCCTGAACTGATCTGGAAACGCGCCCCTCACCACAGGGACGAATCTTCGGGAAAGCAGCATCCACACTTCAGCATTTTGGCAAGTCCCAATTTTAACTGGCCAAAATAACCGAACTTTATTTTGCTTAATCCATCAAGTCTAAAGACTTTTCGGCGAAGAAACCTAATTTTTTTTCAATATCACCAGTCATTTATATTTACATTTGGTTCAAAGTAATTGATCATTAAATTTGTATATGTTGATTTTGACAAATTCATAGTTGAATTAATCATTACAGAGAGAAAGGCATACGTATGATTGTCACGGATTGACTGATAATTTTATTTTTCCAATCCGTCCCATTTTTGTGTTAATTTTTTATTTTCTGGTTTCCTCGATTATTTGCACATTCGTTTTCTTTTCCTTCTGATTTTTAACTGCGTAGCCCATTATTCCCCGCTCAGACCCACCCGCGGCATCTGGCTTTTGATTTTCGCTGCTGGCCTTCATTAAAAGTGCATCACTCGGTCTGTAGCTGCTAGCAATGTGTGGTAATCTTTCACAATTGCACCTGGTGTTTGCCAGACTCGGGACCGCTCTTTTACTCGTCACAGTGTTTTGACCGCTGACCGAGTATTCGATTATTTGAGAAGCGGGCCGCTGTCTTACTAAGGTGTGGTTAAGCGGCGCGACTGCCCTTTGAAATCTGGGTAACTATGTACTGTACTTCTCCGTTCAGGGGAGAGAACCTTGAGTTCGTTCGTACCTTGGTAGTGGCCGTCTATAGCCGTCGCTTTCTATGTCAGTTAGCGGGAGAATAATAGTATGCCTTATTCAAGGAAACATTCTCGTGTCTCTGATGTAGACTCTAGGATAACATTTATCTTACTCATGATTACGCTATACGCCGAACACCTGAGAAAGCACGCGATGTCAGATGTTTGGGTCAGCGTCTGATTTTAGGCTATAAAACACAGATGGTTTTATTCAGTCAAGCATTCTCATGAATTTCACCTGCCCGCTGATGATCCAAATGACACGAATACGACTGTGGGCAAAAAACTTGACTTGTGTCGGCACAATCCTTGGCATCGCGGGGTATGTTGACATTTTGTAATATAATACATGTTTAGTTTAATGTGGCGTGAGGTTTTATTTGGCTCTAGGATCAGTATAGTACTGAAAATTACAGAAATAGAATTTCTGCAGAAAATGGTGAAGTCCCAGTGTCTGAGAGAACTACTGGTATCACAAAGTAGTTACGGCTGTGAATGTTCTGATCTCGAAACAATAGTAGAGAGGAGACCGACATAAAGTGCCACCTCCGCTGTGTAACTAACTGTGATATTAATAAACAAGGAAACAGATTTTACTTAACAAAGATAAAATTGACAAGTCGTTCAAATACAATTTCCTTATTATTTATTTAGTATATACACTATCTACTCCTGTGCTGTAGGATGAATGTTGAAAAAAATGGAACGTAATGAATTTGTAAGTTTACATATGATTTACAAATATTTATATTTATATAGACAACAAGTTTTCCAATTATAGGAACAAAAATTATATCAGCTGTGCTGTTATTCAATTATAGTACAAGCATCAGCTGTGCTGTTAATTAAGGATATAACATTTATCAGCTATGCTGTTATTTTTGTCTCTTGCTGTGCTAATTCACTTTCTCATCACTGACAATTTCTATGCTCACAATGCTGACAGAAATGGTACTAATGTGTACTCATCTCTCTAAGGTCTGTTCTTCTTTGTTTGGTTCACACAACATCGGCTGAGTATCGTTCCTTTAGCCCACCCAAGACTGAGGGGGACCAAAGATGTAGAGTCAGGACAACCTCTATGCTCCTGCGGAGTTCCAGGCAGCTGGATTGACGACCCACGATCTCAGTTTTTATGACACGAATAAAACCTGTAATAAGGAAAAATAGGGGCTAATTTCTGTCATCAAGCCCATCTATTTCTAGTGTGGGTGAAATGAGCGTGTCTCTGGTGTCGGCATTGTAGGATGAATGACAACATGGCTCAGTATGATTTAGCAATAGCGAGACAAGACAGGTGTCTACTTGCAAAACATTCTTTCTGATAAACTAATATATGGATACATCCAATAATATAAATTCAATATATGAATACATCCAATAATATAAATTCAATATATGAATACATCCAATAATATAATTCAATACATGAATAAATCCAATAATATTAATTCAATACATGAATAAATCCAATAATATGTACACCTAGGTGTGCTACAACCATTTCCTTCCCCCTAGAATATACCAGGCCCTCTCTGACAAGTGCTATAATATATCCTAACAATAACGTTATGTTCTTATGATAGGAGTATATGAGACGAGGACTGTTTGGTGATATATATCAGGTGGGAGTTATATGGGACAATGGATTGGAGTTAGATGAGACAATATATTGAGTCCTAACAAGGACTGTTTTGGTTATATTTCAGTTGGTTTTATCTGAGATAATAGACTGAAGTTATGTGAGACAATAGATTGAGTTATAGGAGACAATAGATTGAGATATAGGAGACAATAGATTGAGTCCTAACAAGGACTGTTTTGGTTATATTTCAGTTTGGAGTTATCTGAGACAATAGACTGAAGTTATAGGAGACAATAGATTGAAGTATGAGTCCTATTAGTCTTCGTCTATTCAATCATATTAGGAAATAAAATCATTATACCTAATTCCCCCAAGATACAATCAGTAAACTGATACGTTCATATTAAAACAATATATGTTAAATATATATATATATATATATATATATATATATATATATATATATATATATATATATATATATATATATATATATATATATATAAATATATATATATATATATATATATATATATATATATATATATATATAGGTGTATCTGCTGTAGGCCTATTTTCCTAAAGGTTATCGTAAATTTATATTTACCCTCCAAGATTTAAACAGGCCAGATTTTGACTCGACTAGTGAAGTAGGCTGCAGGTCGATGCTCTCAGGTAAGCTATTATTCAAAGCTAACAGCTCCTCTCTTCAGTCGGTCGTCTCTGGCTTCGTGTTCGGTGATGTGTGATTATGCATAAAATCAGCCCGATTATATAGGTAGGTGAATTCTTAACTAAAGCTTTTGGTTGGTTCCTGGCGGAGCAAAATGATTGGTTTCCTCCGGTTTAGTCTCATGCTCTGTAGAGCCTAATTTTATTCAGTTTCCATCCGCCATCTTGCGTGAACAAAATGGCCACGACCCACATCCGAAAAAAACAGGGCTTAAGTTTTTCCTGGCGTAACTTCAGGTAATTTATTCCGTCTCAGCCACTGTGCGTTGATTGGCTAGGGCAAATCTGTATCTCGACAGAGTGATTAACAAAGTAGTGGGTTACACTCGTTTCACGACATAGCCCCTTCCTTTCCTAGCTGTGACTTGTCATAGCTGACGTGTAAACCCCTGCTGTGGTTAATCCTTTTGCGTCTGTCCGTCCAGAGTACTAGGGTGTCGACTTAAAAAATCAGCTCCTACATTGTCTCTTCCCGGAATGTAATTCACGGTAAAGGAATAAGGCGCCAGAAGCAGACACCACCTTAACAATCTCGAATTTTACTTTTTAGATGCAGCCAAGAATGTTAAAGGTTGGTGATCGCTTTGGACAATGAAGTGTGTCCCATACAGATAAGGTGAAAATTTGTCGATGGACCAAATTAGAGCCAAACAGTCTTTCTCTATGGTCGAGTAGTTCAACTCAGCTGCATTCAGCTTCCTACTGGCGTAGGCGACTGGTAAAAGTTCCTCCGGCAGGGCTTTTGATTTCTGCAAGAGAGTTGCACCAATACCTATACTGCTAGCGTCCGTCCTTAATACAAATTCCTGTGTGATATTGGGTAGCGTAAGGATTGGTTTGCTGGTGAGTTTTGCTTTTAGCACTGTGTAAGCTTTTTCACAATCAGCAGTCCATTGGATTTTGTCAGGCTGTCCTTTCTTAGTTAAGTTAGTTAATGGTGCACACAGAGAGTTAAAGTGGGGTATGTACTTCTGATAGAACCCACATAATGACACGAATGATCTCACATCTTTCTTCGTTTGAGGTCTGGGTGCCTTCTTTAACTTCTCTATATTCTTTGGGTCAGGAGACATATGACCTGTACAAATCGTGTGACCTAGGAATTCCAACTCCTTACAACCGATATAGCACTTGGTTGTACGTGCAGTCAATCCAGTGGCTCTCAGTCTGTAAAACAACATGGAGAGCGCTACTATATGCTCTTCAAATGTGTTTGTAGCAACAAGAATGTCATCCATAAAGTTAGTGATATGGGGATTTTGTAGAGGTTTCAACAATTTCCTCATCATTCTTGAAAAGATACTGGGAGCATTTTTCAGCCCAAAGGGTAGTACATTAACCTCGTAATGTCCGTCTGATGTACTAAATGCCAGCATTTTCCTAACTTCTGGTTTCACTGGTATTTGGTAGTATCCCTTGCTTAGATCTACCTTCGATAAATACCTAGCCTTACTCAGTGTAGAGAACAGCTGGTTGGTGTCAGGTAATGGGTCCACCTGAGATTCTGTGATCGCATATAGCTTCTTGTAGTAAATACATAACCTGTGTTCACCACTAGGCTTCCTTAATAGCACCACACTTGAGCTATAGGGAGATTCAGACTTTGAAATAATTCTCTTTTAAGAGATAGTCAATCTCATCCTTGAGTGTTTGTGCTTGCTATTGTTCAGTCCATGTCCGCAGCAATGCTTCCAGTGGACTGTGTATGAGGACGGCAATACAACAACGTTGCCGGACCCACACCTATTTCTATTGTAAGGGGCAGTATACCGAAGTGGGGGCCTGTCTCCCTCAACTGTTTGGTACAGCCCTGGTTCCTACCTCCTTTGGTTCGGGTTTGTTTCTGCAGCTTTTTTAATACTGGTTGCTGACTAACCAAATTTTCCAAAGGATCCAGGCCATGGTGTTCCGATAAATATCTAGTCGGGGTGGGATGTCTCTCGTCCCCTCTCTGTACAATACGGAGAGTTGCCATGGTTACTGGTGTAACAGTAGACTTGTGATTTTGTTCTCTCTTTATCACTGCATCTACCTGTTGTTTTCTCTGGTGTATTTTCTTTGTGGGCCTACGTCCGCAACAATGCTTCCCTAGGTCCTGTAACTGGTCTACGCTTCTGAATGAGGTTACCTGGTTACATTCTGAACAGGATTTCATATACCGACATATGTCGTCAATTATTCCTGGCCAGTAATATTGCAATACTATATTTTGACCAGTGGCCCCTTTTCCTCTGTAGCCACTGCCTGATGTAGCATGCTTTTGCTCCATAATTTCCTCCCTATAGAATTTTGGCACTACCAGCTGTCCATGCCTTTTAGGTCCTTTTCCAGCTTGTCTGTAGAGTAGGCCATTTTCCCTATAGTAGTCTCCTTTCTCTGGAGGGTTATGGGCCTTTAGCAATTTGCCAAAACAAGGCTTCAATGTGCTGTCTGCTGTTTGAGCCTTTTTCATCTTTGTACGATGAATGTTTATTGGATCTCCCTCCTCCTTTTTGGTGCTCGACCTGGTATGGTTTGCTGCCATGACAACAGGTTTTATTGGGTCACCCAAAAAGACATATTTACATCCTATTACCAGCGGGTATATAGGATCATCACTTACTGCTGCTCTTATCACTCCTTCCACATAGCGAGTTCTCACGTTTATCCTTGCTATGGGAAGTGTCATGGTGCCGGTTCCCTGCATTGCCCCTTGTATATCTACTGTTTCGGTGGTAAGTTGGTCAGGGTGCACTAGGGTTGCACTCACGACTGAGTCGAATTCCAAACCTGAATCATATAAGCACTGAATTTTAGTGCCATTACATGTCACTTCCTCACAGACAGGGGGATGGTGGAGGTCATTCGGACTAACTGCCAGTTCCTTCCTTCCCTTGTTCCCTGTTGTGAGCAACGCAGCGTAATAAGGAGGGTTGTTCCTTCTGCAGTCTGCAGTATTGTGGTTACTCATTAGACAAGTTTTACACCACTTTCCTTCCTTCCGGTAAGGTGTCTTATCCGATCTTAGAGGGTTTTTATCCTTTTGGTCAAATCTTTGTTTGTTCCTTGTGGTAGGTTCCTTTTGTTCATATTTGTAATAGTTTTGTGATGCTTGGAAGTTTTCACCCTGCTTCTTCTTATTTCCTGATAATTCTGCCTGAGCTGCTTGATATCTCTCAGCAACAGTTACAATATCTCCCAATCTCTCTGCTCCTTGTTCCATGATAAACTTCCTCATTTCTTGAGGCATGGACTCTTTCACTTGCTCCATCATTATCATTTCTTTCAGATCCTGACACTTTCCTAAACTACTCCATTTTTCCAAATAGGTTTCCAATCTAGCAGAGAATTGGTGATAGTTTTCTCCTGGAAGAAGTTTAGCTGTTCGGAATTTCTTTCTATATGATTCTGCGTTCTTTTCATATCTCACAAGCAGTGCCTGCTTCAGGATTTCGTAATCTTCCTGGTCATCTCTTGAGAGCTTCAAATATACATCGTAGGCAACACCTCTCAATCCCTGAGATAGTTTAAGACTCCACTTTTCTTTCCCTAAGCCATAGGTAGTGGCACGTCTTTCGTATCTATCCAGGTACGACTCAATGGCGTCTTCATTCTCAACAAATGGGTCCAGATGAAAATTCATGGCCCCACTTGAGGTGCTCTGGCTGGAGCTACTCTCAGAGTGAGGTGAGCTACCACCATTATTGCCAGTATTTGCCTGAATTTCAAGCTCTTTTAATCTCAACTGATGGTCTCTCTCTGCTTGTAATTTCCTTTCCTCAGCTTCAATTTTCTTTGCCTCATTTTCAGCCTCCCATTTCTTGGCTTCAATTTCTAATCTTTTGTTTTCTCTCTCAGCTTCCAGTCTTTTGTCTTCTCTCTCAGCTTCCAGTCTTTTGTCTTCTCTCTCAGTTTCCAGTCTTTTGGCTTCTCTTTCAGCTTCCAGTCTTTTGGCTTCTCTTTCAGCTTCTGCTTGCAACCGCCTTTCTTCAGCCTCTAATTTCTTTGCTTCTCTATCAGCCTCTAATTTCTTTGCTTCAGTCTCTAATTGTAACTTTCTTTCTTCCCTATCCATGTGTTTGTCCACTTCTGTTGTGACATACTGAGTGAGAGCATCACCTGTCATATTTAATTCCTTACCCATATGCATGATCGCAGTCCTGAACTTCACTAGATCAGCCATGGCGTTACTTAGAGAGGGTATGCAAATTTACTATATCAAATATTATAATTAAACTTAATTAATTTAATTGAACAAAAAATTTCCGTGCAACTTTGTGAGCATCAACTATTTACTGAGTACTAAATGGTACTCCGCCTAAGAAAACAATAAAAAATCCTATTATAGAATTTCTCAAAAAATAATTTCCTTATGTTATCTATGGGTGGCACAAGATAGAGTGTAGATAGATGAATAGACTAAGTAGGCTCAAGATATACAGAAATATCCCAGGAAAAAGCCCCCAGTGTGGCGTGAGGTTTTATTTGGCTCTAGGATCAGTATAGTACTGAAAATTACAGAAATAGAATTTCTGCAGAAAATGGTGAAGTCCCAGTGTCTGTGAGAACTACTGGTATCACAAATTAGTTACGGCTGTGAATGTTCTGATCTCGAAACAATAGTAGAGAGGAGACCGACATAAAGTGCCACCTCCGCTGTGTAACTAACTGTGATATTAATAAACAAGGAAACAGATTTTACTTAACAAAAATAAAATTTACAAGTCGTTCAAATACAATTTCCTTATTATTTATTTAGTATATACACTATCTACTCTTGTGCTGTAGGGTGAATGTTGAAAAAAATGGAACGTAATGAATTTGTAAGTTTACATATGATTTACAAATATTTATATTTATATAGACAACAAGTTTTCCAATTATAGGAACAAAAATTAACTGTGATATTAATAAAAAGGAAACAGATTTTACTTAACAAAGATAAAATTTACAAGTCGTTCAAATACAATTTCCTTATTATTTATTTAGTATATACACTATCTACTCTTGTGCTGAAGGGTGAATGTTGAAAAAAATGGAACGTAATGAATTTGTAAGTTTACATATGATTTACAAATATTTATATTTATATAGACAACAAGTTTTCCAATTATAGGAACAAAAATTATATCAGCTGTGCTGTTATTCAATTATAGTACAAGTATCAGCTGTGCTGTTAATTAAGGATATAACATTTATCAGCTATGCTGTTATTTTTGTCTCTTGCTGTGCTAATTCACTTTCTCATCACTGACAGTTTCTATGCTCACAATGCTGACAGAAATGGTACTAATGTGTACTCATCTCTCTAAGGTCTGTTCTTCTTTGTTTGGTTCACACAACATCGGCTGAGTATCGTTCCTTTAGCCCACCCAAGACTGAGGGGGACCAAAGATGTAGAGTCAGGACAACCTCTATGCTCCTGCGGAGTTCCAGGCAGCTGGATTGACGACCCACGATCTCAGTTTTTATGACACGAATAAAACCTGTAACAAGGAAAAATAGGGGCTAATTTCTGTCATCAAGCCCATCTATTTCTAGTGTGGGTGAAATGAGCGTGTCTCTGGTGTCGGCATTGTAGGATGAATGACAACATGGCTCAGTATGATTTAGCAATAGCGAGACAAGACAGGTGTCTACTTGCAAAACATTCTTTCTTATAAACTAATACATGGAAACATCCAATAATATAAATTCAATATATGAATACATCCAATAATATAATTCAATACATGAATAAATCCAATAATATAATTCAATACATGAATAAATCCAATAATATGTACACCTAAGTGTGCTACAACCATTTCCTTCCCCCTAGAATATACCAGGCCCTCTCTGACAAGTGCTATAATATATCCTAACAATAACGTTATGTTCTTATGATAGGAGTATATGAGACGAGGACTGTTTGGTGATATATATCAGGTGGGAGTTATATGGGACAATAGATTGGAGTTAGATGAGACAATATATTGAGTCCTAACAAGGACTGTTTTGGTTATATTTCAGTTGGTTTTATCTGAGATAATAGACTGAAGTTATGTGAGACAATAGATTGAGTTATAGGAGACAATAGATTGAGATATAGGAGACAATAGATTGAGTCCTAACAAGGACTGTTTTGGTTATATTTCAGTTTGGAGTTATCTGAGACAATAGACTGAAGTTATAGGAGACAATAGATTGAAGTATGAGTCCTATTAGTCTTCGTCTATTCAATCATATTAGGAAATAAAATCATTATACCTAATTCTCCCAAGATACAATCAGTAAACTGATACGTTCATATTAAAACAATATATGTTATATATATATATATATATATATATATATATATATATATATATATATATATATATATATATATATATATATATATATATATATATATATATATATATATATATATATATATATATATATATATATATATATATATATATACATACATATACAGGTGTATCTGCTGTAGGCCTATTTTCCTAAAGGTAATCGTAAATTTATATTTACCCTCCAAGATTTAAACAGGCCAGATTTTGACTCGACTAGTGAAGTAGGCTGCAGGTCGATGCTCTCAGGTAAGCTATTAATCAAAGCTGACAGCTCCTTTCTTCAATCGGTCGTCTCTGACTTCGTGTTCGGTGATGTGTGATTATGCATAAAATCAGTCCGATTATATAGGTAGGTGAATTCTTAAGCAAAGCTTTTGGTTGGTTCCTGGCGGAGCAAAATGATTGGTTTCCTCCGGTTTAGTCTCATGCTCTGTACAGCCTAATTTTATTCAGTTTCCATCCGCCATCTTGCGTGAACAAAATGGCCACGACCCACATCCGAAAAAAACAGGGCTTAAGTTTTTCCTGGTGTAACTTCAGGTAATTTATTCCGTCTCAGCCACTGTGCGTTGATTGGCTAGGGCAAATCTGTATCTCGACAGAGTGATTAACAAAGTAGTGGGTTACACTCGTTTCACGACATTTAATATAACTGATAGCAGTGTGACGTGAATTATTTTTCAGTAACTTCTCCTAAGGTAAACTTGATTCAGTGTTAATGTATCGCCGTCTTTGGCCTAAGCTAACAGATACTTAATCGGCGAAGTACCTCATAGTTTGTTCAGTGCTTACAATGGGTTAAATGATAGGCCTATGCTGACGTTAACGTTGGGGGAACTTCAGTGAGTAATTTATACACATAAACCTGATCAGTGATGTGCATTCACTATTACGACTTAATCTTTAGGAGGTAGCTATTCTTTAATTTGGGAGAGAATCTTCTTTTGGTTGGATGTGGAATTAGGATATGCCTATTGTGTAGTTAGACACTGGTTTATAGAAAGTTAACCACCAGCCAGTAAAAGAATTCTGTCCTTGTTAAAGTCACAATGTATTATAATAGCATTATAACATTGCATTTTTTGGTGTATTCTATTTTTGGGAAGTAATTACTTTTCCTTCTCTGTATCGACCCCAACGGGGCTCACACAATTTTTGCTGTGTAATGTATTTAATGCTAATATTATGTAATGTCAAGTAACGATATATTTTTCATAGTACATTTCAATTAATGGGAAACTACTCGGTTGACAATCCTTTATGTTGAGCTGGAAGAGGACTTTGAGAAGATTGTTTTCTGTTAGCGCACATGCTGAGGTGTACATGTGTGTATAAGATATATTAGCCTATGCGACTGCATGCCGATAGAGGAAAAGATGGAATTAACGGGAGGACAATTCATATGGACAAAGACAGCACCGAGATTTATCTAGCAACAATAAAGATACACCTATTATTGTGGGGCATAACAGTTTATTGTAACCTTGTTGTGACTTTATTTGCTTGCTTGCGGTAATGTTTGGTTATTTTGTTCTTAGTTCCAGGGTACCCCACATCTACCGCAGGATTCCAGTCAGGCAAAGAACGTAACATTCTATTCGATCTCACGGTTCCTGAAAGCAATTAGCACCACGAGTTGTCATCTATACCGGAAATACAACCCTATTCAGCGCCTATCCCTCTCTCAGGAATTGAGCTCACGCAGTGTACAACCAGCAACAGCAAATCTGAAACCGTATTATGCAGTAGTGATTTACTACTCGCTTAATTCATACAAGTCAGAGCTTTAGTGGCATCTAATACCTCATCTTACTCATCGTCACCAGCTGAATTGAAATTATCATACTGCGTCCTTACATTGAGGCACAGTCCCCAACCTCCAGGTCTCAACTCAGACCCAACTGGATCTACTCACTGAGTTTCGTCTACGAGACACGCTTATTATATTTTACCGCGCCGGATAAGAACGCAAGAAACGGGCGGTCGTCCTCAGTTGACCCCCTTGATTTGTTAGGTCTACTGGTCAGTACGGACTCTGCGTCTAGTAGTAGGCAGTTTGGGAAATTGTCCCTTTTTATTTATGAATAGATATATTTGTTAAATTTGTTATTTGATCAATTTTTTGGCTGAGATTTGTATGCTTCTTCTTCTATGCAAACAAAAGAGAACTTTAATAAATTTTAACCTTTTGTTATTGCGCTGTTCACGACCTTCATCCATACTTAATATTTCAGCTCTTACTACTGTCTCTATCTGACGGTGAGAAAGGAGAGAGAGAGAGAGAGAGAGAGCGGGTGTTGCTTAGACATATAATGTAGTATATATATATATATATATATATATATATATATATATATATATATATATATATATATATATATATATATATATATATATATATATATATATATATATATATATATATATATATATATATATATATATATATATATATATATATATATATATATATATATATATATATATATATACTACAGTTTGTGGAACATTATCGTATTATATTTATATATATATGACGGTGCGAAGACGATGTGTGAAGGAGAATAAGGATTTGTGTGTAATGTTGTCGTCACTCTCTCTGGCCTACTTTCACACACGTTCCGCAGTCACAGAAAAACTCTTGATGACAGGGTCCCACTTTTATTAATGAAATCCTATCAGGTAGCACAAGAATCATACAGAAACAATGTTGTCCGCAAGTTTACTTTGAAGACAATTCCTAAGCAACACCATATAACCAAGCTATTTAGGTAACACCATCTAATAACCCAGCACAGACTGCTGGACTCTGAAATAAAATGAAACAGAATAAACTAGCATCGTACTAATGGACAAACATCATCTACGTAATAATACATATATATGTGTGAAAATATGCAAGTACATGCACTTAAATGACCATGTGTGTGTGTGTGTGTGTGTGTGTGTGTGTGTGTTCATGCAAGTCTGTATGTATGTGTAATCAACAATAAACATATCGCAATCAACAACAATGCCTTCATACGCATATTAGATACTAACTCCATCATCACGCGAGATAAAACTTAAATAAAGCACTTCTATCTATGATGAAATATTCCACACAGCGCACTGGTCTAAATGACATCAATTTATCAGTATCTTAGAGGTCTAGCTGCTCTAAAGAAAAAGGAGATATATACTCTATTCTTACAGCTCTGTACTAAATGTAATAGGCATAGGCTACTCACGGAGCTAGAGGGTACGCTAATCTTTCTCTCACTATAATCATTGATGTAACATTAACCACACTTACGGCTCACAAGAATGCAATATAACCATTATTTAACACTACACAACTAATAATAATAATGGTAATAAATACACACTTGTATACAGCGCAATGCGACACTATAATTCCTCTTATAAATTCACTTAGTACTTTACACATTTAACACACAGTCTCACTGTTGAAAATAGCGATGAGATATACGTGAAATTACACTTAAATACACATAAATCGCCAGTCAGCTTCTATCAAGCTATAGATAGACAAACGCTACAAAGCATTAACTTCTAAACCTGAAAGTCTAATATTACTAAATCTAAAGTATTATAAAAATGTACTTATATGCAAGCATACCTCTATGTCGTTAGTTCTCTTAGCACAGACGCAACTATGCAAAAGCCCAAACCTCAGCCCATTACCGGGTGAGAATGCCAACATGAGCATAAATTCACACCGTAGACTAGATCGACAACTAATTACTCAGTCAACATTACACCTTTCTGGCCACACGGTCACACACACACACACACACATATATATATATATATATATATATATATATATATATATATATATATATATATATATATATATATATATATATATATATATATATATATATTTACCTATATATAAGGCGGAGGGTCAGATACAATGTTAACGTGCTAAGATTCATTCAACATTGTTTTTGACTTCTGAAATATCTTTTGAACACTCCCTCGAGGTAGAAGCATCATTATCCTTCTATCTGCAAATCTGCTAAAAGTAATCTTGTACGAAGGTAGACACCTTTGAAGACCCACATTAGATACTCTAGGTTTTGGCCACTGTTTGACCACTACTGCAGAGCAAGGGAAGGCAACCCGTGACAAACGTCTATCGGTTTGAGACAATTACTCCGCACGAGAAGAGAAGAGGTAAGGGAGGCCCACGTAAACTGTGGAGAAGAATTGGGGAAGCAGAAGTCAAGACAACCTGAGATCTCGCGGTCTCGTTGGCAAAGCGGAAGAAGCCGGCCCGAAGCAGATATCGGTGGCGAATAACTGCTGCAGCCCTCTGATGGATGTGGTATGAAAAGAGTGATGAAAATATGTATTATGATAATGGTAAAAGTAAAGCTAGGAAATATTGCTGCACAAAAACTTACATCAAATGCTAAAGGTCATCAAGATTAGACAAGCATGCGTAACATGTGTAATTAAAGAAATGAATATAATTTTATCGCAAGGAATTATAATGCCGGGAACAAATCCATAGCTATAAGCAATTTAGAAAAAAAAGATATTTGTTGAATGTTGGGACAGACAAATACGTAAGAGAAAAAGAAAACTTACCAGGCATAGATAGAATTAAAAAAAAATGACAACAAGGATTTAAGGAAACACAACACTTTGAAGTTACTTACTTACTTAGTCGTTCCCCTTCTACCGTGAGGTGTAGAGGTTTGGGAGAGAGAGCGCCAGACTATCCATTCGGCTGTCTTCCTCCTGGCTTGGTTCTATTCTAGTCCTCGGTCCTTCAAAGGATTGTCTAATGTTGTCCTCCCAGCGGACTCTGGGTCGTCCTGGGGGTCTGGATCCCTGGCTCTATGTTTCCCATGCTTGTCGTGGTAGCCGATCTTCTCCCATTCTGCAGACATGGCCAAACCATCTTAGTTGGGACTGTTCTACTTGGGTCTGCAGGGGGTGTGATTTTAGGCCTTGACGTATCGTCTGGTTGCGGACCATGTCTCTTCTGTTAACCAACCACCTTCCTCAGATACCTCATTTCCGAGGTTTGGATCTGGCTTTTGTGGGTTGTAGTAATTGCCCATGACTCGCATCCATATGTCAAGACTTGGACATAGGTGGAGCGGTATACAGCTATCTTCGTTTTCTTACCAACCTCTCTATTGCTGAGGAATCATCGATTTATGGCAGGAAAAAGTCTCCCAGCTGCTGCTTTTCGAGTGGCCAACCCTTCTTTGAAGCCTCCCTTTCGGTCTATAATAGCTCCGAGATATTTAAAGTGGTCGACCTGCTCCAGGACCTGTTCTCACAGTCTTACATCTCACTGGTACTAATGTTGTAAATTAATTTATTTGTCAGCTCATCTATATCTCTGTGAGTTCCACTTGGAAGTTGATAGACAGAAAAGAATTTTAAAAGAGGTAACTCGCCATGTAACTTGTAAACTAAGGGAAATAATTAAAGCTACCAAAAAATAATAAATAAGGATTCAAAGAATGGAAATAAAGAAATACGAGTATATATGTATTTTTAAAAAAATATATGTATATTTTAAGTAAACAAGCATATTAAAACATAGGCTTTAATTAAATTACTTTACAAAAAATCAATATAATATTTGCTATAATTATAATATAATTAGCTATAATAATGGAATATATAGAACAGGCTAAGATACTGAGTCCATTTAAATTTTCATTATAAGTCAATGTGACAATGTTGCCTCCCCTGCTTTGCAGTAGTGGTCCACCAGTGGCCAAAACTCAAGAGTATCTATAATGGGCTTCAATGGAGTCTATCTTTACACAAGATTACTCTTGGCAGAAATGAAGATAGAAGAGCAGTAACGCTTCTATCATATGGGAGTGTTCACAAGATATTCAGATAAGCGAAAACAATGCTGGCTATCGCTATGCACGTTAATTCTAGAATCTGTCGACACGTTTATGAAGAATTTAAGCAATGGTTTATTCTAGCTCGTTAAGCCCCCACCGCTGAGTTAATCAGTGGAATTATTATGATAATGTATAGCTCTGTTTAGAGTGTGTGTTTAGTAACGTTGACTGAGACAAACATGTAGTACATTTAAAAGGATTGAATCGAAGTTAAATTTGTAACATTACAAATAACAAAAGTTAATAATCACTTTAGGTTTAACAGTTTAAAAAAATAATTTGAATAGTTATGAAAAGGATTTCACCATTTGAATGATATTTAACTGAATAAAGGAGGTCACTTTTGGCAGCAGATATTTTCACTTAGCTGCCAATGGTAGTTTCTTCTCCCGCTGGTTTAGTTCCTTTCACTCTGCTAGCGCTCGTCTCTGGTCAAAGTTCAGGCGCCGCACGTTCCCAGAACATCAAGGAGTAACGGCCAAGTTGATTCTGCTTCTGTCTATAAGACCCTCTTATGATGGCGTCTCGCAAAACATCAGTCCACTTCTACCTTCAACTGGTTCCAGAGATAGTACTTTCTGCTGGTACCACCAATAACTGGTAATAGAAATAGAAACGAAACGCTCTTCTGAGTATGGCGTTTTCCGACATAGTTATGTCCTTCCCCCCTTTTTTATTCTACCATCACATGTCAGAATTCACCCTCGATGAGAATTAAATTTAATCCCTCGGGATAAAACTTCCTTTACATTTAAACTGAATAGCTTTAGCTTTACATTACATTTAAATGAAAAGGTTAAACGTACAGATATAAAATGTTTTACATTTACATCTCCACTGTTTGAAAAGTGTTCACAATTGAAATTCATTTATGTTTCATTTACATTTACACTTGTGGAAAAGTTTGAAACTTCTACTAATTTAAAATGAATATTTTCACATAGACATTTACACCGGTTTAAAGCTTGAAAACTTACATTCATTTTAAAGTGAATATGTTTATAGGGACATTTACACTGCTTTGAGAATGTAATTCTTATTCTAAGAATGTACATCATTTCTTCCATCTTTCCCTCCCTGCTCCATAAGGAACCTGGAAGTACTTTATGCTTTTTAGTTCTCTTTACGAAACTATCAATATCTAGCCCTTGCAGTGGTGGTTCATGAATCATCATTCTAGATACTCAGGTTGCCAGCCCTAAATGACTTTGACATCTAATAGCGAGCTTCACACATTAAACTTCACATGGTAATAAATACACGTATATGTTAGTAATAAAATATGGAATGTAAATCACAACTTACGCCAATCCTGGTTACAGACTTGTCGCACAGATGAATAAAAGAGACGAATCGTTCTCTTACACGAGTCTGGGATGCTTTAATTCTACAATCGATTCCCTTTCTGACTCCGTGTTTCTTCAGTTTCCTAGTCCCGGTGTTCCTTATTAACATGTAGAGAGTTTCTGTGCTTTATAAGTCTTATTTGGTTCTGAAATAAAAGGCCCGGTTAACAAATAGGAATTATGAATCTAGTCTTCACTTTGGCGAGGTCTGATGTTGTCTTGGCGAGCCTGAAATTCACAGTGAGTTAAACTGCGAAATGGTAATTCTATATTCCCCTCAATGTTGTCATGAATCTAATCAGAAAGATCCAATCATTTCAAACAGGTTGGGTGTGGCACTTTCAAAAGGTTTCCTACATTAAAAAAATTTGCAAAAGGTCACGTCTCCCATTGTCGCAAAATTGGTTTCAATTCAATTCAAACGGGTTCATGGAGTTTTACAAACCATTCGCCGATCGATTGTCACAAGGCGACCGCTTTCAAGATGGCGGTGTATCGGCAAAATGTTGATTAGACAGGGCAATCGGCAATGATAAATAAAAGCATAAGGGAATCATTGAGAAAAGGATTTCACCTTTCAGTCCAGGAAAGGATTGTGTATAACTGTATATAAGAAGAAACGGTAGGAAGTTATCATTTACGGAGATATATGCGTATTACGGCTGCCCACAGTTACGCTGTAAGCCTGTAAACCCACTTCTGTTCTAAATATTATAATCAACAAATAACAGTTTGGGAAATTACATGGATAGGAATATAGAGATATATCGGCTGTATAAAACAAGATAAGATGGAACAGTATGGATACTATAAAAGCCGAGGATGAGAAAGGAGAAGTTTCAGTCAACGCACAGATCGGAGAAAATCGCTGTTTCGCCCAGGGATTTCAGCCGAGTCTTAAGCTGTGACGTCAGTGCTCTCCGATACGGCCGCCATAGGCTTATAAATATCGTATCGGTAAACTGAAAGGGACACATGGAAAGCCGGTTTGAGACAGACTGGAGGCAGAGTTTCGCCACTACCCATATACCATATGAATTGTGAGCGGATCGCCAGAAAATTTTTTAGTCCAGTATCTGAAGTCTGAGGGTAAGCGAAATTACGATAACTACCGTGTATAATATTTTCTTATATTTGTTTTATTGCATGTTCGTATAGACTTCACAAAATATATGCACGTAGAATATTCATTTATATAATGTATTGTGATTTTTAATATGATTTAAACATGTGCTATGTGGATGATTGTTGCTTGTACAAAATTTAATCACAATTAGACCCACAGCTAAATGAAGATAATAACTATCATATTAATTGCTGTATCTCGACGAAGATAAAGGCAGTCCCATGGCAGAGATTGTCATAGGCAAATGAAGTGTTAGAAGCTTCATCATGGAAGATACCGCTTTTACGAGGTTAGGTGACTAGTTCCCTTCCTCGCTGCCTTTTCCTTCCCTAGTTCGAGCGCACAACTGAGTGCTCATTTACAGATGGTAAACTGGAGCGTTTCACAGCCAGGTTTCAGTTCCAAAACTATGTAGTTGTCCTACTAAAGAAAGCAACCTGATCGTTTGGTCAGTCGGGCACTCACTTTATCTATTTGTGTATTAATTTTGAGTAGATGCTAGGAATGGCATCAGTATTTAAATTTGTACCTGATATGGTTTGGAAAGATCAAGTTATAAATAGTAAAGGATGTACAGGAGCGGAATAAACCAGATGATGGTTATTACTGATATGTTAATATTCATTCTGTATCATTTAAATGATGTCACTTGCTATGACTGTATAACTTTGACATCGGATGACTGACTAGTCTGACTTATGTGCTAGTCAGTTACAATTAATCAAAATGTTAATACTTCTGTATCACTGAAATGATGTCTTTACTTACTATGATTGTATAACGGTGACATCTGATGACTGACTGGTCTGACATCTGTGCTAGTCAGCTACAAGTCTAGCCAGATACTAGCCAAGGCTGATATGATGTTTCAGGTTCCATGAAATAACTCAAACCAGACTGTCCAGTATCAGAAACCTGTGTTGTACATCAGAGGCAATCCCACGAAAGTGCAGGACCCCAAAGAGTGAACTTCAACTGGTCATTGGCATCCCTAGTGCTGGGTCTACCAATACTGATATATGCAACGGGCAGTCCGTGTCAGCAGGATCAAGAGTCAGATAAGTGTCACTTAGGACACTGACCACCACAATATATGAAAACAGCCAATAGTTGAAAACAGTAGTAAACCAAAAAGAAACTCAGTCAATTGATGACAGTTATTTGTAAATTCAAAGGACTAAGAACAGTGATATAGTGATTGCAGTTTTCAGTAACTTTATTATTCAAGATCTTGAAGTCTAAATAGACAATAATGGTAATTGTGAATTAATTATATATATATATTTTAATGCTCTGTTCCAACTAGCAGTAATAGAATATTAGTGTAAATATTAAAATATTTTAACTGTACCTGAGGAATTATTCACTTATTACAGTTGTGGTCACAGTGAATGTTCATTTTAATTATCCCCTAGAATATAAGAAATCATAAGATAGCCACAGGGAGGAGACGCCTTAAATCCTGGTACAACTTCTTACCAACTGGCCAGGGTTTTCACAGTCTGACTATTTCTATGATGTCCATACACCAGTGCTATTTCTAAGACTGGGGTATTACTTGTAAGACCAGGAATCTTTACTGGCTTACTATCCTGGTAGCCTATGAAATACCTGGATTCTCACATAGATACTTAATTTTAATTAACCTCCCGCTACACCCATATATGGTAATATGATGTCTTTCATACACTCTCACATACACATTTGTAGACTCATATTGTCTAAAATGTAATGTCCATGATTACTTTTAACCAAGTGACCGGAAGCGCTTATGTCACTCTTGTCTGCCCACATGTGTCACACAGACAGTAATCTCGTTATATGTCGTATGAGTACGCAAACGCCGTGTCTTATCGGTGATTTAAGCCGATACCGCTGGCCGATGTACATGTTAATCTGCCGCGCCTATAACCAACATTCTGGGTAGCGTTAAGCAAATGTGATGTATCATATCAGCCGCTCGTTGCAAATGTGATATTTATCACCTACAGGGTGCTTTGATAAAATCAAATATCTGCTACTGTGCATAAAAATAAGGAGGAAAGAAAGAAAGAGAGAAAGAAAAGTGCAATAATTGACAGCACATAATAAAAATCAGTACCACAAATGTACCGATACTGCCGGAGAGAACCAAAGATCGCGAAGAGGTCGTCCATTTCGTCACAGTCAATGACATATAGTGCTAGGGAGTGAAGGTATTTCTATATACAGGTGCTCATTGTGTCAATGGATTTTCATTGAAACTTCTTTATTGAAATGTAAATAGAGCATTATGTTTTTTAAAGACAAAGTATCCCGTTCAACCCTTGATGGATTAACCTTTAGCACGCTGCATAAAAATTCAAAAAACTTGCCCAACCACTGCATTCTTTTTCACAACGCCCCATTTTTATAGTGGGTGACTTGTAAATTCTATAGTTTTTTTGTTTTTTGGTCAATTGCTCTAATTTTTAGATTGTATAGAAATGAATGAATGATGAATCTGATGATATAAAATTTGTTTGAGTACATGTTAGATGTGATAGGAAGAGAGGAAAGGAAAGATGAAAAAAACTAAAAAAATTAAAAAAAAATAAAAAATTTTTTTTTTTTAATTTTAAAATTAAAAAAAAAAAATTTTTAAAATGACCAACAAACGAAGAGTCCATATCCCTTGCATCTCAATGAAAGTCATTTGACCAATAGAGCGATACAAATCAAATGACGATCTTTTCGTTACACCCATCATCAGTAGCAAAGCAACAAACTCCCTAGCCAGCCGTGACATTCGGCCGTAATCCTATTTTTTTCCGATATTCCTAATCCTAACCCCGAAAATTATACATACTTGAAAGGCCATTTTACTTTCGTTTCCATCTCAGCCATCAAACATATTCTGAGAACCGATTTCAGCGCTTATAAAGACAAACATTTCATCCCCACCGCATGGCGTCAGAATACAATAAAATTAGAGCGAAATGGCCGCGTGTCTGATGCCGATTCATTTCGATTTAAAAAATTTACAAAAAATAAACGCGGATACACCCATCACTTTTTTAAGATCGGAAACGGAAGCTAACTCTCTTGCAAATAAAATTACAACTTAACATCCGGGGCTGAAAATCACGTGTACACAAGTCCTCATGCTAGAAACGGTGATATCCGTAAGGCGACACATGGCAGCTCCAGCGTGCAGAGCATAGGTTATCTTCGGCGACATGTGTCGCCAGCAGCAAATTAGGATATACATCGTAGTAAATTCAAAATAATAAAATCCGATTTTCGATATCTAAATATAGTATCTTCTCCCCCCTCCAAGTACAGTAAATCAAAACTGTAAAATTTAATGTATGTGCGTGTGTGTGTGCCCTACCCTTTCCAACAAGAAAAATTAAAAATTATATATATTTTAAAAAAACCCAGAAAAAACAAAGTAAAGTCTTTTACAACTGACCGGTGTTAACAAGGTGAAAAGGGGTGAGAAAACCCAGGGATATCATATCGGGGATGATGATAGGAAACTCTTTACAGAGCGATACAACAGGAAGCAATCTGATCATCAGAAGAAGTCCCCCCATCCGACAAGTGTTTCGGCCCGATTACTCCTTTACACTCTAAGGGGGGCGGGCCCACTTGGGTCATGACTCCCAAGCGTCTCAGCTTCCTGTTGTCTTGTATCGAAAATGAACCCATTTCACTTATGGTAGCAACTTATGGCACTCAATCAACCAATTATTTGCCATCATGCATATGAGCACCCCATCTGACTACCCTTCATACTCACACCATCATTGACCCTTACATATTAACTTTAGTTCTTGTTATATACTGTTTTACTATATTGTGCAATTCTCTAGGTCTATGTGTTCTCAACACCTGTTCCACAGTTATGGATGAATTGCATGCCTGTAAATAATCTGACATTGTTTTCTTTGTTGTTCATACTTCCTACATGTTAGTAGGAAATGCTCTATATTTTTTTTCTAAAATGAGCATGGTTTGTAAATTCGAATGGAATACGATTAATGATTTAAAAAAAATAAAATTCACAGTGTAACCAATTGTGGAGATTTCTACCTTGATCATCACAAATATAAGAATCCCTCGCTAAATGTGAAATCTTCGAGGGAAGGCCAAAATATGGGAAAATAGGCACAGGTGTAGAGTTACAAATGAACAGCATATTATATTATTTTCTTCTTCTTCCTCATTCACTCTCATAATTCTACATTTAACGACTCTTATAAAGGCAGTAGTCAGCTCAAGGTTTCTGACATCTCCAAACAGTTTTTCATGCGGAGAAGTGGGTTGTTGCCATATGCTACTCCGTTCTCTGCTGTATGTTGGGCAGCACTGGAGCAGATGTTCGGCTGTCGTGAGACTGGTGCCACTGCAGAGATCTGTGCTACCAATCTGCCGTGAATTCAATGAGATTATGTCACTTTCTAGCTGTTAGTACCACCTCTCGCTTACCAATGATTTTATCTCCCCCCATTTTCTTCATTATACGCACCTACGAGTGTAACTCCTTGTGTAACCAGGTCATTCTTAATTTAGACAGGCGAATTCCCCCTATTTGCACGTGCTACAGTCGATTATACACATAAACGTATTAAAATGTTAATATAATAAATATGAAAACCAGTGTGTCATCATCATCCACTCCCTGCTCCACGTAGAGCCTGGAGCTATCTCTGCTTTTGGGTTCCCTGTGAGGAAACTAGCATGAAGCAGCCATCAGATCTTGCAGTGGTGATTCATGAATCAAATCATTTTATATGCTAAATTTGCCAGCCTCGTACGAACCTGTACATCCACAAGCAATTTACATATGTTAAATGTAAATATATAAAATGATAAAATGTACATAATACAACTTACCCCGATTACCGGGAATTAATTTTACAGACGTCTTGCAAAGTGACACTTCTAAATAGTGTCGCGCCACTCGTTTTAAAAGGCCGTCTTACAGGGGGCCGGGTTATTACTTTAATTATAATCCCAGTGTCTGTGATTCTGTATGTAGGTTCCTAGGACTCGTGTTTCCAGAACTATAGTCGAGTTTTCTTTCTGGCTAATATAAGAAGGTCCTCTAATATTTCGTCCTGTCCTTTTGTTGGAATCATGTTTCTATTCGTTATCCTGGCGACTGAAATGTCTTCTTGACAATATAGAGATGCAGTGAAGTAATTTTAAAATGGTGCAGACTGTAAGGGACATTTTTGCTCACACGCTCACGGGACTTGGTGGGAAAAAAGCTTCAATCAGAAGCGGTTTATTTTAGCACTTCCATGCCAATCCAACCACGAATTAGTGTTTGATATCGGTGAGGGTCTTCTCCCCCCCCCCCCTCTCATCTGTAGAACATTCTGCTTAACATACAAGCTATTGTCTTTACATGTCATTTACAAATTCTTTTGCCTGTCTTTCATGACCATACAAGGTCTCGCTGCTTTCGTTTCGCCTGTCATGTTTAGAAACTCACTTTACAGATCTAACATTATAATCTTCTCTCAGATATTATTTTCTTGTAATTTTGTATTACAACGAGGTCTAGGCGAAAGCGGTTACGTATCTTTTCGTGTTCCAAAAACACATTTGTTAAATAACTGTCCGTTTCTTAATCTTTAACCAGATTGACGTCTTCGCACACCTCAAGTGCGAACTGACAACTTATCTCCCAATACCGTCAGTCCATTTACATTGGCAATAAAGAAGAACATAGTTTGTGTAACTTCCCAGACAAAAAGTCTGGGTTAACAATAGGAATGTCTCTCAGTGTAGACTCTTACTCCGTCTAGAGCGGAGATAAGCGAAACGTCAATGTGGCAAGTTCGCTCTGCACAACAGAAATCAATGCTGTTTAAAAATAGGTCAAGCGATCAGGTAAAATTAAGGGAGTGACAAATTAGAACAAGATGTGATAAGAAAACCTTGAACAATGAAAACTAAAACAACGTCAAGGTGTGGGTAAGAAAAAAGGAAAAGCACAGAAAAGGTTAAAGGCTGGCACAGAAAATTATAACGATCGAAGATTGACTTGTCACAGTGGCCCCTACTAAATTAAAGCTATGTGCAGCACATGAATACTGCCAGTCTGTTGATTTCCATGAGTCTGGCTTGGATCCTGATCATATCAGTAGCGTTGTATGACTGAGATCTGCAACTTCTTTTCCGCGTTATCGCAAAATGATGCTACCATGCCAAGAATTTTATATAGTGATATTCAGTAAAAATAGAGCAAAGGAAATAATTAATGTCACAACGACAAACATTTATTCTGATAGATGTAATGGTCATAAAATAATTATGCCCTAAGCATGTCTAACACAACGCACTACATTAATAAGAAGGTAAGAGACATTAGATAAAAATTATTTAGTTTATAAATCATAAGGCTAATAATAACCAGACTTTTAATATTAGAGGGTAAAATCTCTAAAGTACATGAAAATATAGAAGTGAAATGAAACAGTTATGGAACTGCACCTGTAAATAAAGGTACTATTTCCTTCTACAGCATCGTTGTGATCTTTCTAAGATTGGCAGGTTAGCTGATCACTAACTTGGGCATCAGGAAAACAATAATTATTGGCTAAATGTCCTAAAACCAGAATGCTCCGGGAAAATGACATTTTTAAGCCGTGGATGGCAGTTCGTCTAGGGCGGTGTTTCGTAACCATTTTTGTGCTATGGACCTCTTTGATTGTCTTATGAAGTCTATGGACCCGTTCTTGGGGGAAAAAATTTCATTGATCTCCAAGGGATCTATCGACAACAGGTTTAGCTGAGGACAGTGAAAGTCTAAGAAAATCGACCCGCCAGAAATGCTTGTTGAAATCGAATGCACCGGGCAACAGGCTTAACCAACAGTCCATCGTACATCGCTTAGATGATGACATCGCGAATTAAAATTAAGCGGAGTGGTGCTCATCCCATGGAGTCCTGCCAGGCAGTGAGAGTACTGAAGGGGTCCAACCAATGCTACTGGTTGTCACCTTCCCCTCTGCTATTTAGTCATGGTATAGAGGGAAAGGGGTAGAGCTATTGACCTAACACCAAGAACACTGAAGATTCGGCAGGGGAATGTACAATGAGTTCTATACTAAAATGTCCTTCTGAGCAATTGCCTTTATTAAGACCAGATCTATGTGGTTTGTATCCAAGAGACACACCCCAACAGCAACCACAGATTTTCTGTCAGAGGATACCAGGCTTTCCGCCTCGATCGAGAAGGACACAAAGGATGTGTACTTATACTTACGCGAAATGCAATACCAAGAAGCGAGGTATCTGTGAACAACTTCACCCATCAAGCAGAAATCATAAGGGTTGACATAAAAATTAAGGCACTCAACATACGCATTTACAATCTGTATGGCCCACCGAACAAATACCTGTCACTTTCATGAATTTATTAAAGAGCTCTAATTGCATTGTAGTCTGTGATTTCAACAGCTACTCAGAAAGATGGAGATACCCAGATACAGACAATAAAGGAGAGGTAGTGGAGAACTGGGAGATAGACACAGATCTTCACCTTATCAACAGGCCAGATGATAAACCCAGCGTTTACTTCAGACGTTGGTACACCACTTACACTTAAGATCTAGCTTTCCACACAAGGGACATAACTCACAAAATTGACCGATATGCTCTTGGCTAGCTAGCAGGTAGTGACAATAGACCAACAAAGTTGGTAGTAAATATGGAGTATGTTTCAACAAGGTGGAGAACTATTGCAGCTCTAACACAGAACAAAGAACTATCAAACACAATTAGTAATAGTAATAAGTATATAAATACTTTACCACAACTAAAAGCACTAACTATAGACTACACACTTACTGAACAGGTAAAAGAACACACAGAAGACGCGGAAGTCAAGACGGTAATAAGAAAGTTCATAAATCAACTTACAAAACAAAGTTTGGCTGTTTACACCGATGGATCCAAGGGCGACAGCGGGCCTTTAGGTGCAGGTGTAGTAATACCATAGTGGAGGAATAAAACAGAGTTATACTGTGTCACCGTGGGGTTTGCCCAAGCACTATTCATGCTATAGGCAAGGTTATAGGAACACCTAAAGTATGTCACCGTGGGGTTTGCTCAAGCATTACTCATGCTATTTGAACGCTTAAGACAGTTCACGGGGAAGAAAATTAGGTATGGATAAAATAAGACGAGTGTTCAGAAATTTGGCTCGCGTTAACAAAACGTATGTTTTTTCTCGTGAGTTGTAAATCAAAGGCTTAACCAATGAGAGTAGTGAAAAACAAGCTGGGGCGACGAATCAGAGGTAGCGAGGGAATCGTACGTGAGAACAATGACCAGAGGTCATTAGGGCAGTCCGGTTTCTGAGTTTGGAGAAACATAAAGTGTTTTTGTTCTAGGCGGTTGCCTGCAGAAAAACGGATTCTGTGGTTTGACAGAAGTAGAATAAGTCTAGCAAGATATAGAGGTTATAGGATAATGAACATAAGTCCAGAGATTGTTCAGAGGATGTGTTAGCGTTAGACAGTAACTGTATAAGAAGATATAGAGGTTATAGGGTAATGAATAAGTCTAGAGATTGTTCAGAGGATGTGTTAGCGCTAGACAGTAACAGTATAAGATAATGAAGAGTCTTGTGTAGACTATGAGATTAGTGAATGTATTTCAGGAGATATTCAGCGATTTGATTTAAGTATGATTTTGAATTTGTTATGCATACAAGTAAGAGATTTACAGGAGAAGTAAGGCAGATGTACCAAGTCGACATGTCAAAAATATATGTTGAGAACTTTGTGGACTGAGTAACCAAAGAGCGAAGTTAGAGGTGAAGGATAACCACCTTTGTCATGGTGAGTTCACGACAAGTAAGCTAAGGAGCTGTCCTCAGAAAATAGTTACGACAAGTAAACGATTTGAAGAGTCGACTTTTGTAAGAACTGTTCACACGCCCTCGCACGTAGGTATATGCTTAAATGACATGGTATATGTATATGGTTTAAGTTAACCTTTCAGTGATAGTAACAGCCCTACAGAGGTTAGAAAGAAATAAAGGCAGGAAAATAATGAGATGGGAGTGAGGAGATGGAGTATAGAGGTATTTAGGTGAACCGGAGTAAGGTTGATCGAACTAAATAAGATACAGGAGGAAGATGCATATACATGAGATATAGAGCTTTTATATATGAAGCCAACATGAGATAAACGTAAGCAAGCTTTGGGATGAATTATTTGTCTTGCTTATGAAATCATATACATATTTATATAAATAAACGTTTTGATGGATACAGCAGATGTTTGAGTCCGTCTGTGAGAGTTGATGTATGTGGCCAGCAAATTATAATAATAAAAAACAAACTACCACTATACGAATGTCAGTAGAAACAGCAAAGAAGGAACCGAACGAGCCACTGGTTAAACAAAAGAGGGAGAATATCTTCATCCAGGAATCTACACCTCTGATGGAGATGGCCAGTACACAAATACACTCTTAACCCACTTGGAAGATAAACAGAAAGAGATTTTGTGACATGAGTAATATTACTAGGCCTGCCATCTGCCACCTAGTTAAATAGAGAGCTGTTACACATATCTAATTGGTGCCAAGTGCCAGTCTTGTACTTAATAACACCGTCACATATAACTCTAATTGATGCAGTGACCAGTCCCAACTACACCACTGTGACAACTGTAACTGAAGGTGCTTCAATTTTTACTGCTGAAATGGTGGCAGTATTAACAGGCTTAGAAACAACTGTAGACAGTCCGCCAGAGAAAATTACAATATTTACAGATTCCCTATCGTCATTACGAGCACTGGAATACCTACGTAAATGCAGCCGGCCAGATATTAAGGAAGAAATTCTTTCAATCCATACATCGTAAGGGAACACAGGCTGCAGTGTGAGGCAAGTGTTGGTTTCAGCACATACTGGTATAGCTGGAAACGAGTTAGCAGACCAGACTGCTAAATAGGGAAGAATAATTAAAAACAATGTAAGAGCAGGGCTTGAAAAGTCGGAGATTAAGAGTCAAGTCAAGCAAACTATAAACAAGGAATGGAAGATAACATTGAAGGATAGTCATAAAGGTAGACAAGAACATGCCAAATCAAAGGAGAACAAGTTACTATTGAACTGAAAGTCTACTAAGGGGCGTAGATTCCTGAGCGCTGCTGCCAGGGCAAGATTTCTCTGAGATGGTTCAGAAGTGGGTGTGTGGGGAAGGGGGGCAGGCGAGGACTTAAGCATTCTCTTTAAAGCCAGATGAGTACATTTTCCGGGTTCAAAATTCCTATCTGTTCTGTGTAGTTTTCTTAGCTGGGGACTATGATAAAGCCTATGACTCATAGCAGAAAGCAGCAGGACGGAGTGCGAAGGCTGAAGTACGCAGATCCATTGTTGCTGCAGAAGTTGAAAATTTGTTACACTGTACGAGTATAGATTTAAGCCGCATAGTGCTGGTCAGGTGACAGTTATTTCTCGTGAATGATGTATTCATAAAGCTGTGCAGTGTATTGTTCAGCATCCTGTTTATGTTACAGCGCTTTGTTATTTGTTAAAATGTGTATTATGCTTGTCAAAAAATAAGGTGAGAGTTATTTGTTAGCATACATTAGCATATGTCAGGAACATAATGTTATGACTTATTTTATGTAACCCATTCGACTTCTGTCTTACTTAGTTCCCCTAGAGCAGGAGTCTACAACCCAGGAACTTTTCGGATCTACTTTAGTAACACTGAACCTACAAAAGATCTACCACATATACTGAAGCACATTAAAAACGCACCACCTGTATAATCCAGGAACAGAGTGTGAAATGTAAATATAAGTGTTTACAAGTTTACATATTTGGAATCTTTATTAATTTTCCCATGAATCCATGCTGGTCATTAATTTGTACATTTGATTGTTATGAAATTCATTGCATTCTGTGCAGGCAAGGGAGAAAACCAAAAGTGCAACCAATAAAAAAATTCATTCACACTATCCTCAGTATCTGGTTTGTCCACCGTGTGCTTGCAAACAAGCTTGGCAGCGGCTCCGCATGGAACGCACAAGTCTCTGGAGGAAAGTCCGGGGAATCAAGTCCCATTCAAGTGTAAGAGCAGCTTCGAGCTGTTGCAGATTAGCTGGAGAACCTTGACTGTAGACTCTGCGTCCAAGCTCGTCCTACAGATGTTCTATAGGGGACATGTCTGGTGATAGGGCAGGCCAATCAATCGTCACAATGTTCTGCTGCTGTAGGTATTGCTGCGTAATGCATGCGATGTGCGCACGTGCGTTATCCTGCTGGAGAAGCTGCAAGTCTGGATAATTTGTGAACGCAGGAGGAACCAATGCATCCAGAACCTCATCTCGATATGTCACAGCATTAACATTTCCACGGAAGACGTGAAGAGGCAAGCGATGGTGAAAACTGAATCCTCCCTAAATGTGAATACTGCCACCTCCAAATCGGTTGTGCTGACGAAAACAGCAATCTGCAAAGCGCTCTCCACACCGTCGCCAAATCCGCATACGTCTATCTGCAAAGGATATGTTGAATCTGCTCTCGTCTGTGAATAGGACAGCATTGCACTGCAGTCTAGTCCATCTGACATGTTGCTCTGCCCATTGCAGGCGCTGCTGACGATGTCTGTGAGTCAAGTTTGGCCCAACATAAGGTCGTCTTGCAGTAAGGCCTGTATCTCTGAGTCGTCGTTTGACTGTCATTCGAGAGACTTGCCCACGTCTACCCACTATTGCTCTTGCTGTTTGACTTGCCGGGAGAGAACGATTCCTTAGGTGACTCAGCACAATATGACGATCTTGCGCAGGGGTAGTAACTCGTGGTTGGCCACTCCGAAGTCTATTCCGGGCACTGCCAGTGGTTCCGTAACGTTCATTGAGACGTACAATAGTGCTGTGGTGGCAGTTCATCCTTCTGGCAATGGCCCGCGAGCTCATTCCGGTCTCCAACGTACCAATGGCTCGTTGGCGGTCGTTTTCAGATAGTCGTGGCATTTCAAGCCCATGTACTGGGTGTTTTGTCTCAACGGCCTTTTAATACCGAGTATACTGCCACAACGCGTACACATTTTCAGGGTCATAGCTGTTGGGAATCGTGTTGCACGTGTAACTTTCATTGTTTTCATGTAGTCTGTACACAAACCCGTGGGTTGAATCATGCACTTTCCATTCCAGCAGCCATTCGCTCTCTACCTCATGACAAACACGGGGAAAATCCATTCCCACACTTTTTTTTCCAGCTTCTCGGCATCAGTGTATATAATAGTTGTGCGTTTTTAATGTGCTTCAGTATATACGTATATATATATATATATATATATATATATATATATATATATATATCTATATATATATATATATATATATATATATATATATATATATATATATATATATATATCGCCGAGAAGCGATCCGTCAAGCGTTGATTTTTTTTTTTTTAAATGCTCGCATGAGTCGCAGTGAACGATCTTAGCCAAAAGGCCGAGGAGCGATCCGTCCAGCGTTGATTTTTTTTTTTTTTGTAACCCCTTCTGGGGCTCAAAGTGAGGTCTATTGACTTTATTTTTTTTTCCTCGCATGAGGTCGCATTTATCGCACGCCCACCCCCGGCCCTGGCCAAGACACATGATCCTAGCCAAAGCCGGATAGTAGGCGCAAGTCCAAACACAAAAAGACTCAATGACACACAAGTGTCATTTTAGTGATCTTCCGTGTTTTCACACAAAAGACCTAATGACACCGAATGTCAATGTACTGATGTTTTGTGTTAAGACTTTGATCTTAGCCAAATTTTTTTTTTTTTTTCCTCGCATGAGGTTGCATATTTATTTCCTCGCATGAGGTCGCTTATTTTTTTGCCTCGCATGAGGTTGCATGGCACACGCTCAACCCGATGACATCATGTGTCACTGTAGTGATCTTCTGTGTTCTCACACAAAGGACCTAATGACACATGAATGTCACTGTATTGGTCCCTGTGCTTAGACACTTTGATCTTAGCCAAAATGCCGAGAAGCGAACGTTGATACCAGTAGATGCGCAGTACTTATTGTCAATACGTGGCAAAATTTTTACTTTATATTGCAGTTAACTGCAATAAACATACTTTAATAAGTTTAACACAAATAAAGTAAAGTTCTTATAAAACGTAGTTAATGCTAAAGTTTTATTGCAAGCTTAAATTTTTTCTTTAACTTATACAAAAGTATATTTATTGAAAAAAAAACACATTAGCGTTTAATATTTTAAACTGCTCTTTTAAACATAAATTAAAGTTTGTTTTTACATTTAATTATTTCCCCTACTATAAAAAAAAAACATTAATAGACTTACTTCCATTTAAGTTTACATTGTTTTCATTATTACATAAAATCTTCTGGGCAAAGTCAATCGTCATTCTAAAATGGAAAAAAAATAATAAAATGTAACATGAAAGTAGAACGTTCAGTCAACACAACCCTCAGGAAAAATTAAAACAACGAACTAGACAGCCTGGGAGAAGTACTAATGAAAACCAGTTATGAATTCAAATAAGTAAAAGTAGAGAGGATCTCGGTCCACTATAGTATATGTGGACATGAGAAGGTAGATAAACTTGCCAAAGATGGAGGAAAAAAAATTCATACAGAAGACAGGGCTACACATGAAGAGGTAAAAGCAATAATCAGAAATAAATAGAGAGATAAATATCATAAGGAACACACAGACTCCATTCTATAAATTACTAAGAAGAGATCAAGGGATACATTGTCACACAAAGAACCGGCCATTGCAGACTCAGATACCATCTGTACAACAAATTGAAAACCGGACAGACAGACCGGACCTCCATGTTAGGAGGACAAACTAACATTAGAACACGTACTTCAAAACTATCGGTTCCACAAGAGGAACAGGGTGGCAGCATGACCTTCTCCAACGCAGTTGAGAGAAAAACTGTATGGTGACGGCAGAAGCCTGAGACGGACTCCCATTTTTATAAGAGAGATGGGTGGGGTTATTTGAGAGCGAACGACGAAGAAATATTCTTCTTCTTCTTCTTTGATCCTTAGCCGCCGACCGTCAAAGCAGTCAGTGGCCATTACGCCTAGTGGTGTCTTGTAGGGCAACAACAAATTGATTCCACTTTGCTCGGTCGGCGGCCATCCTTCGTACAGTGCCCCAACTCTGGTTCATTCTTTGCAGAAATAGTAGAATGTACTTATATCTTAGCGTCAAGGATTTGAAACATTAAAACAGCGGACATGCCAACCTAATTACAAGTGCTTTAAAAGGGCAAGAGAAACTGCAAAATAAAGGACTTAGAATTGAATATTTAGTTAGATCAGGTAGCACTAAAAAAATCTTAGGCAGTCAGGCATGAGTGGAACTCACAGAGATATAGATGAGCTGACAAATAAATTAATTTACAACATTAGTACAAGTGAGATGTAAGACTGCGAGAACAGGTCCTGGAGCAGGTCGACCACTTTAAATACCTCGGAGCTATTATAGACCGAAAGAGAGGCTTCAAAGAAGAGTTAGCCACTCGAAAAGCAGCAGCTGGGAGACTTTTTCCGGCCATATATCGAGGATTCCTCAGCAAGAGAGAGGTTGGTAAGAAAACGAAGATGGCTGTATACCGCTCCATCTATGTCCCAGTCTTGACATATGGATGCGAGTCATGGGCAATGACTACAGCCCACAAAAGCCAGACCCAAACCTCGGAAATGAGGTATCTGAGGAAGGTGGTTGAAGTAACAAGAAGAGACATGGTCCACAACCAGACGATACGTCAAGGCCTAAAATCCCACCCCCCTGCAGACCCAAGTAAAACAGTCCCAACTAAGATGGTTTGGCCTGTCTGCAGAATGGGAGAAGATCGGCTACCACGACAAGCATGGGAAACAAAGAGCCAGAGATCCAGACCCCCAGGACGACCCAGAGTCAGCTGTGAGGACAACATTAGACAATTTTTGAAGGACCGAGGACTAGAATAGAACCAGACCAGGAGAAAGACAGCCGATAGGATAGTCTGGCGCTCTCTCTCTTCCAAACCTCTACACCTCACGGTAGAAGGGGAACGACTAAGTAAGTAAGTAAGTGATGTAAGACGATGTAAAGAAGGTGGAACAGAACAATGTGTTCTTGAAGAACATTGGAGAGACGTGTTTGACAAGAAGTAGACTGGAGGATGGAACCACCACAGCAGCTAGTCTATTTATAGAAAACCTCCACCTAGCATTCAAATGAGAACTTGTAGCTGAGGTTTATGTAGCAATCTGTTTTACGTGATAAGGTTGTCAGTGTTTGCACAACTTCATATTGGTTGTTCTATACGACATGCCGGAAGGAGCAGTAGATATATTCTATATTTGTCTCATCAGAGACCCTAGCGCAGGGTTAGGCAACCAGTCGACCTCGATCGACCGGTAGATCCCAGTGGATTATTTGGTAGATCAGGATTGCACGGGAAAAAAACAAAAACTATTAAAAACCAGGAGAATTTCGGACTAGACCTCTCCCGCCGACATTTAAAATCGGGGTGTGCCCGGGGTCAAAGGTACTTTTTCCACATTCCCATTGAAAACTCTCTAGTTAAATACTAAAATATATTCGTGATCAGCATGACATGGGAACGTGAACTTTTCTTTGTAATATTCATCAACAACCTCCCCTTTTTTTAAATGTACCCTGCTTAAAATAACACACACACGCATATATATATATATATATATATATATATATATATATATATATATATATATATATATATATATATATATATATATATATATATATATATATATATATATATGTGTGTGTATGTGTGTATGTGTGTGTGTGTGTGTGTGTGTGTGACAGCGCCATCTTGTCAATATCAATGTCTCCGTGGTTCAATGCCTGATTTTGCCACAAAGTCTTCATGAAGATTTATTACTAGGCCATAATAATGACTAAAAATTAGTTGTGTGTTATATTTAATAGTTGTGTGTTAAATTTGTGTTTTCGCTATTTCTTGAGCGGTAATCGCGTGTGTTATTTGCGTGGCGCAATTAATACGCGCAGCGGATTAAGCTGAGTGGTTAGCCCCAGAGCCTATATAAAGAGATAGCGAGCGGCAAACAGGCTTATTTGAAGATTCAGTCCAGACAAGAGAAAACGAAGATACGAGGCGCACTGTGTGGGTAGAAAAGAGACATGACACGTGAGTTTGATTTAAAAGCAGATTAGCTTATTTCCTAGTGAAATTACCATTATTTCCCTGTAGCTTTAGAATTATATTGAGCGTGTCTGTTTTAATGGTTAATGAAATAAATAGTTTGATGTGTTTCCAGGACCTTATAATTTAGTCTTGAAATATAAATGAGGGAAAATAATGTGTGGATAGGTTTTATTAGGCACTCTAAGCCCAAATCACATATCTGAGAGATTAAGAGCGATTATTTCATTCATCAGAAAGGCAAATATAGTAGGGAATTATTTCATACATGAAACCAGGCAGAGAAGCGATCTATTACTGTGATCTAGATAATATTAACTAGTTGGGAAGATGGCAACCGGGGGGCCACATGTTGATGACTGTGAATAAAGAAGGCGCCAAGGGGTCTGCGGTAACACTCTTAGCTTGTTATAAGCCTGTATGTTACGCTATGTTATATTGTGTGAATTGACACGTGGGTGAAAGCAGTTTAAGGTAATTTTCCCCAATAAAGGAAAGAGATAGTTTTCGTGTTAAGATCTCCTTTAGGTGATGAATTTAATTTCAGTTTTGTTAAAGTCAAGAATAATTATATTTTATTCTTTGATGCGACAGTAATTTAGTGGTATTTCACGATTATTGATTATTCTACTGTATATCTTTAGTGGGTTACTTTGAGTGAGGTGAGAATATGTATTCAGATTTCTGGAGAGCGCGAGGCTACTCCTTGGTGCGTAAGGCACGTTGAAACAAGTGTTTCTCTGTTTGCTCCTAGCGGAGCATGGAAACACCAATGCGGCTGGTGTCCATTACAGGCCCACAAGAAGCATTTTTATGCTATAGCAGTGGTTGTTTCGATAACGATGTGTTTCATATGATGAGTTCCCAATCTCATAAGGGGTCATATACGACACGCTTGTTGCCAGGCGCACCAGTCGTCACTTATGACATGTTCAGAATGCAGTAACGAATATTGTTGTGGATCGGTTACGAGGTAGTAGCTTATTCTCATTAATGAGAGTATTCTTCTTCTTCCGTCCTTAGCCAAAGACCGACCAAGCAGTCAGAGGCCATCACGCCTTGTGGCATCTTAAGGGCAACAGCAGATTGATTTTCTCTGTTGTAGTTTCCCATCACGCCTAGCGGCGTCTTTAGGGCAACAACAAATAGATCCATCTGCCGTTGTTTCCGTAATCGGTGTGACAAGCCAACGGGTGATCAGCCCATTGGGCAATGAGAGTATTGGTGGTACATATTGGTTAATTCTAATGTTATGCATATTTCATGAATATTTAATTATGGTTATGTGTAGAATGGTTTGTGAGAGCACGTGGGCTCAATTGGAGATAAATATTTCTCTTCTCCGCTCCTGAGGGAGCATGGGGCCACCAGTGTGGTTTGCCTCCGTATAAAGCATTCAGATCCTTGTGCTGTAGTAGTTTCGGTAGCAATCTGTGTTACATGGTGAGATTGCCAGCCTCATACACAACACCATACTAGTCTCATTGGACGACATGCATGAGTGTGTGTGTGTGTGATAGCTGAGTGTGTGCTCTTGCAGTAGTGGTTTCGGTAGCAATCTATGTTACACGGTGAGATTGCCAGCCTCATGCACAACACCATACTAGTCTCGCTAGACGACATGCATGTGTGTGTGCATGATAGTTGAATATTCAGTTTCACGCAGTGTGGAAGGACAGTTTGACAGGTGAGAGCATGGTGTTTCTGATTATTTAACCATGATTTTAACTAGTCGTTGCTTTGTTTGATTCTTCAGATTAGCAATCGAGCACTGGCTGGGTGTTTGGTGTTTGTTATGTTCGTTGGTTTATCTGTTTAATGTTTGCTGTGTGTGCTTAGTGCCACTGACAGGGTTGTAGAAATAAATACAGCCCCTGCTTTAATAATCAGAGTTTATTGTTGATTAGGGTCGGTTGCGAGTGTGCAAGAGAGTGATCAAATATCACAACATCATCATCATCATCTCGCCCACCCTATCACAATTGGCGTCGTCGACAGGATAGGCAGACAGTGACACCGAGCAAACAGCAAACGAGCAAATATAATATTGTAAACACCCAGCAGTGCGGTCTTGCAGCAAGATGGCTAATGCGCCTGTGAAGGTAGTATACGTGGAGGTGCCGGAGGTGAGGAGGTTTGGTGGAAAGGCAAGTCCCACTTGGCAAGAGTTTGTGGAAGATGTAGAGGCCGTGTGGAAGATGGCGCCCTTTTCTGCAGAAGACAAGTTAGACGTTATCTGGAATAACGTCACACCCATGGTCTCTAGGGAATTACGGATACGTGGTGGAGCCAAGGCCAGCCCTGAGAAGTTACTGGAAATAGTGGAAGAAGCTTACAGTGAGCGACCACAAGTCAATGAGATGACCAGGAATTTCCAGGCCGTGAGTCAGGGGCCTAGGGAATATGCTGTTTCTGATGAAGGCAAAAAGCCTGATACACTTGTGCAGATAGCAGTTGCAGAAGCTCACAGTGAAGAGGAGGCACTCAAAGCAGAATTATCTCTTCTAAAATCATAGCTAGCACAGCTAACACAGACCAGTTCGCCAGTGCAAGAGGAGGTGCAGAGAAAGAAAGAACCAGGTCAACCGCGGAAACAGCCAGAGCACGACGAGGGGGTGTGTGAGCAGGAACCTCAACTAGTCCTTCGTGTATGTGAGAGTCAGGCTGTTGTCAAGGAAAGCTGTGAGCTGACAGTACCGACAAACGAAGTTGCACCAACAAGGCGAAAAGGGGTTTGCAAGTGGTACAGTGTCCACAGGGGATGGGGATTTATCACGCCAGATGATGGAGGTATTGATGTATTCGTACATCAGACCAAGATCTTCAGGAAGGGATTCAGGAGTCTGGCAAGGAATGAACGAGTAGCATTTGACAGCAAACCATCTGTCCAGGGCATGGAAGCAGTCTTTGTATGCGGCATTGACGGTCAGGAATGTAAGGGCAGCAGGAGGCGATCCATGGCATAGAGAAAGCCTAGAAAGATAAGATGCTACAATTGTGGAGACCTGTCAGACCACATGGCAGCCAAGTGCCCTCAAGGCCCGCTTCCGAAGAGATGTTTTCAATGCAAGTCCACTGAACACTTGATATCTGCCTGTCCCTCAAGGAGCTTTGTCCCGAAGCGTACTGTCACAACTAGGTTGCCTTTAGGGTGCAAGCCAAGAGATGGCCGTGACTACTGTCACCCTAAAGGCGCCGAGAAAATTGGTCGTCGTCTAGGGGAGGAAACCCGTCCTAAGCAGATAGGAGGGAGTGCACATCAAGGTTCAGAAGAGGAGACTCATTAAAAGCAGATTGTGGGGAATGTGGGCCACCGTCCACACAAAACGACTGTAAAACACGTCAGGAGCAACCAACCTTTAAAGTCGACAGCTGCATGCACTGACAAGAAGAAATCACAAGCAAGCAGCGACGCTGTACAAGTTGATGAATCTTCTAGACCACAGCAACTGCCAGCCCGAAAACGTACAACTAGGGACATGACGACCAAGAGGGTCCCCAGCCGGGTTGTACCTATTCCAAAAGCTCCGCCCAAAGCATCGCCGCCCAGAAAGAGTCATGCGCAGCACCAAAGATGTGAGAGGTTACAATTGAAGCGCCAGAGGTAGTGATGTTGTCGGGACGAAAACAATATCAGGCGGGGAATATTTGACAGCGTCATCTTGAGATCTGTCGTTCTCGGCGCCAGCGCCATCTTGTCACTACGATTGCCCCCGTGGTTCACTGCCTGATTACCACATTATCTTCAAGAAGAAGATTTATTACAAAGCCACAATAAAGCCTACAAATTAGTTTTGTATATTTGGGTTTTTGCTCTAGAAATAGTTGTGTATATTTGTGTTTTCGTGCCTTCTAGAGCAATAATCGCGAGTGTTATTTAAGTGGCCAAATTAATACGCGCAGCGCACTAAAGTCGAGTGATTAGCCTAGTGCCTATATAAAGAATGCGATGGCCAGCAGCAGCCTTTTTAAGTATAAGTCCAGACAAGAGAAAACGAAACGAGGCGCCCTGTGTGGGTAGCAGAAGAACAAAAACATGACACCTGAGTTTGATTTTAGAGCAGATTAGCTTTAGTGATCTAGTTTTATTATTAGAATTCAGCGTGTCTGTTTTAATGTTTAATGAAATAGATAAAAGGCTGTGTTTCCTAAGGAGATTTCTTCCAGGACATTATAATTTAGTGTTGAAATGATAATTGAGTGAAAATAATGTGTGGATAGGTTTTATTAGGCACGCTAAGCCCAAATCACATATGTGAAAGTTTAAGAGCGATTATTTCATTCATCAGGAAGGCAAATATAGTATGAAAGTATTTCATACATGAAACCAGGCAGAGAAGCGATCTATTACTTGAATTTAGATAATATTAACTTGTTAGCAAAATAGCAAGATGGCAGCCACGTGGTGGTGACTGTATAAAAGCGGCGCGAGGAGTCTGTAGTAACACTCTTAGTTATCAAGCCTATAATGTTACGCTATTTTATACTGTGTCAATTGACACGTGGGCGAAAGCAGATTAAGGTAATTTCCCCCAGTAATGGAAGAAATAGTTTTCGTGTTAGATCTCCTTTAGGTGATGAATTTAATTCCAGTTTTGTCAAAGTCAAGAATAATTATATTTTATTCTTTAATGTAAGAGTAATTAAGTGTTTGTCACGATTATTGATTATTCTACTGTATTTCTTTGGTGGGTTACTTTGAAGTGAGAATGGTCATTTAGATTTCTATTGAGATTAGAGCCACTCCTTTGTGCGTAAAGCACGTTTGAGACATAAACGTTCCTGTTTGCTCCTTGCGGAGTAGGGCGACACCAGTGCGGCTGAATCCAACAGAAGCCTGCATGAAGCATTTATATGCTATGGCAGTGGTTGGTTTCTGTAACAATGGTTTTATATGATGAGTTCTCAATCTCATCAGTCGGCATATACGACATGCTTCAGAGTGCAGGGATGAATATTGAGGTAGATCGGTTACTAGGTAGTAGCTCTTTCTCATTAATGAGAGTATTGGTGGTGCATATTGGTTAATTCTATGTTATGCATATTTCATGATTATTTAATTATGGTTATGTGTAGAATGGTTTGTGAGAGCACGTGGGCTCACTGGAGATATATATTTCTCTTCTCCGGTCCTGAGGGAGCGTGGGGCCACCAGTGTGGTTTGCCTCCGTATGAAGCATTCAGATGCACGTGCTGTAGTAGTTTCGGTAGCAATCTGTGTTACATGGTGAGATTGCCAGCCTCATGCACAACACCATACTAGTCTCATTGGACGACATGCATGAGTGTGTGTGTGATAGCTGAGTGTGTGCTCCTGCAGTAGTGGTTTCGGTAGCAATCTATGTTACACGGTGAGATTGCCAGCCTCATGCACAACACCATACTAGTCTCGCTAGACGACATGCATGTATGTGTACATAATAGTTGAATATTCAGTTTCACGCAGTGTGGAAGGACAGTTTGACAGGTGAGAGCATGGTGTTTCTGATTATTTAACCATGATTTTAACTAGTCGTTGCTTTGTTTGCTTCTTCAGATTAGCAATCGAGCACTGGCTGGGTGTTTGGTGTTTGTTATGTTCGTTGGTTTATCTGTTTAATGTTTGCTGTGTGTGCTTAATGCCACTGACAGGGTTGTAGAAATAAATACAGCCCCTGCCTTAAGAATCAGAGTTTATTGTTGATTAGGGTCGGTTGCGAGTGTGCAAGAGAGTGATCAAATATCATAACATCCTCATCATTATCTCGCCCACCCTATCACAATTATATATATATATATATATATATATATATATATATATATATATATATATATATATATATATATATATATATATATATATATATATATATATATAGATAGATAGATAGGAAGCTACACGCTGTTTTCAAGAATTTACATGCTCTGTGGACACTCATCAACTATCGAGATTGTGGTGAATTTAGTAATCTACACGTTGTTTCAATAATTTATATGCTTTGTTGACAGTCATCAGCGTTGAGCTGTCGCGAGTTGCACAGCTGCACGCTGTTTTCGAGGAATTACAGTACATACGATTATATAACCATTGTTATCGTCTTGTTTGTGGTCCTTAAGGACATATATGTTGCTATTATCACAGGACTGCCATCAGTGAAATGTACAACATATTTCAACATTGAAAATCTACGCCGCTTGCCGCATCTTGTGCAGTATCGGTGAGCATTTATAATTCAAGACAATTCTACTCTGCTTGCCGCATCGTTTGCAGTACCAGTGAACATTTCTAATTCAAGACTCCCTAACGGTGAAGTCTACGACGCTGGCCGCATCCTGTACAGTGGAGTTGATCATCTGGAAACCAAGGCATTATTACAGCAAGGTGACTTATCAGTACAGCTCACCGCCTCCTCCCTGGTGCATTATTACTTCTAGACAGTGGAGTTTATGCCGTTTACTAAGCAAGGAACTATACAGTGGCAGGCTGCTAAACAGATAAGTCATTTTTGTGCTATCATTGCTCTTGTCCGTGCGTATCACACAATTGGCATTCCTGTCTTTACCTCATCTTTGCTCGTTGTTATTGTGCGTAACTTACGTGCTTGCTTAAATATGTTCTAGAAACAATGTTTGGCCTTCTTTGTAGAGGAACTGATTTTAAATTAATCTATTTGGATTTTGTTAAAATTAATCCCTTAAGGGGCCGCATCCGTATTGTATCGGGCGATATGGAGCGCCCTGTGTGATTTCTTTGAGCACAATACACGTGAGTTGCGCTGATTTAGTTCGTAGAAAGCGTTGCAATCGTATAAAGTCTCACTCTTGTCCAGTTTACATGTTGTATTCTTCAGTTATTTTTCTTACTATCATTGTACAAACGTTTTTTTAGTCCCATTGTGGTTGGTTGTCTTTCAGGTTCGGTGTTGTTTACAAATCTATAATGCATATTTTTTTCTTTTGGCTGCACTTAACTATCCTCCACCAGCCTGCTAGTTTTCGTTGTTCTTATTGTAGCGTCTGGTTTTTTTTTCATCCATCAACTGTATCATGAATATCAAATATTGCACTGTATAGATAGTTATTAGCGTAGATACTGCTGGTTGCAGAGGAGTTTAACTTGTATAAAGATAGATATTGTTATTCTGGTTTGGGTAACCTCAATATTAGTCGAAGGCAAGATGGCAAGTCTCAGAAACTTTATTGAGATGGGAAAACAGTTGGATAAAACAGGCCTCCAACTGGAAACATGGGCAATGGAACAGTTCAAAGAGGCAGAAACAAAGTGAAAAGAGGACGAGGAACGAAAAGAAAGATTTGATGAAAGATTGTTAAAGAGAATGGAAGTTGAGGCAGCTACGAAACAAAGGGAAGTGGGAGCAGAAAAAGGGAAAGAAGTGACCAAATAATTGGAGATTGGAAAAGAAAAGGTCATTGCTTTAAAGGAATTAGAATTGGAAGCTTCTAGTCCTGAGTCCTCGGGTAGAGAGTCCTCGGGGAAGGAACCATTTCATATATATAAATTAAAGTTACCAAATTTTACAGACTCTTTCCGTTTGATCGCCGTGAACCTAGAATGATTTGCAGGTAAGATGATTTCACTGAAGATAAAGAAAGAACAATGGAGTTCCGTGTTATGCGATATGCTCACACGTCAGGCGTTACAAACGTTTTTTCTATTACCTGTAAATGACCGGCTCAATTAGGATGTTGTAAAAGAAGCATTACTTCACACACACCGTCTTAATTCACACGGTTATTCTATGCTTTCTAAAAACCAGAAACCCAGTAAAGATCAGGATTTTGGCGCTCACATAAAACTAGCATTAACACGCTGAATTGATTTATCTGGGATCAGTAAACATTTTGAAGGCCTAAAAGATCTCATCTTGAGAGATAAAGTCCTCTCGGCCTGTGGTTTGGACTTAGTTGCGTTCTTTCAGGAACGTGACCCAAAGAACCTTGATACCATGTTAGAGCTTGGAAGGCAGTATTTGACTGCCCATCCTTGGAGGTCAGTACATAAGGAAGTCGAATCTGAGAATTTTGCGGTATGTTCTGCAAGGGAAGTAAACAATGCACCATATCGTAGACCGCAATTTGATAGTGTGAACAGATCATACGACAGAAGGTCGAGATTTGATAAGACATTAAACCACGATTCCAGACCGCGTTATTCCCCGCCCAAGCGTTTTCCTCAGCGTAGGTCTGATAGCTCTAAAACGGAGTTGTCGTAGCTGTGGTTTCTGGCTCCACGCATCCAAATTTTGCGACTAATCATGTGCAAGCCCTACTAACACACACCATCCAGCCCAAAAGGAAGTCCAAGGAATAACAAACGTCGTGAGGCTCACTGTTACCTTTGTAATGCGACGGATCGTTTCCAAAAAGAATGTCCGACCAGGAAGACAGAGTGTGCAAACGCTAAATCAATATTAGAAACATTTAACAGTGAAGATTGTCTAGGTCGTAAGCCTTTATTCGAATCTAACGGTAAGTCAATACTGATCTGTGGTCACTCTTTGCCCGTGTTGTCATCGATTGAGGAAGGTGGCACCTTGACTTTACACCGAAGTTTGGTATCTGATAAGTTGGTTAGTGTGTTACGAGACACTGGATGTACAACGGTTGGAGAGGCACGATCATGCATTGACGAGTCATGTCTGATTGGGAAAACTGCCAGATGAGTTACCCTGGGAGGCAGAGTAGAGTACTACCTCCTAGCAATTATCGAAACCGATACTCCTTTCATTTTAGGTAAACTTCGCGAATGTGTGCTAGATCCCCCTAGTCGTAAATTTAATTATAGGCAATGTGTCGAAAGTTAATAACTGTACACAGCAAGATATTGATGACTGGAATCAGCAGCACTCACTTGTAGCAAAAGCAGTCACTACTAGGACACAGAAAAAGAGAATCAATAGGTGGATAAGAATCCGGTATTGTTTCTTAATGATAATGCTGCTAAGCCAAACAAATACCCCGAGGATCGTTGTACGCCGTTTATAGAAACAGCAGTATGCTGACATATCTCTACGACCTTTGTTCGATTTTGCTGAGACAACTGATATTAAACACACTAAATCAGCGAGATATTGGTTTCAATTAAATAATGAAATACCATCAAGATGTTTTGCCAAAAATCATTCTCGAACGCGGCAAATTGTCTTGCCCAGGTCACTTAGGACTATGGTGCTTAAAATCGCACATGATTGCCCGTTCACAGGTCACATGGGATTAGCTAGAACCACAAATAGGGTATTATCACAGTTCTATTGGCCAGGTTATAATAAAGACATTCGGGCTTATTGTCGTTCGTGTTTAGTGTGCCAAATTACCTTTCCCAAAGGCTGGGTCCCAAAAGCACAATTGCAGGTTACAGACATATCTAGTAGACCATTTAAGAAATTTGCAGTAGATATTGTAGGTCCCCTTCCCATACTGTATGATAGAGGACATCGCTACATTCTTACTGTGGTAGATCTTTGCCCTAGATGGCCTTAGGTAATCCCTATGAAAGTAATCACGTCCGCAGCTGTGATAGACGCTCTCCAAATGTTATTCAGTAGGTTCGGGTTTCCGGATGAAATATTATCCGATAGAGGGACACAGTTTACATCAGACGCAATGAAAGGTATACGAAATACTAAATATTAAACAGTCATTTACAACTCCTAATTATCCAAAAACCAATGGCAATTGAAAGCGTTTCAACGGATCGATGAAGCGCATGCTAGGAAAGGTGACGACAGAGTCACCCAAAGATTAGGACAAATTCTTACCAGCCGTGCTTTTTGCGTAAAGAGAAGCACCGCAGGAAAGAATGGGGTTCTCGCCATTCGAACTTATATATGGAGCTAATCCTCCTGGCCCCGTGAGTCTGTGGAAGGATTTATTCATCGGTAAATACCCTAACGAGGAGGTGAAATCTTAATACGAATTAGTTGTCAGTCTGCGAGAGCGCCTCGTTAGATCATGTCAGATTATAGGCGACTCATTGAGTGTATCGAGAGCTAGATATCGTGCTTATGCTAGCCGTCATAGGAAACTGTTGGCGCTTCAACCTGGGGATCAGGTGTGGCTCTTGCTCCCCACAAATAGAAATCATTTGCTTATCTCTTGGCAGGGTCCGTTTACTGTAGTTCAAGCCGTTACAGATGTAGTCTATATGATTGAAGTAAAAAAAAAATTCCACGTAAACATATTAAGACCCCACTATGAACGCCCTGATTCCCTTCAGCACATTGCGGTAAGGATACGCATGAAATTACATGTTCGGTAGTGTTGGAGGAAACATGCTGTGATGGGGAGGATATCCATCTCCAGTTGTCTCTTCTTCCCTTACAACAGTCAGAGTCATGGAAGGATGTAGAGATATGCAACTCCGTTCCTCTCGATCAACAACGACAACGTCAAGCATTACTTCAGGACTTTGCTGATGTGCTGACGGATAGACCCGGAAGGACGACACTGATAAGTCAGGACATCAAATTATTAGATGAGCGCCACATCAGACGGAAACCGTACCCTCTACCACTCCATTATAAGGCGGCAGTGGAGAAAGAGATAGACGAAATGCGATACTTTGGGGATTATTGCACCTTCGGAGTCCACATTTGCATTCCTGTTAGTGATTGTTAGAAAGAAAGACAACTCGTTACGTATCTGTATTGACTTTAGGTGCTTAAACGCTTTTACAATCACATACGCAGAACCTATACCAAATCAGGATGACATGTTAGCACAAATGTCAAAAGCACTTTTCTTTAGTAAGTTCGACCTTTCTAAAGGCTGCTGGCAAGTTTCTCTGACGAAATCGGCAAGATCTCTGACAGCTTTTGTCACGCCAAAATGTCTGTTCAAGGGGAACTATATGTGCTTTGGGCTTGTAAATGCCCCAACATTCGTGCGAATGATGAGAAAGCTACTCGGCGACTGGCCTGATATAGTAACCTACCTGGACGATATTTGCCTCTTTGATGATTCTTGTGACCAGCATGTCCGTGGACTGTCATCACTTCTGGCATGCTTTAAACTGCATGATTTAACAGCTAGACCGACAAAAGTTAAACTCAGGTTCCGCAAACTTGGGTTACTAGGATATAGAGTAGGTGGGGGAATGCTCAAACAGAAGACACTACTTTAAAAAAGATTATGAATCTCCAAACTCCTACTACAAAAAAAAGTACGCTGTCTCTTGGGTTTGATTAATTTTTAACACACATTCATTCCCCAGTTCTCGTCATTGTCTGCCACTCTCTCGTCATTAACGCGCAAAGGTATGCCTAATAGAGTGGTATGGACGGACGAGTGCGATGTAGTATTAAAAATGATAAAACGCACTTTCTCCAAACATCCAACTTTGATGCTGCCTAATGTACATCTCCCATTTGTCCCCAGGACGGATGCGTCTTCTGTGGGCATAGGAGGTTGCCTAATGCAAGAAAACCATAATACTCTGCATCCGGTTTTATACAAAAGTCGTAAATTATTACCAGCAGAGACCAGATATGCTACCATTGAAAGAGAATGTTTGGCCATCGTGTGGTGTATTACTAAGCTATCAAAGTACCCGATGGGAGCACATTTTTTTCTCTACACAGACCATAAACCTTTAGCATTTATGAGTACGGCAAAATCTTTAAATAGCCGGTTAACAAGATGGTACTTACTATTGCAACAGTATGACTTTACAGTATTACCCCTTGAAGGAATATGTGTTGGCTGATGCTTTATCCCGGCTATAACTTGTAATATGTGCACAGACAGATTTATTTCATGAGACAATTTTTTCACAACAGTATTGTTATACTAGTTTACCTGTTACTAAATGTAATACACTCTTTAATTGTTGTAAACATTTCTCCACACTCTATGAGAAAACTGTGTTTTCTTCTGGAGAAGGGGTTACATGTCACATGATGATGATGATGATGACGATGATGGTGATGATAATTATGCTGCTGATGATGATAATGATCAATGTGTATGTGTGGGAGCAAATGATAAAGTAAGAGAGGTTGTTTGCGTGAACAATAAATTGTGTAGTTCTGTGTGTATGTTAAGTGCGAATGAAAACTGGTCAGTCTGGTTTTACGTGAGTTTGCCTCGTGCGGGTTGTGTTTCAAAAACACGAGATAATAGTTCGAGGTGCGAGGTGGTCAGTTTGGACTGAAAGATGAACTAGAAGGTTGCGTATAGAGCGGAGAAGATGGCTAGATGTTATGGCTGAATCTTGTTGTTTGGATCTGAAGAAAGGATAACGAATTATTACCTTGGATATTTGTATTTCATACAATATTGGATTTTCACGACATTTTGTAATACAGTTTTCAGCTTGGGACAAAATTTCGGTGTTGATCAGTTATTCAGGAATGAATGTGACAATTGTGTTGTAAGAAGATAGTAGGTGTCTTTGAGGATTAGTTAATGTGACAGCATGCATTACTTGTGAATGGCAAATTGCGCTCTGATATAAACAAATGATTTAAGTCTAGGTTGAAAAGGAGTACCTTGCGACAAGAAGGCAAAACCCGCAAACAAACAAAAAAAAATTAAAAAAAAAAATTTAAACACAGGCTTTTAATGCACTAAATATCCAAAAATAATTTTTCAAGGAGTTTATAGCTTGCAGTAAAAATGTAACATCAAGATGACAAAAAGCCTGGGGCGCTGATTGTATAAGAAATTAACTTCTGCTTTATACTTCATTAGACACCTATGGATAAAATATATGATGAGCGCTTAAGCTCATTGTGTATGTCCGGGGGGGGGGGGGGGGGAGGGGGGGGGGAAGGGGTGAGAAGTTTCAAGAGAGACAATATTGTTGGAAAGAATACACCTAGATTATTTGCAGTTATCGTCCATTTTAGTGATGTTTTTTATTTAAACAAATAAAATTAATATTAATTTCAATTTTATTAATTTTATTATTTTTACGACTGATTATTGTATTTTCATGGGGAATACACTACTATGCCAATTTTCAGAGCTATTACTCATCTGGAAGTGATTGGAAAATCGATTGCAAGATTTGAAGGTGACAACAGGGTGACATAAGTTGCGAGTTAAAGAAAAGCCTGTAAAAAAAACTCGACAATACTGCGTGAACTAATATAACATTGTTAACGACGAGTTTTTCACCTCCTACAAATAGCCAGTCGCGTCCTGTCGAAGCTGATATCATGACAGTAACTGAAACACATTAGACAACCCTTGGAGGCCGCGGAGATAAAGGTTTACAAACTGATATATAACAACGCACAACGAAATATGTAAATGAGGATGTCATTATTGATATTAATGAATTAAAACCGCTTATTATGTTTCATGAAAATGTAGGTTTTTTTATCATTGCCCCCATAATTAAAGAATTAAAAATTATATATATATATATGTATATATATATATATGTATATATATATATATATATATATATATATATATATATATATATATATATATATATATATATATATATATATATATATATATATATATATATATATATATATATATATATATATATATATATATATATATATATATATATATATATATATATATATATATATATACATACGAGAGCTGTGTATAACACATTTGTTGTTTTACTTATGAAAAAATATGTCCTGTTAAAACCTCTGCTGTGTTATAATTAGGCTACATATTGTCTATACTTGTTAGTAATATGTTTGGGCAAGTCTTGCCAGGAAAAGCATGTATCAAAAACAAGAATGATACTTGATCAGAAAGACATATTTAACAGTTGGGTAGAGTATGTAACAGTTGGGTAGAGTATGTAACAGTTGGGTAGAGCATGTAACAGTTGGGTAGAGTATGTAACAGTTGGGTAGAGTATGTAACAGTTGGGTAGAGTATGTAACAGTTGGGTAGAGTATGTAACAGTTGGGTAGAGAGTATGTAACAGTTGGGTAGAGTATGTAAGAGAATTACTCGAGGACAGCAGAGGCAAAAAGACATTTTCACATTCTCATGAAGGCCCAAACATTCACAGATCAGAAATGGAGAACGCAATAAATATGACACAAAAAGCAAAATCAGCAGGCATGGACAACATAAAAATAGAAATGATAGAAGTCCTGGAGATCTGTAGTATAGATATAGTCCCAGATCTGTGTAACAATACATACAATACATGATATATACCATTTAACCCAAAGGTCGGAGTGGATAAAAGGTATGGCGTCCGCCTCTAATTCTAAAGCTGCCGGGTTCGGTTCCCAGTACAGGGAATATTTTTGATAAAATTTGTTCAGAACCAGCGGGTCTTTATGATGTCATACTTCCCTCTGATCTCATGGGTAGCCTTCTTGGATAAAAGAGAACAAACAGGATGTCTCGTGTGCAAGTTGCACACGTTTAAATTCCTTTTGCAGTTTAAATCGTAAAGAGTAAGCCATACGGCCGCTGTCCTAGTGAAACGTACAAAATTAGGAAAACCTACCCACCACAAAAATATATATAGAATGTGTGATTCCTGCATACACACATTGGTATCTTCGTCGGTACTTACGGAGTCTGTGCATTCTGCGGAGATCCTCCTCATGTGATCTAAGTGAGGAGATCGGAGCACTGATGGAGTTGTCCGTGTGTGATCTAAGTGAGGAGATCGGAGCACTGATGGAGTTGTCCGTGTGTGATCTAAGTGAGGAGATCGGAGCACTGATGGAGTTGTCCGTGTGTGATCTAAGTGAGGAGATCGGAGCACTGATGGAGTTGTCCGTGTGTGATCTAAGTGAGGAGATCGGAGCACTGATGGAGTTGTCCGTGTGCAATGAAGATGGTCCTTACAACCAAAACCAAAACCGGAAGACATCAGTCGTCATAAACCCCCCCCCCCCCAAAAAAAAAAAAAAAAAAAAAAAAAACCTGATGTAACAGCATGATAAGACTTTAGAACAGTTAGCCTAATGAGTCGCACAATTGAAATACTACTAAAAAAGACGATATACCAACATTAAAGATAAGAATAAATGTGAAAGTCCTGGAACAAGTCAAAACTTTCTCATATCTTGATAACAAAATAACAGAAGATGGCAGATGTGAAACAGAAATCAAGAAAGGATTAGGAATAGCCAATGCTGCATTCGACAACGTGAGATAAATATCGACATCTAAAGAATGATATCTCACATTCAAATTAAGAATCTTCAGATATTATATATACGAGTATATATATATATTCTTTATTACTGTTTGTTGTAGAAACATGGACAATGAAAAAGCAATTGGAAGAAATAATTGAGGCTCTCAGGATGTGGATATATAGAAAAATGGGGTGCGTCTCATAGAAGAAGAAGACAACAAATAAAGAGGTCCTAGAAAATCTTGGAATGAAAGGAGAATTAATGAAAGAGATCAACATTAGGCAGCTAAAAAATGTTGGTCATGTAATAAGACATAACACCTTGAAGAAGACCATAATAGAAGGTAGAGCCGAAGGCAAACGTGCAAGAGGAAGACAGCGTTATAAGTGGGAAGTATCATCAAGACATGGGGAGTAAAGAATATAATAGTGTACCATCAAGATAAGAGACAAAGAAGTAGGACATCCATTGCAGCCGACCTTCGTTGCGAAGTTTACACACATCAGATGGAAGCAAACCACGTGTTCAAGAATGTACTGAGGAGAACAAAGTTACAATTCACGAAGAAAGTGATAAGCTTGATGAATAAATGCCTAATATTACGTAACACTAGTGACAAACTTCATGAACAACTACCAAATAATGCGTAATACTACAAACTTGATGAATACGTACCTATAATACGAAATAACAGTAACAAACTTGATGAATACGTACCTTATAGAACTGCCAATAAGATAATTTGTTTCTATCACTCTCAGAGCGTATTTGAAAGTGTTCACAGAAGTACTGGCACTAACACCCATCAAACTCTCTCTAGGGGCGAACCATGCTATCCTTAATTCCTTTTTTGTCAGACCATACGGGGGCGTAATTGCTTGACCCAAGACAGCCGCACATATAAAAGCAAGGGTTATCCACAGGAAATTTTTAAATCTGGAACTCATTTTGAAATAATCACAGTCTAAAACAGTATGTTTCATCTGCTCAGTGCATTTGGTAATTTATCCAAAAGTTTAGAAAGTGTCGATGCAAGGAAATTTAAACCAGAAATACACCTGTATCTTCTGCTCGCAACCATTTAACTGTATAAATAAAGTTGCCGATTACAAATTTCAAGTATCTATATCAGAACATGTTACACAGAAACTATATGTTCACTTTGCTTCTTCTTTACCCCTCAACTCCCCAACAGGCATAGACTATCGAAAAATGTATGCCCATGTCCGCATGCCATCAAATCACCAGTGCACCATGAACATGTTTCAAAGCATGTGCGCTCTTGTAATGGGTGTGCAGTTTAGCTTTCACAGTGAAATACGCGTCTTTTCAGGCAGCTTTGCTTTATTGTTTGTTTTAATAACTTAGATAATATGAGGATTGATACAAGGGAACGATCTAGACCAGATGTCACAGATAGTTTTTGCAGGAACTCATTTATCGTATAGGACAGATGTAAGAAACCAGTATGTGATCACATACCACACTGGACACAGATCACCACCTTTACGACACAGATACTACCATGTAAGCTTTTATTTTAGACAAAACCACTAGAAAATTATAAGACGAGAACATGTCAGATTCCATGCCTAATCTAGGATGGGCAATAGCAACACCTAAGAAGCATGGAACACATTCAAATTAGAGTCAAGACAGCATTAATAACTTGCCTAACAAACAGTTCTTCGATAGTAAGGTAGGTTTCTGCTAGGAAAAGAACAATTTAAGCAACCACGAAAGATAGACATAACTTCAGGTTACGATATATACTGTAGGAAACATTTAAAAAAAAACAACACACACAAAACCAAGTACCGACAATATTAAAAAAATTATTCGTATAGCTAAACACAAAACTAGGCAACTGAAGCTGCACAATAATTTGATTAGTTGTCTAAATAAATAATAACCTTCACAGAAAATAAAGTCTGACAAATATTACAGTCGTCGTCTTTTGCATAAGTGATATATTATTTTAAACATTTAAATTCTAAAGCGCCTAATTTTGACTTCAGCGCCACAAGTCCCCAAAGAGAAAGATGAATTCATATCATAGTTAATACACTTCTGAATTAAAGTAAACATTATAATTAATACAATACTGAATTAAAACACACATTATAGTTAATACAATCCTGGAATAAAGCACACATTATAGTCAATACAATCCAGAATTAAAACACACATTATAGTTAATACAATCCTGAATTAAAGTGGCGGGACTTAACGCACACAGACGAAAATTGTTTTTATTCTGACGTATCTTGATAGCACACGTGATATTAAAAAACGCAAATGAGCCGCGATCATTAGTCTTTGTCTCCCCTGAAGAAACAAAGGGAAGAGAAAACAACTGTCCGTATATCCGGTATGGACCTTCTCTCCATTTCCAGTGTTGGCTTCTTTTATTTTGGAGGTGTGCCTCAAATGTCAACAGAAACTTAAGAAAACATACTTACCTAGGAAGTGCAAAAACTATTCGGTTTTTTCGCGGAAAACTGAAAAAAAAGGTATTAAGATTGTGTCGTATCTCTCTCTCTCTCTCTCTCTCTCTCTCTCTCTCTCTCTCTCTCTCTCTCTCTCTCTCTCTCTCTCTCTCTCTCTCTCTCTCTGAGTGCAAGGTTTAACATGATGGCAATGTCATTGAAAATGTTGTGCCACATTCCTATGAGAAGACACTGTGTTATATTCAGGCTTGTCTTCATATCTTAAATTAAATACAGTAAGTCAACGGGTGAGATTTCATATGGGATAGGTCTAGCTCTGTTTAAAGGTAAAGGTAGTCACATAACAGATACTGCCGTAGGGGTGTGGCGTGTTATAGACTAGGTCCAGTTTCAAGAGGTGGGTGAGCAGGTTCCTTCCTCGCTGCTTTATCAGTGTGAATAGGCAGATTTTCAACAAAGCGGATCCGGGTTAGACCAAACTAGCATTGTGCGTACAAACAAAATTGCTTCCCTCCGAACCTTCATAACCAACACTTGTCTTGTAATGTAGCTCGTATACCTACGGATTTAACTTACATCAAATACATAATCATTTTAGCTTTCATCATTGTCGTATCGCGTGAAACTACAACAGTAGTTGTCTATGGGGATGGCCTATGGAATATAGTCAAGAAGGTATCTAGAAACTGGCTCGTTAAGAAAGAAGGAGACCTATTAGAGATAAGTCAAGAAGAAGTGAAGGCGAATACTCTCCACAATGTGTCCCTTCGACATTAACTGCTGCCGTCAGATCTCGACAAAGAAAGAGCCCTCAAAATCCTCTAAATGAAGGATTTTACCTATATGTAAATACGTAACACAGACAGCATGAGTGATACATTCACGGACGGGTAATGACCATAACGGCTATACGGTTTATTAGTAAAATATATATACTAATAGGGTTAGTAGAAAGTAAAAAGGGATGATGGCGAAAGACAATTCACACATACAGATGAAATGTAAATCATGGGGCTAATTAAATATGAGAGTGAACCTATATGAATAGTGAAGTGATGAGGTGATATATTAAGTTTTACCACACTGATGAGCACTCTACAATGTCTATGTGTCTCTCAACTTTCCTCCACTGTATGATCATACACAGGAATGCATAGGATGTCCAATGTAGGTGTGTGGCATGTCGTTTGAGTTATCTCCAAGACGAGAAAGTACAGCTGAAACTCTTGCACGTGTCGTAGTGAGAACTTGTAAGATAATGTCCCTCAAAGCTTTGAAATCTGTCTAGTTTACATTTGTCTCATGAAATGTCTGCTGTCTGATCTTGAAGAGGCACTGATTAGACTTGAGCTTTTCACGAATTGATTCTTCTGGTAACAAGTGGGGTTCGTGCAGTGAAGCTTCTTTAAGTGAGTTTACGCCGTGCAATACACGATGATAAAAGGTAAAAGTAAAGGATCCCGTTACACGCCCATTGAGGCATATTGGGAATATGGTGTTAGGCCCATATTTTCTTGACCATCGGCACACTAGGGGTGATGTGGTCAGCATCACGCCGGCCGCCTTAACCTTCCCAGAGTTACTCTGGTACCTAAGTCATGCAGCTGGGTCGACCCCGGGGCCGTTTGCGGTCTAAAAAATCTCACTTCAACTGGGGATCGAACCATGGACCACCGAGCAAGGAAGTCATAGCACTAACCACTGTGCTACCGCGGCTCCTAATACATGATGAGAGTAGATGAATTCACTTCATGCACGGATGTAGTGACTAGGTGAACTTGATAATTTGAGCTTGATTTCTTGGCGAATCGCCTTGTGAGTATATGATCTTGATATATAGACTCATTAACTAGTGGATTTGTAATCTTGATGCAGGAAATACGCTTTTGAACAGGGTGAACTTGATATATATAGAAGAATCAACTTGTGCATGTTTTAACTTGACTCAGGTGATAAGCTGCTGAATGAGTTGATATATGAATATAAAATGTGAGCACTTGAGAAAAAGGCGAATAAATTGATGTGCTACCGCGTTTACTAAACAATAGCATGGATAACTTCCTTGTAACTTAGGAAGTGTATGATGTACTTTCTTGTGAATTCTGCTATTCGGATGTACGCGTTGCTAGCTTCTTTCCAATTAAACGCCCAGCATGTAATGTGTAGACTTAGACTTCTGCAGGACTGAAGACACAAAAGCGTATCATACGTTTTGACCTAATATCAAAAGTTAAAAAAATATATATTTTTCGTCACAATGGGTTTTTTCTAGCTGATGACTATGTTTTTAATTATCTTATTATGATTTATGACATGAAGCGTACATGACAAAAGTTAAATATATTGCAAATGAAAGTAACTCCGCCCATGCCGGTCTCAAGCCCGGATGAAAAAGGAGGAGAGCGGCCTGCATGGAGGCCGTAAGGAGGCAGCCCCTCCACCATGCAAAGGCACAACAGGCCAATCACCTGTTTGTCTTAAACTATGATTACGAGAAATACAAGAGAGAAAACCGGACTGATTCTAAAGGCGACGAACTGGAACGGACTACTGACTACGACTTATGGAACTTGGAACACAAGAAGTATAAATGGGAAGGAAGAGGAGCTGGTGGAAGAGATGAGGAAAGCAAAACTAGAAATCCTGGCTATAACGGAAACGAAGAAAAAAGGACAAGGAGTCATGGATCTCGATGGCAACACGTTGCTCTACAGTGGTGTACCCATATCTGAAAGAGCTAAAGGGGGCGTGGGTTGCATTGTGGCCCAAAATCAAAAAGATAGTATCAAGGGATGGAACTTTGTCTCGGAGCGCATTATGGTTGTAAAACTAAAAGAAGGAGAAACCATAGTCAACCTGGTCATAGTGTATGGGCCAAATGAGGATGAGAGAGCAGAGGTCAAGGAGGAATTCTTCGAGCTGCTTCAAAGGACAGTGGATGACTGCCTAGATGAAGTTATCATGCTCGGAGATTTTAATGCCAGAGTTGGAAATGACCATGCTAGATGGGGTGGCGTTATCGGAAGATATGGAGAAGATACTCTCAATGACAATGGAAAGCGACTCCTTAGATTCTGCAGTGAGCAGAATCTGATCATTACAAACACAAAGTTCCCCCATAAGCGCATACATGCATACACTAGATGTGAACCAACCAAGAATGAGAAGTCAGTGATCGACTATGCCATTGTTCGGAGAAGCTCATTCAGATATGTCCGAGATGCAAGAGTCTGGAGGGGGCCAGAGATTGGAAGTGATCACTACCTGCTAACAATCAAACGAACAACTGAAAGAGTTGCTCAGCCTAGGAACTGCCCAACATCACTCAAGAAACCAAGTAAACGAGCAGGAGAAATGAGCATTAGGACCTACAAGCTGAGAGAGCCAGAAATTAAGACCAGATATCAGGGGCTTATTGCTACAGCAGTGAGCAACACAGAAGAACGACCTGATGACTTGGAAACCCTCTGGAATAAATTCAAGGATATCATAAAGACAGCTGCTGCAGAAGCATGCGGTGAAGTCCGACTTGGGAACCAGAGAAAGAGGACACCTTGGTGGACAGAGGAAGTCAAAGAGAAAATAAGAGAGAAGAAAATGGCATGGAAACAATACTTAGGAGCTAAAAACACAACAGGACAAATGGAAAAATATAGAGAATATGTGATACTCAGAACAGAAGCAAAGAACAAAGTGCTAGCAGCAAAACAGAAGTCCTGGGAAGAATTTGGAGAAAAGCTAGAAAAAGATGCACAAGAAAACCAGAAATTGTTCTATAAGACCCTAAAGAACACGAGGAAGGAAAAACAATGCCCTCTCAAATTTATAAAGGACAAGCAAGGCAAATTGCTTACTGCCCCGAAGGAAGTAATGGAAAGATGGAAAGAATATTTCTCAGAACTCCTGGATGGTGAGCATGGTGAAGCAACAGAAATGATAACCACTAGCACAGAAGAGAAAACCAATGATGGTGAAGATGACATAAAGATGGAAGAACTGAGGGCAGCACTAGAGAAAATCAAGATGGGCAAAGCAGCAGGGCATGATGGTATAACACCAGAAATGGTTAAGTACATGGGAGCATCAGGCGACCTATTACTCTTAAAGGTCCTACAGGCAGCATGGTGCAACAAGACCATACCAAAGGATTGGGAGATTGCCATCATAACACCAATTTTCAAAAAGGGTGACAATCGACAATGTGGAAACCATAGAGGCATATCCCTTCTCAGTGTCCCTGGTAAAATCTACTCTAGAATCCTAGAGCAGAGACTCCGACGCCTAGCTGAGCCACAATTGGATGAGGTCCAGTGCGGATTCCGAGCAAACCGAAGTACTCAAGACCTAATCTTCACACTCAGACAGTTGAGTGAAAAGGCCCTTGAGTATAAGAGTGAGATCCATCTTTGTTTCATAGATCTGGAAAAGGCGTTTGACAGAGTCCCCTGGAGCAAACTTTGGGACTGTTTGGCAAGGAAGAATATTCCAGCACCTCTGATTCATGCTATACAGAGCTTCTACAAGTCTTGCAGAAATTATGTGAGGACAGCAAACCATAAGTCAGAAGAGTTCAGGACCACCACTGGTGTAAGACAAGGTGATATCCTGTCACCTTATCTTTTCATACTCCTTATGGACGATGTCATCAAGGCATGTAAGGAGAGAACAAGAAAGTATTCAGTGGGGTACTGGAAGATGAGACAGGTCTATATTTCGGAGCTGGCATTTGCTGATGAAGTTGCCCTGATTGCTAAATCAGAGGCACATCTCCAATCCAACCTGCAAGTCTGGAAGGAAGAGCTGGAGAAGAGAGGGATGGTCATAAGCAGCTCTAAAACAAAATCCATGGTGATATCACGAGAAGAAAGAAAACATCAGATTAAGTTGGGAGAACAGGTCCTGGAGCAGGTCGACCACTTTAAATATCTCGGAGCTATTATAGACCGAAAGGGAGGCATCAAAGAAGAGTTGGCACTCGAAAAGCAGCGGCTGGGAGACTTTTTCAGGCCATAAATCGTGGATTCCTCAGCAAGAAAGAGGTTGGTAAGAAAACGAAGATGGCTGTATACCGCTCCACCTATGTCCCAGTTTTGACATATGGATGCGAGTCGTGGGCAATGACTACAACCCACAAAAGCCAGATCCAAACCTCAGAAATGAGGTATCTGAGGAAAGTGGTTGAAGTAACAAGAAGAGACATGGTCCGCAACCAGACGATACGTCAAGGCCTGAAATCCCATCCGCTGCAGACCCAAATAGAACAGTCCCAACTAAGATGGTTTGGCCTGTCTGCAGAATGGGAGAAGATCGGCTACCACGACAAGCATGGGAAACAAAGAGCCAGGGATCCAGACCTCCAGGACGACCCAGAGTTCGCTGGGAGGACAACATTAGACAATCTTTGAAGGACCGAGGACTAGAATATCAACCAGGCCAGGAAGAAGACAGCTGATAGAATGGTCTGGCGCTCTCTCTCTTCCAAACATCTACACCTCACGGTAGAAGGGGAACGACTAAGTAAGTAAGCAAATGAAAGTATGTGCTCATGTAAGTCTGTAATAATGATCTACCAATCTAGATCCAAGTGAAGTATATAACCATGAACTACTTCCTTATTTTTTCTTAAAGGAAATATATTTGGCTTGATTAACCATTAACGAATAGAAGTAATGGCAAAAAACAGTCTTTCGCACATTTAGCTATGAGGCTAAGTGCAAAAAGCAATCTTAAATAATGAATAAGAAAAATTTATAATAATTTTGCTACAGCTTGCTAACCTCCTTTTCACTTCGCAAATTCCTTAAGAACGCCTAATGTTAAATCCTACAGGTATGAATATTATAAATCCACATAGAAATGAAAGTATGGAACAAGTTATGAACAGGATATGCTCTGGGATACTCTATGCTCCTCGTGTGTTGGAAAATCCATCCTGACTTCTGGCGAACTTGTCGATATATTTCTCATTGTCAATTTGTGAGAAATCGTGAACTATGTCCTATGGCTGAGCACTCTAATCCAGTAGCTAGACATCCATCTTGCCCTGCGACATGGGCATGCTCGCGTGCAATTTCGGTGTGCGCCAATCGCTAAAAGTGGGTAGGCTCTCGTAGCCAACTCGTGAACTCCATGCTGGGTGTTTAGTTGCGAGTCAAACCGTGGTTTTGGATTGGCCGTTCCAACAGAAACAGTCCGCCCCTGATCACTAAGCAGTCTGTCGCGACATAGCGTCGCCCTCTTTTTTTGTCCTTGTCGCCTGTCCCGCAAGTGGTTTTTCCTTTAATCTATTAATTCATTGTCTCGCCATGTACACGACATCTAAGCTATCCGAGTCTACCATCTGGCAACAAACATTCATGTGCGTGTTACGAGTCCTTTGTCTACGACCGTCAGCGGCTGTCCCTATTGTGCCAATTAGTCTTGATGCCAGGTGTCCAAACAGGGATTGAACCATGAATGGAATTATTTCTGTTGGCCGTCTCCTGCACCAAACAATAACTTGCCTACCAAGCCAGGTGTGTTCCAAAAGACAGCCTAAGGGTGGGATAAATCCAAGGTGGGGATTTAAGTTCGCGATTAAGAAAGATTACTTTCAAAACGATGAAAGAGCACAAACGGGAGACAAATAAAATAAGACATATCTGACAAGTCTTGTACAGATTAAACAGAGAATCATTTTGAAAAACTAACATAAACAAGTCAAAATAGTGGCAAGGAATTATGGTGTACGATTTGTGTTTCAGGACAGCATCAATTTTCTTGTATTCATTTTCTCCCTTATCGTTTCTTTCCAACTTTCAGCTTCACCAAGCATGTAAACCGGTCAACATGGAAACTTTATTAACAAAACCTACACTTATAACAGCTATAGACAGATGACTGATAATTTTAAAGAAAGTACCCGGCATCGAACGCAGAACGTTTGCTTGGAAAGAAATCATTCTAAACACTAAGGCACTGACGCGCCTTAGTATATGTGGGTTTTAAAATCTTAACTACGGCAATTTTTTTTTGCTTAGCCAATGTCTAACAGACACGAGGAGGGAGATAAATGTATTATTAAATATAGTGGTAATTGAAACATTTGTTTTAAAACACGTAAAAATACATTGTTCAATGCAACTGTCGGGTTTCCACTGTTTCCTTCAAACATTGCAAGTAAGCGTTTGAGAGTATTTAAGTTGTCCACAAAAAATATATACATTGAGTTCCAGCTGTTGATGGATGTAATTATTTCCCAACGCTTGAATTTTTATATTTTAATGATTGCCTCCCTTAGTCAGCGTTATTTCGTAGCAGACATAGTATAAACATCTATTACAGAAGATGAGGAGGTACTAAGGAGCTGACGGTTAGGCGTCAGAGGGCGTCTGCCTCAGTCGGTGTTGGTTCCCACAGGTGGTTGGACTGTTTCGTTTCTTCAGGAGTTGAGGTTTTTTGGCAGTAGCACGCCCCTTGCAACACCGCCAGGGTTACTACTTAGGTTGCTTCCTCACATGTACTAAAGACCCGTCTGTTATCGGAGTCTATAGCGTTGACTTCTGGCAACTTGGACTAACACTAAAGGAGACAAACGTATCTGCTAAATATCGGGTCTTCCTCTGCTTCCATCCACCATATCATCTTCCTTATAATTTTTGCCCCCATCCCTAAGCATTAAATGTAGACACATTGAGTCATGTGAAAATGCTTTTGGACAGCGGAAGACGGCAATCGCAATAGTCTCTGCATACATATTTATACATATCAAATTTTACTAAAATGTTGGTTAAATATATATATATATATATATATATATATATATATATATATATATATATATATATATATATATATATATATATATATATACACGTATATATATATATATATATACATCTATATATATATATATATATATATATATATATATACGAGTATATATATGTGACCGCGCCATCTTGTCAGCCATGTTGTCTCCGTGGTTCACCCATCTTGTCAGCCATATTGTCTCTGTGGTTTAGTGCCTTTTCACCACATTATCTTCAAGAAGAAGATATATTATTAGGCCATAATAAAGCCTACAAATTAGTTGTGTTATATTTGTGTTTTTCGCTATTTCTAGAGCGATAATCGTGTGTGTTATTTGCATGGCGCAATCAATCCGCGCAGCGCACTAAAGTTGAGTGGTTAGCCTAGAGCCTATATAAAGAGATAGCGGGCTGCGAACGGGCCTATTTTGCAAAAGCCGCCCAGAGAGAACAAACGAAGTTAGACACCAGAGTCAATCTGTAGATGCCTTGAGCACGTGAGTTTGATTTCAAAGCAAATTAGCATTAGTTTTCTATAATTCTGAAATTATATTGAGCGTGGCTGTTTTAATGTTTAGTGAAATAAATAGATAGATGTAATTCTAAAGGAGATTTCTTCCAGTACATTATGATTTAGTCTTGAAATAATAGATGAGTGAAAATAATGTCTGGATAGGTTTTATTAGGCACACTAAGCCCAAATCCCATATGTGAAAGTTTAAGAGCGATTATTTCATTCATCAGAAAGGCAAATATAGTATGAAACTATTTCATACATGGAACTGGACAGAGGTGTTATCAGGGACTTCAATTTAAATAGTAATAAACTATGGGTAAGATGGCAGCCACGGAGTTATGACTGTATAAAAACGGCGCCAGCAAGTCTGAATAAACCTTTAATGTTACGCTATTTTATACTGGGTGAATGGACACGTGGGTGGAAGTAGGTTAATATAATTTTTCCCAGTAATAGATCAGAGTTTTCGTGTTAAATTTCCTTTAGGTGATGTATTTAGTTCCAGTTTTGTTAAAGTCTGTCGGCGTCTGTGGCCTAATGGATATGAAAGCAGCTTCATAATCCAGATATACCAGGTTCGAAACCTGCTGCAGGCGGTTTGGTAGCAGACCGCTTTGTGTGGATTTTTAACAATGGTATAAGCGCCGTACCGTTCAGAAAGCAATGGCAAACTACTGAATGAAAAAATTGCCTAGACAAATCACAAACAGCCAATAAAAGCTGGGGTTGATTGCCACGTCCTGTAAAGGATAAGCAACTAACTTTTTTGTTAAAGTTAAGAATAATTATATTTTATTCTTTAATGTAAGAGCATTTAAGTGTATTTCACCATAGCCTACTTATCGTAATCCTACTGTTTATCTTCAGTGGTTACTTTGAAGTGAGAATAGTCATTTAGATTTCTGGTGAGATTAGAGCCACGCCAGGGTGCGTAAGGCACGTTGAGACAGGTGTTTCTCTGTTTGCTCCTGGTGGAGCATGGAAACACCAATGCGGCTGGTGTCCATCTCAAGCCCACAAGAAGCATTTCTATGCTATTACAGTAGTTATTTCTGTAACAATGTGTTTCATGTGATGAGTTCCCAATCTCATCAGGGGTCATATACGACACGCTCTCGGCCAGGCACACCAGTCGTCACTTACGACATGTTCAGAGTGCAGTGACGAATATTTAGACGGATCAGTTGCGAGGTGGTGGTTTATTCTCATTATTGAGAGTATTTGTTGTACATGTAGTTGAAGAATATTATTTTATGTCCAGTTAATTATTATTTAATGATTGTTATGTGAAGGATGATTTGTGAGAGCACGTGGGCTCACTTGGAGATATATATATTTCTATTCTCCGCTCCTGAGGGAGCATTGGGCCACCAGTGTGGTTTGCCTCTGCATGAAGTATTCATATGCTCTTGCAGTAGTGGTTTCGGTAGCAACCGATGTTACACGGTGAGATTGCCAGCCTCATGCACAACACCATACTAGTCTCATTGGACGACATGCATGAGTGTGTGTGTGATAGCTGAGTGTGTGTGCTCTTGCAGTAATGGTTTCGGTAGCAATCTGTGTTACATGGTGAGATTGCCAGCCTCATGCACAACACCATACTAGTCTCATTGGGCGATATGCACGAATGTGTAAGATAGTTGAGGGTATCAGGTGGGCGCATGTTTACTGTATGGTAAATGTTATTATTTATGCTATTGATTTTCACTTAGACATTGTTTTATATATTGTTTCTTTCAGAAAGTCTATGAACACTTCCTGGGTGTTCGGTAGTATTAAATGTTGATCTGTATAAGGCTTTGTGTTGTTTGAATTGCTAAGTCTGCTGCTGAGAGGGTTGCAAGCAACCAATAATTGCAACCCCTGTCAAACGATCCTTAATAAATTTTCTTAGTGCATGGGTCTTGGGTGTGAGGTAGCCACATCGACCTAAGTTCACCTCTACCACTACACCTAGCCCCTGTCACACACATATATGTATATATATATATATATATATATATATATATATATATATATATATAGATATCTATATATATATATATATATATATATATATATATATATAATAAATTCTTTAAGCACCAAACACGGCGCATAAGGCAGAAACCAGTGCTCTCCAGGTTGTTCGTTGTGACGCCACTCCTCTTAACTCTTGCACATTATTTAGGCCCAACGTTCTTCCTTCTCTTATTATTGTTCTTCTAAGTGTTTCTTTTGGTCTTCCTTTTTTCCTCTTACACTATGATATCATCATTGGAACCTGGGGTAACCTCTGCTGTTCGTTCCTTGTGAGGAAACCCGCACGAAGTAGCCACCAGCTCTTGCAGTATTGGTTCATGTATGACGTTACATGAAGTGATGAGGTTGTCAGTCCTATGTACGACTTTACATCCACAAACAATTTGTACATGTCAAAATGCAAAATATAAAATATACATATTACAACTTACTCCGATATCGTGAGAATATATACACAGGCTCGTTGCACAATAGGCCGTAATTTACTGCAATTAGTTTAAGATGCAGTTATCCTTCAGATAGATAAAGTTACAGCGTGCTGAATCCCTCTACTATTTTTACTTGAGGTGGATCCTAAGGCTTGGGCTTCGAGTTTTAAAATGAGAGTTTTACACTCTCAAGTTTAGCATTTACTTTTAATCCCATGGCCGGTCCTATATGGAGTCTTAGCTACGTGCTCTTATTTTGGCTGTCTGTGATCTCTCACTGACGAAGATGAAATATGCAGAGAAGTAGTCTTACAACTGATATGTGCCCAGAAGAACGGCGAAAGTGAGGCAGACCAAAGACAACATGGCAGGGAACAGTGGAAGCAGAGATGCAAAACATGAACCATAGTTGGGACACGGCACGAAGGGTGGCCACTGACAGAGCAAAATCTGGTAATTTCTTGTTGCCCTACAAGATGCCACTAGGCATGATTGCCACTGACTGATTTGTCAGTCAGGGGCTAAAGATCCAAGGAGAAGAAGAAGTCTTACAATGCTCTTGTTTATAATCGAAATTTTCGCCCCCACGCAAATGTTTCTCCTTTGGGAAAAGATCCAATCACAAGAAGTTTAGTCTAGCATTTCAATCAAAATCAACCACAATAAAGCGTCTGATTTTGGTAGGGGTTTTCCCCACCCTCATGTTCAACATTACTACATGACAATACAAGATATTCTCCACGCATGTTATTTTAAATTCATCTGCATGTACCACGTGACCATATATGGTCCTGCCACTTCCGAGTTACGAGTCATGTTTACAAAAATCCTACATCACCAATTTGTCACTGATAATCTCTTTCAAGATGTCACTTTCTTGCAGTTGTTCACCACTATAAAATCATTCGCGGAAGTGCTACATCATTTCTCGTAGTCCACTTCTTTTGCAGCTGATCATGTCTGCAACGATAATACATTATACCCAACAGTTGCCCAGGTTGGAAAACATGGCAACATGGTTTTGTGACAGTTTATGCAAGCCATGTCCAAGAATAAAACGTACGTTATCTACAGTCCTCAACACAATTCTGGGTTTTCTCCCTATGCCGTTAGGTGTAAAAAAGATTACACTATTATCTCTCAATTGTGCGTTTGGTGTAACAATAAGGATGGGCTATAGGTAGACTTTTAATCCGTCTAGTGTTGACGATTAATCAATCAAACATGTCGACGAGGCTGCAAAACAGGTCAAGCGGCCAGGTAACCCGAGTTGTGAGTGACGAAGATATGACAACCCGAGGAAATAACATCGTAATATACGGGCGCAGGTAAGACAATGAGAGGATGAAACAAAAAGAAAGGATAGTACAGGCCAGGTGTAAGATGGCCACAGAAAAATTGATATATGACTTGTCACACCATCTCAGTTAAGGTTATTAACATAGAAAAGTACGAACAACTGCTTAGAGATGCCAGGAACCTTAAGCAGACTACTACCTTTATTAAAGTCATTAATGTAGAAGTGCGAACGAGGAAGAAGACGAATAATAACAAAATAAGGTAAACAAATAAATATATGAAATACATTGTTTTCCATGAGGGTCAGTTTACTGATCCTTTTGAGATAAGAAGTGTACTGCAGCAGAGATGCCTGATTTTACCATTTCTTCTCTTTTGTTTGTGGCAATAACCTCGCCCTTCTGTCGTATAACCGAAACCAGATAGAATACACAACAGAAAATGAAAATACTGGATGATAAACACCAGGAATTTGTCTTAAAATGTCCAGAGAAAAGACAACAATTATGAGAATAAATTCAGCAAGTTATTTCCAGAAGGTACTTGAAGACACATCCCTACAGGATAGATATTGAATCCTACACACAATGTCGCCCAAACATAGACAAAGATGGAGAAAGAACAATGATGCTTCTCACGGGATTTACTTTTTTAAAATGTAAAGTTGTGCCTCGTTATGGCGAGGCGCGTCCCATTCAACCTAGTCGGTTATATTAGGCCTTTGCTCTGCAGTGATGGTCGAGCAATGGCCAAAACCTAGAGTATCTAATGTGGATCTTCAAAGGTATTTACCTTCGCACAAGATTACCGTACTCTTGGCAGAGATGCAAATAGAAGGATGATGAAGCTTCTACCTTGAGGGAGCTTCCACAAGATATTCAGAAATCAAGAACAATGCTGAATGTGTCTTAGCACAGTTAACTTATTGTGATAGGGTGGGTGTAGAATGTGATATTGTGTTGTGATGTGTGATCACTTTCTTACGGTCAATTCTACTCTCGCACAAGACACATACAACAATAAAAATCTTGATTCTAAGGCAGGGGCTGTATTTATTCATACAACCCTTTCAGTAACAAAAAGCAAATAAACGAACGCTAAACGAACAAACAAACACCCAGCCAGTGCACATGTGCTAACGTGTTTTCATTTCTTTGTTCACCACTGTACCCACACTGGGTGCCTAGCTTCGCGTATTCAGCAGTCTGGACCGCTCTTGCGAATACAATCTCTTTCGCTCCCCCCCCCCCCCGCTGTCTTAATATAGGTGGCCTAACTACATAACACCGACCATGGGCAGCTTCCGCGCGCGCTTCGCATATTGTCAGTGACGTAGGCACGCGCAGTGACGTGGTCTTGCACTGGTAACTCAAACATGGAGATGGGTGCTCTTGTAATGAGCGAAAACACAAATATGAACTTCGGGGACACTCTGTGGCGTTATTGTGGCCCATTTTATGACCCAGTCACATAATTATCTGCCCGGCCACTTTTGTGAAGAGATATATTGTATGATTTAGCTCGTTTAAGCCCCCAACTGATTTATTACAGCGAAATTTTAATTTAGTAGCTCTGTTTTAATTGTATTTAAAGTGACTGAGACATACGGGTACAGTACACTCAATAGGATTAAATAAGCTCTAAATTTGTATGTACACAAATAACAAATTTAATACTCAGTTATATTTAACAGTGTAAAATGAATAATTCTTTTAAAACAAGGTAATCATCACAGGGTGATGTTATGGATATTGAGGGAATTGTCTGATAGCCCACTTCACTTTGCAGCTTTTAAGTTGTACTTAGCAGACAGTAAGTTTGTTGGTTTCTGCTCTAGTTCTTTGCAGGTTATGGACTGATTCACTCTCGTCACTGGTCAAGTCTGGAGAATGTGACACGTTCCAAGAAATATCACGGATTAATCACGAAGCTGTTCCAGCGTCTTCAAGACCTGTCTGATGATGTTGTCTATCGTTAACAGCAGGCCACTTATACCACACACTTTGTTCCAGAGATAGCACCCTCAACCGGTACTACCGATGTAGGAGGCAGGAAGCACTGAACCGGCAACACGAACTGTACAGTGCATGCTACCGTCAGGTAGGGAACACTGGACAAGTGATTCTTGCCTAGGTAACAGGCACTTAACTCAGGCATGAAGCACTGTACAGTAATTCTTGCCTGAAAAAATAAATAGGTATATCGCATTCCGTTGTAGCTATGAAAATCCATTAGGCAGATATTTCCACCGTTCCTTCCTTTATAGGGCAAAATACTGGAGAGATAAAGAGTAAAGATGTTTTATGTTGCTTTGTATGTTATTCATTTATAGTATGTAAACAAATTTTATGAAATTTTTCTAATTTCGTATAAAAATATATGGTGGGAAATATTATTTCAGTGTTCATTCCAATCAATTATCGTTATGGTGCGTATAGTTGGATCATAATTTGGGCAGTGAATAATAAATATAAGGTAAAGGTTGTCCCATAGCAGATACTGCCGTAGTGAAGTGAAGTGTTACAGACGTCACTATACTAGGTCCAGCATCGAGATATAAGGTGACCAGTTCCCTTCCTCGCTTCCTTTTCCTTCCATAACTCACGGGCAAAGTCAGGTACCCAAATACAGCTGGGTAGACTGGAGCGTGTCAAAACTAGTTTCTTTCTACGTATGAACTTCCCTACAAAGCTGCGGTTAAACGTAACAACCCTCTGTGGGATTTTGCCATACTCTGCATGTTAATTAGATTATACTTGATAATAGAAAGGATTGCAGAATTCTTCGCTATTTGTTGCATCATAACAGCCCATTACCGTGAATGCTTCACGTTAACACTCATAAATGCCTCGCACCAGCAGGCAAGTTGAGATAAGATTCGCAATAAAACTTTATTAATCCTCTTTATTTATACCAAGCAGATTCCTTACCAAGTAGAAAAAACGCAGTTATCATGTATTATTGTCTTGGTTTTACTGGCACGTGTAACCGTCACTAGTCACTTCGATTACGGAAACAACAGCAGATGGATTGATTTGCCATTGCCCTAAAGACGCCAATAGGCGTGATGGGAAACAATGGCAAAGAAAACTTATCTGCTGTTGCCCTAAGACGCCACTAGGCGTAATGGCCACTGACTGCTTTGACGGTCGGTGGCTAAGGACGGAAGAAGAAGAAGAAGAAGTAACCGTCACTGATGTCTAATAAAGTGAGAAATATATCTATTTTGAAATGTTAACATAGTTATTATTTATTTTATTTTACAAATTAATATTGGTTTCTGTTGCATGGTATATTAGCATTAAGTAAACTGAACTAATTTTTATAAGTGAAACTTCATAAAAAAATAAATCAGATGTGAAAATTGTCAACATTAAACGAAATATGATTCTTTCAAAAGCTTTCATAAAGATTCGTGTGATTTTTAATGTTCTCTTGTATTGTAATTCAAAACAGTTAATTATCTACAACAACCTGCACTCGATTTAAACTTATTATGGACGAAAAAATATGTTTCTGTCGTTTCCCGCACCGATTAAGTACGTTCTGGCCAAATAGAAGGTTTATTTCACAATGCGAGCAGATGACGTTATAAATTATTTGACTTTTTATGCTAATGTAATGTGACAGCGCCATCGTGAGATCTGTCGTTCTCGGCGCTGGCCCCATCCGGGCAGTCATATTGTCTCTGTGGTTTAGTGCCTTTTCACCCCATTATCTTCGAGAAGAAGATTTGTTGCAAGGCCATAATAAAGCCTACATATTAGTTGTGTTTTTGCTCTAGAAATAGTTGTGTAAATCTGTGTTTTCATGCATTCTAGAGCAATAATCGCGTGTAGCGCAGATTAATGCGCGTAAGCGCGCAGTAAGTTGAGTGGTTAGGCCAGGGCTTATAAAAGGGGTAGCAAGCGGCGAAACTGGTCTTTGTTTGAGAGAGCCGCCCAGTGAGAACAGACGAAGAAGACACACAGAGCCAAGCTGTAAATGCCTTGAGCACTTTAGTTAATTTAAATTAGCATTAGTTTTCTAGGATTCTGAAATAATATCGATGTGGCTATTTTAATGTTTAATGAGATAAATAGGTAGATAGATAGATGTGAAAGTTTAAGAGCGATTATTTCATTCTTCAGAAAGGCAGATATAGTGTGAGGCTATTTTACTGGAATTTAGATAAGATTAACGATAGCAAGATAGCAGCCTCGTGGTGATAAAAAGCGACGCCAGCGAGTCGGAATAACACGCACCGCATGGTAAATGTTACGCCAGGTGACACGCTGTGTATTTAATTCCAGTTTGATTTAAGTCGAGAATAATTATATTTTATTTCTTTAATGTAAAAGTATTGAGCGTATTTCACGATGATTGATTATTCTACTGTTTATCTTTAGTGGTTACTTTGAAGGGAGAATAGTCATTTAGATTTCTGGTGGGATGAGAGCCACTCCTTGGTTGCGTAAGGCAAGTTGAGACAGGTGTTTCTCTGTTTGCTCCTGGGGGAGCATGGAAACACCAATGCGGCTGGTGTCCACCACAAGTCAACAGAAGCATTTTTATGCTATTACAGTGGTTGTTTCTGTAATAATGTGTTTCATGTGATGAGTTCCCAATCTCATCAGGGGTCATATATGACACGCTTGTGGCCAGGCGCACCAGTCGTCACTTACGACATGTTCAGAGCGCAGGGACGAGTATTGATCTGGGTCGGTTGAGAGGTAGCAGTTAATTCTCATTATTGAGATTAGTTGTTGTACATGTATTGAAGAATATTATTTTATGTCCAGTTGATTATTATTGTTATGTGAACATGGTTTGTGAGAGCACGTGGGCGTACGTGGAGATGTATATTTCTCTTCTCCGCTCCTGAGGGAGCATGGGGCCACCAGTGTGGTTTGCCTCCGCATGAAGCATTCAGATGCTTTTGCAGTAGTGGTTTCGGTAGCAACCGATGTTACACGGTGCGATTGCCAGCCTCATACACAACACCATACTATTCGCATTGGACGACACGCATGAGTGTGTGAGATAGTTGATGATATCAGGTGGGCGCATGTTTTCTGTATGGTAAGTGTTATTATCCATGCTATCGATGTTCACTTAGACATTGTTTTATTTATTGTTTTTCAGACAGTCTATGAACACTGACTGGGTGTTTGTTGGATTGTTTGTTTGGTGTTCGGTTCTGTTCAGTAGAATTAAATGTTGATCTGCATAAGGCTTTGGGTTGCTTGAATTGTTAAGTCTGCTGCTGAGAGGGTTGCAAGCAACCAATAATTGCAATCCCTGTCAAACGATCCTTTATAAATTTTCTTAGTGCACGGGTCTTGGGTGTGAGGCACACCTAGCCCCTGTCACAGTAAAAAGTAGTTTTTTAATGCTCTTTTGGTAATAGTAGTTACTAAAAAAGCAATATACGTACATATTTTTAACTGATTAGACGTACACTGATTTTCGTTGGTCAGATCTATGTTTCGAAGGAATGTCATCTATCCAGTTTTACTTTATTAAAACTCTTTATTTATACACTACCAAGTAGAAAGAGAAAAAACCAATTATCATGAATTATTGCCTTGGTTTTACTGGCACATCCATTTCTCAATACATACAGTGCATCCATTAATTATATTTATGGATGGGTTTCCGATTGTTTTTTACCTTTAAAATTTTAAGTCATTCCTACCCAGGTTCAGTGCTTCCTACTTAGCAGGTAAGGTTTACTGTACAGTGAGCGGTACCTAGGCACATGAAGAAATCAATTAAAAAAAAAAACTTTGAAAAAGGATAAGCAAGAGATGAAGGGAAAGTGAGAGGTTAGCACAAGACAAGTGGACTTGCCGTAAGTCATCATTAAGGGCTTTTGTGCCACTAGGTGCGTAAGGGTAATGATGATGATGATGATGCTAATCTATAAACTACGCATAGGTCTTAATGTACAAATGGAAGTAGTGATATAAAAAGACATGAAGATTGCTACTCTGTTATTATACATCCAGAATAGACGAGCAACATTCATTCAAAGCGGCCAAGTATAGCGATCTGGCCGCGGATCTGAGACACGATGGGTTCAATGCAAGGTTCATGGCGGTTGAAGTGGGCGCAAGAGGGCTTGTGGCTGCATCAGTGTATGATTTATTGAAACTGTTGGGGCTGAGGGGACAGTCTAGAACAAGGACACTGAAGAGGCTTAGTGAAACTGCCGAAAAGGCATCAGGCTGGCTGTGGAACAACCGCAATGGGCAATGGAAATCGTGACAATAAACGTTGCGGTACAGAAAACACCAAAATTTTTCTTTCTACAACGCTGAGTTTTTTTGGTGTACTAGTGAAAGGGCTGCGACTCTGGGGCAACAGGCGATGTATACTATAAGGGGTGTCAGGAACAGAATTTCAGTGGCTTGCGGCGCGCAAGGGCTAAGGCTCGTCGGCTGTGCGCTAGTGTCTCAGTGTGTGTCCTTAGTTGTGAAGGGCGACGGAACGAACGGAATAATTTGTCTTCTCTTTGTTACTTTCACAATTGCCTCCACGGCTGGCGTTGTGGATTTAAAAGTTGTTACCATAAGTGAAATGGGTTCATTTTCGATACAAGACAACAGGAAGCTGAGACGCTTAGGAGTCATGACCCAAGTGGGCCCGCCCCCCTTAGAGTGTAAAGGAGTAATCGGGCCGAAACACTTGTCGGATGGGGGTACTTCTTCTGATGATCAGATTGCTTCCTGTTGTATCGCTCTGTAAAGAATTTCCTATCATACATTGGTCCTAAAGTTTACTGTTTGTATTATTTGCAAATAAAACAAATATGCACATACTCTTTAATGAAATATGGCAGCGATTAAAAGACCAGAAATTGTCATCATGGTCCGTACCGTCAGACATCGACATCAAACATGTATACAGATCACAGTTTTATTATTTTCTTCATCAATCCTGTTCTGTATAACTTCTGTAGTGTCACAGCTGCCTGTTATCTATCCCCTCTTGTCTTGCTCTCTCTTTTTCTCCTCTATTTTTTCCTGCAGTTGCAATGTAGTCAAGTGCTTCTCTTGTCTTCATATGTTCATTTATTTGGATCGACTTCTCCTTACATTTGTGATACCATTTCTTTGTTTGCATTAAATACCGATTCACTGCCACGGCGAAAAAATGGATTCCGATTCGTCTTGATGCAGTGTACAAGGTGCGTCGTGTCAATAACCATGATGAGTAGTTTTGAACGACTGACTATAACCAACAACCCCCCCCCAACTCTCCCCGAAAAAAAAATAATCAAATAATAATTTCGAAAGCTTAAATTGAACGTTTAAAATGTGTTGAAAATGGGACTGCCATGATGATTTTTTCATGTAACGGCGGCAAATGTGAAGAAATATTTTTTGACATCTAATAATTCAGTGGTGTCGCATTTTGGTTTTTAAAAACGCGGTTAGGAATAGTTTAAAATAGCCAAAGTGACAGTCGAGAATTTGGAAATCAATTATCACGACAAAATTGTATTTTAAAAAGTATGTAGCAATGAATTTTGGCAAAAAGCAGATTAGTCTTTGCAGTAAAAATGAACACAATTAGGATTTTATTAAATCTCGCTCTATCTTATATCTAAATCTATCACTCACTCCACCATTCTCTCTCTCCATTAATCAGAAGACACCTTTCTGAACGTATGCCACCTTCTTGCGCAATGTCTTTATTTTTATACAGCTAAGTCCAGTGTTCTCAATTTCAGTTTTCAAGTTTCCTCCTACCTGTCATCGAGCTATTTAATTTAGTAACTTCACCTGGGAAATAAAAAAACTTGTTAGCCCGTGTTGGGGGATAAAAAAGATTACAGTGACGCATTCCCACTAAAATATTCGCGTTATAAATATAAAATAGGAGAAAACATGAGCATAAACCAGATTTAAGTGAACTTTATGCTTGTCAGAGCTAACTTATCTTACAAACCAGAATCATCGCGGGAGATACAGAGATCGTGCTCTGCCGACGATACCTTTGGCAGAAAAAAAACTAAGAAATATGGATGCAGAAGGAGAGGTAAGAGAAAAGGCGAGGAAAAAAACCCCCTGACTTTTCAATCAAGAGACCTTCATCAGCTTGCTCTCAAGTAAACTATAATTCCTTATATTCATAAACAAAGCACCGCTATAATGGCACAGGAATGACGAAGTCTTCCTGAAGTATAAATATAGATATTGTATCTAATATAGCCATAAATATTGTATATAATATAAATATTGTCTCTAATATAAACATAAATATTATATCTAATATAAACAGAAATACTGTATCTAATATAAACATAAATTAGTGTATCAAAAATAAGCATAAATATTGTATCTAATATGGGACCGAAGACGCAGCTAACGAGATGAATTCAGTTAGCGACTCATAGCTTAATTGCTTGCGTCAGCGAACCAGATCTGTTCCAAGACTCTACTCCACCTCCAAGTGGTGGTCCTGAAACAGGCTGCATTACTGCAGTCTGGCCGAAAGAGTAAGGATCGGAGAGGGAAGGCAAACCCGGTCCCAAAAATGCTGTGCGGAGGTCGGAAAGGCGCAAATATTGCAGCTTCGCTGTAAACGGCGACACAACGCAACCAACGTCCTTTTCAGGACGAACGAGGAAGAAGAAGAAGAAGTATTTAATATAAACATAAATATTATATCTAATATAAATATAAATAAATATTAGAATATACTATTGGCCTAATTATTGTTTACTACTGAGGGTATAGTGGAGCTTCGCTGAGAAAGCTGATATTTAGTATCCGGGTCAGTTCACATTTTATGGATGCACATGACGTACAAAAAAGCACAAACACAGAAAACAAATCAGAAAAGCATACTTCTACTACTGCATTTACGCACCTTACTTTATTCTTCATAAATAATTCCTAGAATGTGATAATAAATTGAAAGATGGATGACTTCCTTAAAGTGGAGTTAACTTTAGAGAAACGGATTAAACGTGCGTCAAGACTACCTGTTAATTTAATGATCTTTGTGTTCACTAGCTTGGGTTAATTAGTTACCCCAGTTTGGTAATTGTGTGGTATTATCTTTTTTGATGTTGAAAGTCTCCCTGTGTGAGCAATTGTCTTTTATTTTATTTTAATATTACTTGTTTTATTATTAAAAGTACTGATTTTAAAAAAAGTATTGAAACAATCTTCTATACTTACACACCTGAATTGTACATAGATGTACTCAATTTATACTTTAGCTATTTTTCACTGTAGACTGGCCAGGTCAGCCAAGGTAGGGTTCATCGTGAAGACCAGTTTTTCGAGACCAAAAAAAAAAAAAAAAAATCCAGCACATAACCAGCTAAACTATCACGGAACCTGCTGTTATTATTATCAAATATATTCTATTGCAGTTTCTTGAAAAAAAATCTGTAAGTGCACTTATCAAAACAGCAAGAAAATATTGAGTCTTTAACAGTTTTTAAAGTTAATGGAAATGTACAAAATGGAGGAATCGTCCAATAGGCAGAGTAGTTAGAGTGCTTGCCTCTCCCGGTAAAGATACCAGGATTCTGGTATCGTCAGACTCTAGTGCGCGCAGCTGTAAGAGTATCTGACTCTTCCCTTGAGTTAGGGAAGACAAAGGCAGCAAAGAAAAAAACAAATCACCTCACCTCACAACGCTTGTATAGTCAGGTCGCAAATAGTTCACTCCCCTACGGCAATATATGCCATGGGACTACCTTTACATTTACCTATTTAACAATTGAAAAAAACACCAGGAAAAGAGGAATAGGAAGGAAAATTTAACGACGAGGAGCACATGGAAAGACCTTCTTGAGGTGATTGCACGGGACAAGAAAGATTTCGCATGAGTTTCTTGAAGGCCTATATTCATTGTGGACCTGAAGGGAAATCAATGAAGGAATGAAAATATAACATGCAAAATAAACGGCCAAAGTCCCTCTTAAAGAACAGAGGCCCGAAACAGAGCAATTGCTAGCTCTCAGTGTCCACCTTAATACCGGTAGAAGACCTTGATAATTCGGTTGTTAATCTCTTGTAGCAACGTCCCACATTTATCACCTTCAGAAAACCCAAGAATTACGTTTTATCAAGGCCACTTTTGCTAACCTCATCCTAATTTAGGATTTCCCGCTTTCGCATTTTCGTTTTACATGACATAGTTTCCATCCATAAATTTTTCACTCTCCCTTACACTTCTAGACACTTTAAGGCCTTCTCGCTCAAGTCCTGAAGACAGGCTAGCAGGAGACCCTCATTCGTCAACTTTGCTTTAAGGCAGTGACATGTCCCAGGGATATAAAGTATATGTCATGGTTAACCATTGTAAGTAAGGGGGAGTAATTAGCTGAAATAGTCAAGACAAAACAACGAAGTCAAAATAAAATATAATAAAAGGAACAAGATATTTAAAAAAAAAAGATGTTTTAAAACAGTTTTACCTATATGACCTGTAAATAAAACCAGAATATTTCTCAATCAAAATCTATTTAGTAAACATAAATATTAAATGTAGACAGCATATTATTAATTTTGTGACGGAATACTGGATCGATCTCTTCTCCTCTCCGGCAATAGTCAGTTACATTTGTTGTGAGTACCTATTATGTGCTATTTTCATTGGTCGGCACATTTTCTTTCTCTGCTATCAAGCAGATATTTGGTATTTTCATATTACCTTAGCCTCCTTTCAGTAATAATTTGTCTTGTCTGTTTACCTGACCATCCCTGCTGAGAGAGTAGACAGGTGAGGCAATATTGACCGATAGTCATGTTGGTAAAATTCTCATGTACCAAACCTTGTCCGCACCGGACTAGCACGACGTACGCCCAGCCAGTTTATTTAGCGCTGTTATGGCGATTGGGATTCCCTAATTACTGTCGTGAAGAATAAAAGCCCAGATGGTTACGCGAGGGTCGGTGTTTGCACAAGGACGGGGAGATATATTATCCGGCTGCGGATATATTAAAGACATGCACCTGGAAGACGGAATGAGGTAATGGCATCCGGATAGAAGTATTACGAATATATTACTTGAGATAAAATTAAGAAGTTATTTGTAATCACTGACTAGAATATTCGGAGGTTTCAGGCCCATATTTGGGAGAAATGACCTATTAAATAGCATGAAGAATTTTCCTATGAGGATATTTTTTGAATTGTCCCCAGATCAAATCACGCATGATTGTAACTATTGGCCGGCATGCGAGATGTAGGAATAACCACATTTCTGATTGGGGCATGGTCTAATAGTAAACTACACGTGCCAAGAACGAAAATGGCCATATAACCTGTCACTTTAGTTAGTTTAGAACACTGTGAAAATTCACCTCGCGCAAAGAAGACAACCAGACCTTGATAAAGTTAAGAATAGCATCAGAAATCATTTATCGGACCGGACTTTGTTTGAGCATCTTGAGGAATTATCTCGCAGGAAAATTCTACCTACATTAACAAAGAAAACCGTAATCCAAAGGAATCTTGAACACAAAGTTAAAGTGGGAACTTATTGCTAAAATAACAACACCTCAGACAACGTGTAAGAGGCATCGTCAAGCTGCCTTAAACAATTTCTCTGAGCCAGCAGTCTTCTTCTTCGATCCTTAACTACCGACCGTCAAAGCAGTCAGTGGCCATCACGCCTAGTGGCGTCTTGTAGGGCAACAACAAATTGATTCCACTTTGCACGGTCGGTGTCCATCCTTCGTACAGTGCCCCAACTCTGGTTCATTCTTTGCATCTCAGCCTCCACAGTCCTCCGCCAAGTTGTTTTTGGTCGGCCTCTCTTTCGCTTTCCTTCAGGGGTCCAAAGCATAGCTGTTCTTGTGATGGCATCGGCGTCTCTTCTGAGGACATGACCAACCCAGCTCCAGCGTCTGCCAGCTATGATGGTGTGCATGTCCTCTTGCTTGCTACGAGTAAGCAGATCTTGGTTGGTGATGGTATTCGGCCAAAAGATGCGGTGAATTTTTCTTAGGCATGTTGTGTGAAAAGAGGACAATTTTGACATTTCCTTCTCTGTGACTCTCCAGCATTCCGCACCATAGAGAAGCACAGAAAGCACGCAACTCTGGTATAATCTTAATTTTGTGCTTGTGCTGTATTGGGAGGACTTCCAGATGTTATTTAGGCTAAAGAAGGCTGTTCTTGCCTTATTCATTCGAGCCAGCAGTCTGTGAGCCTAAAGATTGACGTAAGTTGTACATTTTAAATTCTATAATTTGCATTAATAACATGTGAACTAATATGTATATATTGACATGTGGATATCAATATGTGAAAATCGCTAGTGGATGTCCAAGTCATTTGAGGCTGGCAACCTCAGCATATAGATTGATGATTTCATGAACCACCCCTGCCAGGGCAGGTGACTGCTTTATTGCGAGTTTCTTATAGAAAACCAAAAGCTGAGTTAATCACAAGTTCCATATGGAGCAAGAAGTGAATGGTGAAAGAAATGATGTACATAATCTATATTATTAACATTTTCAAACAGTGTAGATATAAATATAAATCTATTCAACCTAAATGTAATGAATGGTTTTCCGCTCAATGGGATTAATATTAATTCTCAGCGAGGGTAAATGTTCGGAGGTAGATGGGATGGTGGAGTAGGAAGAGGGGACACATACGTATGTGTCGAAAAATGCGATGTACAAGAGGGTATTTTGTTTGTACCAACTGAGGGTACTATCTGTTTAACAAGTGAGAGTATAAGTGGCCTGAAGTCGACGCTAGACACCATAATCAGACGGACTTATGGACGAGGGACCAGCTTGGTAGTTACTCCCTGACACTTCTTGGAACGTGGTACAACTTTCAAACTTGACCAGTGACGAGTCTGATCCAGTCATCTATCTGCAAAGACCCAAACATCAGCTGGAGCAGAACAGACAAACTCATTGGCAGCTAAATAGAAACATAAAAGCTGCCAAGTGAACTAATCAAATTTGTAACTCCATAACATCACTCGATGATGAATATTGTTTGTTAAAGAATTATTCATTTTTATAACTGTTAAAACATAATTGACTATTAAATTGGTTACTTGTATAAAGACAAATCTAAAGTTGATTTAATCATTGTGAATGTACTACATCCATATGTTGCAGAAAATTTCTTAAATACACTTAAACAGAGCTATATAATAACAAGAGGAAATTCGCTGAATTAATTCAACTGAGGGCTCTGACGAGCTAACGAATTATAAGATAACCTAATCCTTCACAAAAGGTGACGGCAGATACTAGAATCAACATTTGCTCAGCCTCATGCAGCATTGTTTTCGCTTTCTGAATATCTCGTGAAACTCCCTTGAGGTAGAAGCATCATTATCCGTCTATCTACAACTCTGCCAAGAGTAATCTTGTGCGAAGGTAGACACCTTTGGAGATCCACATTAGTTACTCTTGAGTTTTGGCCACTGTTGGACCACTACTGCCGGAGAGGAAGGGAGACGACCCGTGACAAATCTAAACACGAAGAGTTCATTTAAATGCACAACTAAACATGACAAGTAGCTAGCTATTTTATCTGAAATTGTAATAAATATTTAAACGATTAAATTTTTATTGTTGCACTTAAACTACCAGGCCTAAACTATACTTTACCTGTTCCGTTAGAAATTGTTTTAATAATTAAGAGCTTAACATCAGCGTCGTCACTCAAAGTCAACAAGAGCTCCAGAGCTCGATGAACCGTTTCTCTCAACCATGCAAAGACTTTTACCTCACAATAAGTCCAAAGAAAACAAATTATCTTGGTCAGGATGTGTATGTTGCACCCGTTATCACCACCAGTAACTATGAATGTGTAGTGGTGCACCATTTCCCAAATCTATGGTCTACCATCAACGTCAAACTCTCGTTGGACACCTTCCACCTACGGTGTCTGCGTCACTTCCTTGGTATGTCATGGAAAGACAAAGTAACAAATGTCGATGTGCTGCCACGTGCTGGCCTTTAAATCATGCGTACACTGCTTGGACTACGCAGACTACGCGGGCTTGGCCATGCCTGCAGCATGGAAGATGGTCGCATCCGCAAAGATATTTTCAACGGACAACTGGCAGATGGCAAGGAAATAGCCAGGCCACCGCAGATGAGGTTCAAAGATTAGCGCAAGAGACGCTTTGAAGGCACTGGATATAGATCTATGATGAAGCTGCCGATCGCACACAGGGGCGATTCTACCTATGCCACCACCTCAGGTTGGGCGAAAAGAAGCTCTCACCACAAGCAGAAGAGCAAAGAACACGCCGAAATGAACATCAGAAGAAAAAAAAAACAGCTGAGGGCTGTCACCTCAGGGGCTCATTCCCATAGTCAGTTATGACTGAAGTGCGCAAGTAAACATCAATATGGTTAGTAAAACAATAAACCCATTACAATAGAGCACTTTACAACTACTGGATTTAGCATGTTGTACAATGTTTTAAAATGGGAATTCCAGAGATCGTGAAAGCTATTTAAAGTATGTAATAAGCAGTAATGCCTTTAAAAAAAATAAAACACGCAGATGTCTGGCAAAAAAAAATAAATAAATAAAATAATGACAAATAAAAAGTAAAACTATTTAGTTATTGAAATTATTTAGTTATTAAAGATATTTTACTCGCTGTCGATTTCTAAAATTAGAAAGAATGTTTACAGACTAAAATGATAACGTTTGCTCTCCCAAGAATTGTTTAATTGCCTAAATAGGAAGCTATATCTTCTTTGATCCATAACCGCGAACAGCGAAAGCAGTCAGCGGCCATCACGCCTGGTGGCGTCTTGTAGGGCAGCAACAAATTGATTCCACCTTGCTCGGTCGGCGGCCATCCTTCGTACAGTGCCCCAACTCTGGTTCATTCTTTGCATCTCGGCTTTCACAGTTCTCCGCCAAGTTGTTTTTGGTCGGCCTCTCTTTCTCTTTCCCTCGGGGGTCCATAGCATAGCGGTTCTTGTGATGGTATCAGGGTCCCTTCTGAGGACGTGGCCAACCCAACTCCAGCGTCTGCCAGCTATGATGGTGTGCATGTCCTCCTGGTTACTCCGAATAAGTAGTTCTTGGTTGCTGGTGGTGTTTGGCCAAAAGATTCGGAGAATTTTCATTAGGCAGATTGTGTGGAAGGAGGACAGTTTCGACATTTCCTTCTCTGTTACTCTCCAACATTCCGCACTATAGAGAAGCACAGAAAGTACACAGCTCTCATACAGTCTTAATTTGGTGTTTGTGCTGTACTGGGAAGACTTCCAAATGTTGTTGAGAATAGCAAAGGCTGTTCTCGCTTTATTCATTCTGTTGTTAATGTCCTTGCTTGTTCCGCCGTCAGGTGTTACTATGCATCCTAGGTAAGTAAATGTATCTGTCTGTTCTAACTTCTGGTTCCTTACTGTTATTGGCACAGGATTGCCCACATTTAGTGTCATGACCTCTGTCTTCTTCAGATTGATGTTCAGGCCAACCTGCTGGCCATACTTATTCAGTCTATCGGTTTTGTCTTGAATGTGTTGATGTGAATGCGCGAGTAGTGCAATGTCATCTGCATATTCTAGGTCTTCCAGTGTAGAAAACGTTGTCCATCTAATTCCTCTTAGATTGCCCTCTGTTGTCTGGCGCATCACCCAATCTATGGCTGTCAAAAATAATGTTGTTGATAAGGGGCATCCCTGTCGTACTCCTGTTTTCACTTCGAAAGTTACATTACTCAATCCAACACTGCACGTAAAGTTAGAATAGAGGCTTTTTATGATGGAAACAATGCGGCTGGGAATTCCATAAGCCCTCAGTATTTTCCATAGGCTGTCTCTGTGTATGCTGTCGAAAGCATTTTGAAAATCAACAAAGTTAATGTACAGCTGTCTCTGCCATTCTGAGCACTGCTCTATAATGTTCGTGAGGGTAAATATATGACCAGCACATCTTTTGTTCTTTCTAAAGCCCCTTGTTCTTTCCTCAGTTTATGGTCAACTGCTTTTGAAATTCTCTGGATGATTATCCTAGAGGGGGTCTCAGGGAACTGAGAGGAGAGTAATTCCTCTCCAGTTGTTGTAGTCTGCAAGGTCGCCCTTTTTGGGCAATTTGACAATTATTCCTTTACTCCACTCTGTTGGTGTTGTCTCAGTTTCCCAGACTTTCGCAAATAGTGGTTCTAATAGTTCTGCTGCTAGTTCAGGGTTTGCCTTTAATAACTCGGCATTTGGATTGTCGTGACCAGGCGCTTTTCCATTTTTTAACCCTTTTGATAGCTGTGATGATTACTTCTTTTCGTGGAATGTCTGTATTTACGTCTAAGTCACTTTCAGCCTCAGGAACATTCAGCTGAGTCTCTGGTGGTTCCTTATTCCGTGTTTCTCTGAAGTGCTCTGCCCATCTTGTTTCCTGCCACTGTGCTGTGGTGATGAGATTTCCTTGCTTGTCTCTTACTAACGTTATGTTGTTTGCACCTCGTTTTCCACTGATAGTTTTAGTTATTTTATAAACTGTGCTTTGTTCATTTCTCAGTGCTGCCTCTTCTGCCTGTCTTGCAAGGTCATCCAGAAATGTCCTTTAGTTAGCACGGGTTTGACGTTTTACTTCCTTGTCCAGCTGACTGTACTGTTCATTATATATTGCCTTTTTTTTTTCTATAACCAGCGGCACTCGAGCTTTCCGGCTCTTTCGGCCCAATGACATGTCATTGCGAGGCTGGGGGGTCAGTGGACTTTCCTTCCAACCCGGTCAGGAGCTTTGCTCCTTCCCATCCACACGGGATTTATGTGCAGGAGCCGTTCAGATTATTCAGTCAAATTTCCGGTCGTAAACATTTCTTCAAACGCCGACGGCCGGGTTTGAACCATGAACACCTGGTCGCCAGTACAACGTCGTAGCCATTACACCAGCGCGGCTCCCGATATATTGCCTTTAACCTGGGAGACTTAGCTTCTGTTTTCTATCTTTTCATTTCCTTTCTCTTTGCTATGATATTTAGCGTTTCTGGTGTTATCCAGTCTTGGCTCTTTCTTTCCTGGAATCCCAAGCATGACTTGCTGCTTTCCTTGTATATTGTTGAGATGGTGTTGAATTTTTGGTCGACATCATCGGTCTCTGTTCTTTCCTGGCTTTTGGTAATCTGATATAGTCTCTTTACGTCGACCGCGAACGCTTTTCTTGTGAGGGGGTCCTTAAGTTTCATGATGTTATATCTTTTCTGTTTGACTGCAACTGGTCCAGCAGCTCTGAGTTTCACCTTCAGTCTTGCTACTACTAGGTGATAATCACTTCCCACATCTGCGCCACTTCTTACTTTCACGTCTTGTAGTGCATGTCTCCATCTGCCATTGATCATTATGTGATCTATCTGGTTTCTGCCTCGTCCGTTTGGTGATTCCCATGTTAACTTGTGCACTTCTTTTGGGACAAAAAGTGTTCCTCCAATGACCAGGTTGTTAATACTGCAGAAGCTTATTAATTTGTCCCCATTCTCATTTACTGCCCACTGCCGCATTTCCCCATTACTCTTTCGTTATAATTACTGTGTGTTCCAAGTAGATCTCCCATTACTATAATAAGATCGTACCTGGGTATAGTTTCCATTTCCTTTTGTACCTGTTGATAGAACTCGTCCTTGATCTCTTCATATAGGAAACTATATAGTAGGGCCTAATGTCTCAAATGTTACATGCATATACATAGTAATGTTAATGTTTTTTTTTTAAACAAAGCCTTGCCATAACGAAACTTAAACTTTTCCACATTTAGTATAAACAACAACAAGGGAAAGGGGGGGGGGGGGGGGGGGCGAGGGCGAAACAATAAGGATGAGCCTAGAATAAATACACGGAGAAAATGAAGCATTGACGTGCTTAAAGTATTTGGGCCCGGAGTGGATCCACCTTTTGGCACCCCACGTCCCCTCCCCCATAAGTACACAAACAAAAATATATCGTTGTTGTTGTTGTTGTTTTCGTCTACTATGTTGCTGTAATACCCTGTTCAACCAAAACCCATTGAAGGGTTACAAACGGTTATATTGGGGTATATAGTGTGTTGGTATCTTCGCTGGTATCACTTTCCTAGTCCTGAAAAGGACTGGTCCTAAAAAGGACCGCTAGCTGGCTGTCTGGTTATCTCTTCGTTGTTTGTCTGTCGTGGCGTGTTCATGGTGTTCATTTCCTGCCTTCCTATCTGGCTTGTGTCGTTTTGTTAGTTTTTGCTTTCCTGGTTTCTGTTTCTCTTGTCTTCCTGCTTTCCTGTATCTGTAATAGTGCTTTTTCTATTATTGCTGGTAGAAGTTTTTCAAGTGTTTCTTCGATGACTTCTTCGTCTGATTGTTCGTTTGTTTTGGTCGCTCTTGTGTTTGATGTCATTTCCTCAATGGCTCTTCGCTCTGTTTCGATTCTCTTGAGGATTTTGGAGTTTTCTTCCGTCAGTTCTGTCAGCCTCTTTACATCTGCTTCTATTTGCTGCTTAATGCTTTTCATGTCTTTCATCATTTCTCTGCTGTTTTGTATTTCTATTACGTCTTCACCGCTGTCCTTTTCGTCTTTGGGAGCCTGCTTGCTTCTGTTTTCGACCTGGAGTTTAATTTTCAATTGTTTGACTTCAGCAGTCAGCTGGTGTAACTGTCGTCTGTCAATCGTGCGTTGTTTTTCTGCAACATCCGCAGCCACTCTGTGTTTTGCCTCCTTGAAGGGGATGTTTTTGGAGACCGCTTCCTTCAGGATGCTCTTTGTTTCCTGGAACATCGGGCAGCCTCGGTATCTAGCCCCGTGGTTTCCGAGGCAGTTTGCACAGGTGCGGTTTGAGTTTATTGCTTTGTAGTTGGGGTCCTCCTTCGCCTTTGGGCAGTTGCGATATAGGTGGCCACCCGCACAATATCGGCAGACTGCGTCCCTCCTGCATGTTTTCTTGGTGTGTGAAAACTGCTGGCAGTTAGAGCACTTCATCACCGGAGGGATATAGGCTTCTGTCTTTTTTGTTGTTGCTTGGAGCGTCAGTCTCTCAGGTCTTGTTGATCCTTCTACCGTAACTATCATCAGATTGGTATCTTTCTTTGCCCAGGTTTTTAGCCTTTCGACCTGTGTGATTTTTAGATTTGCGTTTTCAGCCTGAAGGTGTCTGTGGACCTCGGCTTCGGAACATCTGGTATCCACCCCTCTGATGACCAACTTCTTTGTTGTTTTGTACATTTCCACCACCACTTTTATTTGGTGGGGCAACTGGACTTCTTTTGCGCTAGATTCCAGTTCGGTCATCAGTGAAGTGGTTGTTGTATTGCTGTTGAGCGAAAGCACGACTCCCTTTTCGTGCCTCCGTACTTTAGAGATGCCTCTCCTGCCAGTTATTGACTCGAGGATGCATATCACTTTGTCATCTGGTAGGGCCCTGAGTGAAGCCTCACCTCCCGACATCTGCGTGATCTTAACGCACCTCTCTATCGCATCTGTGTCGCCGGCATCGTGTGTTGGTGTCTTCGGTGTTTGTCGTAGCTTCTGTGTGGTAGACAGGGTTTCTGCTGACGATCTTGGTTCGTGTGGTGGTGGTCCCTCGGCTTTAGGCTCCTGTTTTTTTTTATCTTTCCTTTCCAGCGTCTGTTCTATCCCCTGTATCAGTCTCTTCACCCTCTCACGCTCAGGGTCTAGGCCGTGGACGTTTGCAGCTGTCCTTTTCTCTCTTCTTTCCAACCATCCCCTCATCTTCTCCAGCTGGTGTAGCAATCTCATCGTTTCCTCATCCTCTGGATCTACATCATCTAGGCCAGGGACGCCTGCATCTGCCCTCTCCTCTGTCTCGCAAGGAGTCGGGCCCCTCAGCCTCTCAGTCGGATCGACACACGTTGCAGCTAACTCCGTCGTCGTGTCTAGAGTTGGAGGAGGACCGGTCTCAGCACGAGTACTTGGGGCAGTCTTGCTCTCTGGCTGTCTGTCTTTGCTGTTTGAAGCTTGGTTATTCACATGGCTGTTCAGCGCTGGCGGGCTGGTGTAGACCTTCCTCCTTTTGGCATGATGTTTATTTCGGGTCATTTTGATGAAAATGTGATCTTGTCTCGAATAGTGGCTCGTTATCGGGCCAGAAAGAAAGTAAATCTTTAAATAGCGTCTGTATCGAAACCCAAATATATCGTGCTTCCGAGTAGACTTTTAAAACTGTCCAGTAATGTCATAATAGTGTCCGATGACACCCCCTTCCCCTAACCCTGCACTTCCTGTCTGTTATCCGGGGCTGGCTGCTTCCCCCTCTCCTCTTCTCTTTCCCTTCCCCCCCCCCCCCCCCCCACCCCCGAGGTATGCCACAGAATGAACAAAAACAAAAGAACAGAGGTGTAGGATTTAAAAATATCCATGGTGAGACAAGAAAGTGTGTAGGACAGAATAAATCTGTGACTTTGCCTGATGTCATGTAGATGACACGGTCTTTGTCAACATAATCAATGTCACTGTTATCCTATACAGCTCTCCAACACTGCCCCATCCCGTGTAACTGTGGTTACTGAGTTTACCTTACCTCCCTTTACTTATGTTACTTGTTAAATATTACTGATTTTAAGGCGCACTAGCTTGAATTATTTCAACTTAAAGTCCGGGAGATTTAGATTATTACAGACGATTAAAAAAAAACAAACAAACAACAAGAACTACATTTCTGGATACCAGAAGAAGTCGATCAACATAACGACAGAGATAATAAGAAAATTATAACTTACAATTATCCTTGTTGAGACGAGAAAGTATTGTTGTTGTTGTTGTTGTTGATGATGTCGATGATGATAATTAACTAGGGCTGCTGAGATTGTCGTTCTTTCGCAGCTAATGTCAAGTTGAAGAATTTGCATTTGTACTGTAGGTGTAAAATGGTTTTGTATAGAGTATTTGTGATTGTTGGGTAGCTGTTGATGGATTTGTTTAGAGCATTTGTGATTATTGGGTAGCTGTTAAATGGTTTTGTATAGAGTATTTGTGATTGTTGAGTAGCTGTGGAATGGTTTTGTATAGAGTATTTGTGATTTTTGGGTAGCTGTTGAATGATTTTGCAAAGATTATTTGTAATGGTTGGTGTCACAAAACGGTTTATGAGCTCTCATATCCACTCGGGCAGGATTGCATTACATTCCTGTTCGAGTGATATTTTGTTGTTTCTCTCTTCCCTGCCCTTATGTGTCAACACAGAAAACTCATCCGAAGGTCAATGTTTACATAACTTTAACACTTCAATACACTTCAATTCACCGGTGGAACCCTGAGGGACTAATTGGGTCACAAAAACGCGACGGTCCCACATTTGATCCCAGGTGACTAATAACGGTGTTTGCACAATAAAAAAATAAAAAATACGTACAGAAAATTATGATTTCAAGCATAACCAGATTAGTTGGCATGGTATCAGAACTCATGAAGTATTTGACAGTCTGCTATTGAAGGAGGTGAGACTTGGTGTTATTTCTTTGCCCTCCATAACCCAACGACGGTTGAATTACGTGGGATAGGTAAGTCAGATAATCCACCAATCTGGGAGGACATGTGACGTGTGAGAGACGTAACTTGACCAAGTAATAATCGGATGTTTACAGCCCAATTTTAGAAAAGTAACTTTTGACATTTTGCACTAGACGAGTCATTCAAAATATGTCATCATAAAGTGGCAATAAATTTAAACGTTCAAATAAGATTGGCTGATACCTTGAAGCGTGAATAACAATTACGTCGATTGGGCGTTTGTCCTAACAGCCCTGCAAAGCGGGGGCAGGAAACTTACAATATAATCTGACAATTTTTGCAAGTCTAGTTCACAGTGAGAATCGCTTGCCAAGACGACAAGCAGACCTTCCAGAGTGAAGAATACGATCAGATTTCCATTATCAGGACCGGATTTTGTCTGAGGATCTTGACAATAGAAAACTCTACTATACTACTCGTCAAAAGTCAAAGGCCACCCTATTATTTTCAATACACTTTTATATAAGCGCATAGAATGATTAAATGAAAGAAGTTTTTAGTAAAAATTGGTGCAGTATCTTCCTCTGACAGTCCTCTATGAACGTTAAGCATAAAAACAACTCACCGACAACCATGGTGATCACGTGCAATTTGGTTTGCTGACCATAAATTCACATTTTTAATCTGTTTTTTCAAACTTCCGTAGAACCAAACAGGTGAAGTAATCGTGCTGATTAACATTCAACGTGCAATGGCGACTTTTCGTGAACAGAGTTCACTCTTAATTTGTTTTACAATCAGCAGACTTAGGGTAGTTTCATCACTTGCAAAAACCATGCCAACTAGAAAAAGTCTTGACACCTTACAAAGAATGAGGGCTATAGCATTGGTTGAAACTGGTTTATCTGTCCGTGAGGTTGCTAGACGGCTTGCAGTGTCCCACTCTACTATCCAAAGAATTTTGGAGAGATTTCAGGCCACAGGAAGTGTGGAGGATCGCCACCGGCCAGGTCGCCCTAGATGCAAACGGTGGTCATACCCGATTTTGAAATGTCTATTTGTCCAATATCTATTGTGTGACGTTTGAAAAGGTGGGTGACACACTTCACAGCTTCATTGCGTTTGAATGTGTGTTTCCATTTCTTTACGTGACATGTCAATTTGGTATTCAATAAATGCCGTTTTGACTGATACCAATTACGTTTATATCAGATTTGTTTTATGGTTTCAACCAAGGTTTTTCTAAGTGGCCCTTGACTTTTGACGAGTAGTATATTTTAACAAGGAAAACCGGTATCTGAGGAAACTGAAAACACGGAGCCATAGTGGGAATTTATAGTTAACATAACAACACCCCAGAAACGAGTAAAAAGGCATCTGCTAGTGCCTTACCTTTATTCCTCTGAGCACTCAGTCTGTGAGCCAAGATTGGCGTAAGTTATACATTTTACATTCTATATTTTTCATTACTAACATATGAACTAATATGTATAAATTGCCATATGAATATTAGTATGTGAAAATTGCTAATGGATGTCCAAGTCACGTAAGGTTAGCAGCCTCAGCATATAGAATAATGATTTCATGAACTACCACTACAAGGGCTGGTAACTGCTTTATTGCTAGTCACTTAAAGAGAACTAAAAAGCATAGGTAGTCCCATAAAGAGCAGGGAGGGAAAAATGAAAGAAATGATGTACATTCCAATTATAATATTTACAATTACACACCAGTGTAAATGTCTTGGTAAACATATGCACTTTAAAATTAATGAAAGTCTCAAGCTTTTCAACCAGTGTAGATGTAAATGACAACATATTCTATCTATATTATTAACCTGTACATTTGAATGTTAGGTAAATAAAAAGCTATCCAATTTAAATGTAAAGAAAGTTTTCTATGGAGGGATTAAGCTTAAATTCTCATCGAGGGTATAGTATAAGGTAGATGGGATGGCGGAATAGGAAGATGGTCACACATAAGTGTGTGTTGGGAAACTCAATACTCAGGATAGCGTTTTGTTTCTATTCTTTTAACAAACTAGTTGGTAGTACCAGTGCGGGTACTAATCTCTGGAACACACTGAGGGTAAAAGTGAACTGACGTCGAGCTAGACACCATCATCAGAGGGTTTTAGAGACGCGGGACCAGCTTTACAGTTCATTTCTCTTCTTTTACCATACTAGTTGGTGGTACCAGCTGAGGGTACTAATCTCTGGAACTAAGTAACGGTAGAAGTGGACTGACGTAGAGCTAGACACCATCATCAGAGGGTCTTCTAGACGCGGGAGCAGCTTTGCAGTTCTCCCTGATCTTACTTGAAACGTGCTGCGCATTTAATCTTGACCAGAGACGCGAGAACTCCAGTGACCTATCTGCATAGAACCCCAAAAGAAACTACCATTTGCAGCTAAGTCAAACCTAAAAGCGGCCAAGTGACTTCTTACATAAAACACCCTACCATTACACGATGATGAGTAGTTTCTGTTAAAGATTATTCCATTTTTTAAACTGTTAAAACTTAGTTGATTATTAAATTTATTATTTTGTAAATATTCAAATTTAACGTCGATTTAATCATTTTGAATGTACTGCCTGTTTGTCTCAGTCAATTTACTAAACACTCTAAACAGGGCTAAACCATAATAAGAAGAATTCCACTGAGTAAATCAGGGTGGGGGCTTGAATGAGCTGAAATTAATCATTGCTTAATTGTTCATAAAAGGCGGAACAGATACAAGTTAACTACTGCCCTGCCTAACGCATCATTGTTCTTGACTTCTGAAATCTCTTATGAACACTCCCTTGAGATAGAAACATCATCATCCTTCTATCTACAACTCTGCCAAAAGTAATCCTGTGCGAAGGTAGACACCTGTGAAGACCCATATTACTAATGAAATTATGGGGAGAGATCTGACTTATGGAGAGTAGTGAGATATGTACTGATTGCTAAATGACTACTTCTCCACCATACTCCGACTGTGTTTAAGATGTCAATCTCTCACCCGTCCTCCCAATGCTAACAAGAATAATCTACTGCAGTAAGGAAACACAGCAAACATCAAGTGACAGTTAGAATAGAAGAGATTATTACCACAGATCACATATAAATATGTTTATTAAGGAAACCCACAACATGAATCACAAGAAAAAAAAAGTAATGCCGTCACGATCTCTGAAGGCTACTGACTCACAATATCACAACATAGAAAATAACACCAATACTTCACTAATTACACCAGCACATGTCTCACTCCAAACGACCAACGCCCGTACCCTTTCTCACACCAGGATTGTTAACTTTAAATGGGTTAGGCCCCCAGATTCCTTATGGGAAGTGGCCTGTCCTGGGGGTATAAATCCAGGTTGGTAAGGTAATCCACGCTGGGAAAACTAAAAGCACTGTTCCTCCTAATTTGATATCCAAATGAGGTGGAGATAAGCTCCTCGTTGAACAGCTGTTAATTAAATCCAAGTGCACACTCACTTTCCAGGGCGCTGTCCTAGCAAAATAAAAAAATTAGAAACCTACCTACCACAAAAATATTCATAGAATGTGTGATTCTTATATACACACACTGGGATTTTCGCCAGTGCTACGGAGTTCATGCAATGTGCTGAGATCCTTCTTGTGTGATCTAAGGAAGGAATTCGGAGCACTGATGGAGTTGTCCGTGTGCAATGAAGATAGTCCTTAAAACCAAACAAAATAAAACCCAACAGTTTCAGTGGATCATACATTGAGGCAGCCACTAAACCTCTTGCGCCTACCTCAACAGCCATGACCTTTGCAGTAAATCCGTCATGTCTCAAGTCTATGACCAGATCATTATACTTGGCCACTCTGGATTCAAACGGCACGGTCAGCTCAATCATTATAATCTGGTGCGATGATGAGGAATGTAGCCCTATATCGGACTGTCTTTGAGATCTTCTGATACTTTCTGAATATGTCACTCGCACAGGTAAGATCTACTGCCATCTCCCAGTTATTTACACAGTGTCGTAGATTTTTGATAGGGGAATTAAGACTTAGGGTTGGTCCCTTCTGAATAGATTAGAATAAGTGAAGCCACAGTGAGAGATAATAATAGAAATAGACTTCCACGAACTGAAACATAATGTGATCAATCGCCAAGTACTTCTCAGGACACGCCTAAGACTTTGGTGCAGGATAGTGAAAAGACACGATCTTCAGTTTTACATAGAGCTAAAAAGGGAAAATACAATGACGAATACATGAAGTATGGGTTTTCGTTTATAGGAAATGAGGACTGTGCTAAGCCCCACTGTGTAGTGTGTCGGGAAGTATTATCCAATGGTAGCATGAAACCTTCGTTACTCTTGCGGCATTTACAAACAAAACACCCCAGTTATGAAAACGCAATTTTTTTTCAGCACCTATCGAAACAACAGAATGTGACATCGTACTTGTCATCAGCTAACAAAGATAACAAAAATGCGGTTGAAGCCTTCTACCGTATTAGTTATCGTATTGCTAAATGTGGTAAAAATCATACTATAGCTGAGAATTTAATTTCTCCTTGTATAAAAGATGCCGTTCTGTGCATGCTCGGAGAGGAACATGTTCGCAAAATGAACGCTATCCCTCTTTCGAACTTCTCGAAGAAGGCAGGATATGTCTGACGATGTTGAAGCGACAATAATAAGTAGAATTAAAAATAGTAAATTCTTTGCTATTCAAGTTGACGAAAGCACAGATATGGCTAATTTCGCTGTTTTGCTTGTTATTGTGAGGTATTTGAAAATCAAAGAAGTTGAAGAAAACCTTTTGCTTTGTCACCCTCTGTCAGGGCTTACAAGAGGTGAGGATATATTTCATGCTATTGATTCTTATTTCAAAGAAAAGGACATTAATTGGTCTAACTGTTGTGGACTATGCACTGACGGAGCCAAGTCTATGTCAGGTTGCTACTCCGGTCTTCGCGCTCGTGTCACGAAGGTAGCCCCCAATATAACCTGGAGCCACTGCTGCATCCACAGGCAAAGTCTTGCATCTAACCGCCTCCCTGGTGAATTAAAAGTCGTTCTTGATGAAGCTGTGAAAGTGGTTAATTTTATAAAGTCAAAGTCCACAAACTCGGGGCTTTTCAAAGCACTGTGTGAAGGGATGAATAGTCTTCATTCTACCCTGCTCCTTCATACACAAGTAAGGTGGCTCTCTCGTGGTAAAGTCCTTACCCGGCTGTTCAAACTTAGACATGAAGTCCAACTTTTTTGGAAGACCATCCTTTCCAACTTACTTCAAAGTTACACGACTGTGATTGGCTTCAGAGTCTTGCATACTTATCGGATATTTTCCTACAAATAAACAAACTAAATTTGGCACTTCAGAATAGCTCGGTAACGATCTTCAATGTTTCAGACAAAATTGAATCTATGATTAAAAAATTAGATTTTTGGAGGTCGTGTATTGAAAAAAGCCAGCCTGAGGTATTTGAAACTCTGCACAGTTTCCTATCTGAGAACGAGCTGCACCTCTCCCAGGAAATGAGCGAGAAAATAATTGAACACTTGAAAGGGCTAAAATCATATTTCGAGAAGTACTTTCCGAAACCTAGAAAAGAGAACTACTGGATTGTAAATCCCTTTGAAGAAGAATATTTCCAAGCAGTAACATTATCAATCAACGAAAAAGAGAAGTTGATTGAACTTTCGACTGATACTACTTTAATAGCTGAATTCAAAGGAAAATTCCTTATTAACTTTTGGGGAGACATCAGCAGAGAATATGAACAGCTGACCGACAAGGCGCTTAAGTTTCCGTTGCCATTTACAAATACTGAGCTGGTGGAGAGGGCTTTCTCTTCTTATACCTTTATGATAAATAAATACCGAAGTAAACTGAATGCAGGTCCAGAATTGAGACTGTATCTTACATCACTTGAACCTGATTTCAAATAACTATGTGCCTCAAAACAAGCTCAAGGATTGCACTGAACATTAGTCATAGTCACGGGACATGTGTGAAATAAAAAGTGATTTCAACTTTTAACAATAACGTTTTTATTATTATTATTAATAAATTAAATGTGTTAATTTTTATTGTAACTTCTGATTTTTTTTAATGTAAAAATATATGCACTGTTTGTTCACCTTTTTATTACATTGTTTTTTAATCGCGTGGTTGGCACCTTTATTTCTGGTTATAATCTATAAATTTGGAATAACAGCAACTATATTAATTTCAAATATTTTGCTAATATAAGGGGTACATTTTATAGACATGGGCTGCCAAGGGGTACGCAAGTGAAAAAAGGTTGGGAACCGTTGGTCTAGGGGAATAGTTATTTTTAAAGATATAAAAACTCACAAGACATCACACTGTTACTCTACATCAGAATAAAGAAAATTAATCCTGCAGACGAGCTGATATTCGTATTTGCTCAGGACTAGAGTTCAATTCCCGGAAAAACGAGCCACCATTCTGTCGTAGATTTGTGATAGGGGAATTAAGACTTGGGTTGGTCCCTTCTGAATAGATTAGATTAAGTGATAGCCACAGTGAGAGATAATAATAGAAATAGATTTCCACGAGTGAGATGGTAGAAATTAATAGAGGCTGTCCCTGAAATCGAGAATCTTCTCTCTTTCAGCCTATCTTCTACAACAGATTTAGAGGAGTCAGACTGTCTATAAAATATATATATATATATATATATATATATATATATATATATATATATATATATATATATATATATATATATATATATATATATATATATATACCACTCACGTGCACACACACACAAGTGACGACAGTTAGACGCATAGACGTGGAAAAACTATTACAATGATTATATATATATTTTGGAACGAGCTGACCGACACGCTGATTAAGTTGAAGTGAATTTTAATTATCATCAGAAAATTCCATCACAACACATAAAAACTACATCAAGCATATACAAATAGTCATAAAGTCAATGAATTGCTACAAGAATGATAGACCCAGAGGTATGATCTTTTCCCTCGATGTATAGCCCACAGTCCTGTTAGAAGAAAAGTGATAGCCCCAAAGAGTCACGGATACATATGCTATAGTCTAAGATTTCCCTTTGAAGGTATGAACAGACATTGTTACACTGATCTATCCTAAGGAAAATAGTGTTAGCAACCAAAAAAAATTGCATAAAGAAATTTAAGACAGCAAAATGGGTGCAAAAATACAAGAATAAAGGAATCACTCAGTCCTGCATTCACTCTATTCAGTCAGCCTTGATCACTAGCTTGCATTCGTACTTACAGCTTTGGTAGCAACTTCTGCAAAAACAATTTGTAGGACATGCACATACAGAATATCCAGTGGTAGTCTTGGCCAAGGGAACCCCAGTCCCGCAAAGATAGGTTGAATCCACTACTTCAGGGAACGTTTCCTTGGTTATTCTTATTTTAGGATATCTGGTTCTGTCACATTAAAAGTGTCCAGGCACGAACGTTAACAGCTTGCAAAGTGTCAATTGCTTAGATTTCTAGTAATTAGAAGTGCGAAAACAGGGAACTCGGAAATGCAGCAATATTACGGGAAGAAGTGGAAGAGGCTATATGTTCGATGAAAGGAGGGAAGTCACCGGGTGTGGATAATATCCCAGCAGAGCTCTTGAAATATGGAGGATCAGATATAGTAAAAATCATGACAACAATTTGCCAGAAGATATGGAGTACAAAAAAATGGCCAAAAGAATGGACGCAGTCATTAGTAATACCGCTTCCAAAGAAAGGAAATCTAAAAATGTGCAAGAACTACAGAACCATATCGATTGGAGGCCGACCTCTGTGCAACCTACGTTTTGCTGATGATATTGATCTGATAGCTGGATCAGAATCAGAACTTCAAGACCTTACCTCTAGACTGGAAAAAGTAACAAGAACATATGGGATGGAAATTAATATAGAAAAAAGCAAGATATTGGTGAATAGCCATAAGAAACATGTTCCGACCAACATTACGTTAAATGGGCAAACGTTAGAAGAAGTTAACACCTTTAAATATCTCGGGTCCACTATATGTAGTGATGGAAGATCAATTAAAGAAATCAAGACAAGACTTGAGATGGCCTCAGCTGCCATGACAAGGTTGAATGTGATCTGGAAAAGTAACATCAGTTTTCCTGTGAAGATCAAATTATACAAATCACTTGTATTATCTATTCTCTTGTATGGGTGTGAGGGCTGGACACTCATTGCAGATACGGAGCGAAGGATTCAGGCTTTCGAGCATAAATGTTATAGAAGAATTTTGCGCATTTGCTATAAAGAGCACAAAACAAATGTCTATGTTAGAGAGAAGATAAACACCTATGCAGGCCACCAAGAACCACTTTTGTCAATAGTGTAACGTCGAAAGCTTGCCTGGTTTGGGCATGTAACTCGTCATGACTCCCTTTCGAAAACGATCCTTCAGGGAACAGTCGAAGGTAAACGGAGAAGAGGAAGGCAGAGAAAATCCTGGGCTGATAACATCAAAGAATGGGCAGGGCACGGTTTTTCCACACTTGTACGCATTGCTGAGAATAGAGAGCAGTGGAGGACCCTGTCTGCTGATGCTTCCACCATGGCACCCCTACGACCCATGACGGGTTACGGGCTGAGATGAGATGATGATAGGAATGTCAGGTCGGTGCCTTCTCTCAGTATAGGACTTTATTTGGTCACACCACAACTAGTCAGAACTCCGTCGGAATGTTACTGATAGTAATATTTTACTTGCCACAAGGGCTGAAATGTACTTGAGGTTTTTCTCAGGAAGAATTAAATCTGGCTCGATGGGCCCGTTACTTCATTTAATCTTAAAGTTCATGTAATGAGTACTCGGTCGTTCTGGATGCCAGCGCAATGCCAGACAGGTTTTACTTTATTCACCCAAGTCTTTAAGAAAAAAATGTTTTTGTTCTTCACAGATGTTGCTCAATACTAAAACCGTTGGTAAAGTTGGGCTACCCCAGTTTCACTCCACACAGAACTACAGACTAACACCATGAACTAGAATCATTCAATATAAGGGTATTCCAGAACTCGGCAAAAATGTCGAGAAACTAGGACTTCGCAATACACAAGAGATCTCCTAGCACTAGCGATCTGTCTACTGCAACCGGAGGATGACTGAATGAAAACAAGTCCAAACTGCGGGTATAGATATATGAAATAGACAAAGGATCCCACGCTATTACGAAAACCCGAAATAGCGCCGGTCTCTCCCCCCTCTCTCTCTCTTAACACTTCCCATTAACTTAGACGCTGGCCATAACTGCCAAAAGTGCGTCTTCACAACTACTACGACATGTCTCATTTCTGAGCTATGCAGATTGGCGCCTTCCACACCTCACGCCGAGAAACTAGCCGAAGAAAAACTCGTGTCAGATGAAAATGTAGACACATGTCTGCTCTCTATGTCTGACGAGACGAATTCTCACACTATTTCGTTCACATCCAGGGACTGACATCTTACGCAATAAAATGCGTTACTAGTATGAGAAAAGAAACGGCAGAAGTCAGAATGGGAAAGTAATATTTTGTCGCAAACGAACGAATGCGAAAAACAGGAAAAGGATAAAAGAGCGATAATAAAGTAGAGGACACGGGTAGAAAAGAAAAGAATATAGAAAATTTATTAATCATAAATCTCTATGCGACATACAGTCAAGAATAAATGAATCAATGAATCAATTAATACTCTTTTTCTCCCCAAGGAACAGTGGCCTTCAACAAACACATGCCAAGCCCTAAATGAGCTCAAGGTCTTTACATACCTTTTTCACCTTGTTCATTTCTGGCCCCAGTTCTCTTTTCCATGTGCTTTATTTTTTTTTTGTTAGTCTCCTGTACTTCTCATATCCTGGGCATTCCAGAACACGGATTGCCTGGTAAGACTATAAATGTATTTCCTCAATGTGTGTCTAATCCATCGCCATCGTCGTCTTCTCATTTCTTATCCAACTGGCATTCGTCTGGTTCTTGTCAGCAGTTCCATGTTAGCGATCTGGTCATACTATTTCGTGATGGGATCAATAATTAAAGTGCATTAAAAAATTATAAAATAATATTTTGTACTCACAGACTAATTCTGAGTAGACATAAAGGACACTTATGAGAGAAATAAAATGATAAAGAAGACATGGAAAGAGACGAAGCTGATGGCACAGACAGGAAGACTTGGTTTATGCATCATGTGATTGATAAGCGACCTCACTAAATCACAATGTATAATCTGCTCACGTTACTCAGATTTCCATAAGTATCTTAAATATGCTTTTTTCCCCTTCTTGTCTTTATTATGTAAAAGTATATGTTGAATTTGAACACAGCTAAATGCACTTATTCAAAATTTTAAGATTGTTTGAAATCTCTGGTGGTTGAAAATACATTCTTCAGTTTTAAGCAATTGCGGTCTGACAGTGATCTGGACCCCCGGGATTATTGGGCCCCGGTGTCATTTGGCCCCCGGGCAATAAGGGCCTTTGAGCTCGCGGACAAAAAGCTCAGTGGCCCTAACCACCCATCCAGTTGATTAAACTAGATGTAGGCTAAGGGAGAGTGGGCACCCGACTGCTTTGGGCCATTAGGCATTGCCCGATTGCCTGACCCTTCAGTCTGCCCCTGGTTCGAGGTCGTTCGCTTGTTCAAACCCCGGAAATTTGAGTTTTCACTCTTTAACCTTCCGGCATTTGGTGATCGGTCTTTCGGCTTTCTTGCAACCCCAGAGGACTTTCCCAGCTCAGAAGGCTCAACATTGGTGGAGTCACACCAGACCACTAAATTGAAAGTGATTCAATGCCACTAAGTAAATGGTTCTCTACCCTAGAGCGGGGTCGGTTCGAGGAATGTACATCCATTAAACTTTCATACTACTCTGGTTAAGCTAGACATAACATGCAGCGCTCTTTTGCGTTTGCAAGTTTGTAGGCCGGAAGTTCACTCTAATTTTGGAAATTTTTCTGCAACAAGTTAGACCTGACGCAGTCAACTCAAACTGTGCCCTGGTAGAACAACACGTTTTTCTTTCAACCAGGCAACACTGTAGGTTAGGGTCGACAACCGGTTCATCGCGACCTACCGGTAGTTCACAGGAGATGATTTGGTAAATCTCTTGGTGGCCGACGAGGAAAAAAAATGAATTTTATACTTAGAGAAATTTCAGACTAGGCTTCTCTGCGTGCATTCAAAAGTGTAGAATTCTTAGCATTACATGTAACTTTTCGCGTACCTGGGTAAAACTAACGAGATGCCTTACAAGAATTCACTTTTATCCTGAACTGCATTAGATAGAAGTGCATTTTAGGAAGTGAATGAACAACCTGTAAAACATAATTTAGTTTGATTTCTTCACGGTTCTTTGAATAGAATTGTAGGAAGTAGATCGTTCAGAGAAAAAGAAATTTAATGTAGGCTATACTTATTCCTAATTCCACACACAATCGTTTCTCTCATAATGCGGTATATGTGTTCCTAAAAACCACTGCGTTCTGGAGTTTTGCGCAATAAAAATAATAGGACTTATTGAGAAAACTTGGGTTAGGGACAGAACACTCAAAACTTGAAAAGTTTCGTAAATAAAACCCAATAAAAATGAGGGTGTTATTTCTCTTGATACCACTAAATCTCTCCCAGTCCACTTCTTGCATTCAAAAAGGAGCGACATCTGCACATAATTCATCAGTTCTTTAAGTACACAATTTCAATATCCTAAGTCTTTCCGCTTGATTCAATTGTATCTCAAAGCATAGTTTATATATTGTTTCTAGTAGCCTCATGCATTTCGTGGTATTTTAAAGTTTGGTCATTCGATTCACTCATTACAAATAGACTTTCCATTGGAGTCATGTTCTCTCCTAATCTCACTCTAGATAGCGTTTCTCCTCCAGCATATAACTTTGCAGCTCTCGCAAGTTACCCAAAATGCTCACCAACTTACTCTGTTGAGAGAGCGCATTTTTCGTGAATCGCAGACGTTGTCTCTGTGTGGTGAGCGTCTTCAAAATACTCTTATAGAGCGCTTAATAGATTTCATAATTGCTGCTAGCGAATCTTTGTTCGATACCCTCTCGTTTAATGGCAATGCTCATTTTATTGGCATGACAGCCCATTGGCTATCTGATCAATACTTATTATTTCTTTTTCATTTGACTCAATATTATCTTCTTTAGCTCGATTTTTAAATGCGAACCGTTAGCTTGCGACTAATTTGCTGAAAGTCAAGAAAATAGTTCAAAGTTACCTTTATACCAAAAAAGTCCAGCACCTATCACGATCCTCGGCAGAACATGCTAATCCTACAGTTATCACACTCGTATTAATGAGATTCTAAATGTTGTGTGAGTGTTTCTAAGCAATTTAAATCTAGCTATTTCCTAGCCCTTCTAATTCAGGTTTCACATTTCTTGAGCTCAGTGGTGTTTTTGCACGTTCACTTCTCGGTAGGACTCATCTCGGTAGCTTCAAAGCGTTTCGCTATCGATGAAAAAAGTTGTACGAGCTAATACGATTTCCGTTGATTTAGTTCACTCACCTATTTTAATTCTCCTGTTAGCTCGTGAACTGTGCTATATAACTGTTTACCTCTAGTCACTAAACGTGCACTCTGCTCTGTGGTCTCTTAACTCACTAAACCTGTAAAGGGCGCTAATAATACTGTTATTCCCCTTTGTACTTTTTAACTTAGTTTCATTAATCCTTCTATATCTTTATTAAAACAAGTCTAATATGCAATTTGGTAAACTCTAATGATATATACTTAAATTACTTTAAGATCCGTGTTTCCCTTTAGTAGAACCCCACAACACTACATTTACTTTCTTTTATCTCCCTGTTAGAACAAATGTTATCACTTAGATTATTCTATTTTCTAATGAAATATACTCTTTCATCTTGTTAACACCGGTAAATAACTGTTCGACAAACAACAGTGTAAAATACCTGTACAACCCCACTTAATATCTGGCTTTTGGCTGGGATCATGTGTCTATAACGGGAAACAGTAGTGACTTTCTCATGTACCTAAAACCTTGATATCAGTACAATGACATGTTGTGGATCTTCTTGTGTTGGGACATGTGGTCTTGACCAGGGCTGGGTATGGGTGGGGCAAATGCAACCTCATGCGAGGAAAAAATATGCAACCTCATGCGAGGAATTAAAAAAAAAAAAGACATCGTTTCTCTCATAATGCGGTATATGTGTTCCTAAAAACCACTGCGTTCTGGAGTTTTGCGCAATAAAAATAATAGGACTTATTGAGAAAACTTGGGTTAGGGACAGAACACTCAAAACTTGAAAAGTTTCGTAAATAAAACCCAATAAAAATGAGGTGTTTCAAGCCACTAAACCAGTCACTTCTTGCATTAAAAGGAGCGACATCTGCAAGATTTGGAGATTGTTCTTTAAGATCTTCATATATAGTAATGCTTTCTCTTTAATTGTGAGAAAGCTAGATCCTGATTGCGTTTTTTGTTTGGTCTTCGATTCACACATTAAATAGACTTTCCATTAGCTCTATTTCTTAAAGCGTTTCTTCCAGTAGACTTTGCAGCTCTCGCAGTTGTTTATGCTCACCAAGTTTCTTTTATTTTCGCAGCGTTGTCTCTAAAGGTGAGCAATTCGAATACCTTTAGGCTTGTTGCTCTAGCGATATCTCGTGCCCTCTCGTTTCTTTCAAAGCGTTTTATTAGTTCAAGCTTCTCCTCAATACTTACGGCTTTCTTTTTCATTCATTACTTGGATTTTTATAACCAGGATGCTAACTCATGATAAGGGGGCAGTATTAAATACCTTTATCAAAAAAAGTACAAAAGCTCGGCAGAACAGTGCGATATACCTTTTATCTTGTCTTTCCATTTTTTTTATTCTCTGTAATTCCTACGTTCCTGAGTGGTGTTCTCTCACGTTCACCCTGTTACTTAGCGCAAACGTTTCTGAAAAATCTATACGAGCTAATACGATTTCGCGATTTAGTGATTTTAATCTCCTATTAATCTTTCGCATATGAAGAAATACACGCAAACATGCGTTGTAACAGAAGAGACTGTACACCGAAACCTGAAAACAAACATCAATTTATCATGGTAGTCCCACAGAGAGCTCCGTGTTTCTTTAGTAGAACCCCACATTTAGTATTGTTTACTATGCCGACCGCTGGGGTACAAATGAATGTTAGTTTTATCTATGAAATTTCCTCGAGATTGACCCCGAAAACACAGCCAAAAACCTGGGACTTAGTCATAGACGTCATCAGCATATTTAATTAACTCATCTTTGTACTCGTGTCCTAAATTCCTTTCTCGACTATGTGAGTTTAGGCAGAGTTTGACTCTTACGGTAAAGTTACAGGGTTCCGAGTTTAAACCCTGGTAGAGTGACGTTCCAGTCTACCAAGCTGTAATGGGTTGTCTGACTTTGCTCTATAGTTTGGGACGGGAAAGACAGCTAGGGAAACAAAACTTTTTTAAATCTTGAAAGTCATCAGTGGAGAGTAGCAAATAAAAAAAAATGAAAAAGGAACAAAAATGAAAAACATGAAATTAAGTGAAATGATAATTTTTAAAATTAGAGTAGTATTGCGAAAGATGAACGCGACTTCCGGTTTATGTTAGCTGCACGTGACAACAATAGATACATCCGGGTAGCTTTACCTGACTAATTGTGGTGACACATCAGCATTGAGGTATTATTTCAGCTTTCTCCCTCAACGGAGCATTCATTGATCAAGAGTTGTTACAAAAGTTACCTTTACTGATTTTACAATAAAGACAATTTCATAGTTACTTTGAATGCTCCTGTCTTTTGCTTCTCTCCTCCCACTTACCTTCCGACCTCCTCTCCCTCCCTTTTTCTTGTCTTTCCATATACATATCCAATTCCTCCTTCCTCTCTCTCTCAATCCTCTTTCTACGTTTCTCTTTCTATCAGTTAATACATTTCAGCTCCCCATGGAACACAGGTACTTAACAAAAACATGCCAAGCCTTCCTTGCGCCACCCATTCAAATCTTTATATGCTTTCTTTATCCTTTATGCCGGTATTTAGTATTTATCTCTACATGGTGTTAGTTTCCCTCTATTTCTCTTACCCCGAGGATTCCAAAACTGGGACTGTCATAACGCTATCAGCATTTTCTTAATGTGTACTCTATCCAACACACGCGTCTTCTCCTCACCTGAGTTTCACTGGTGTTGGGGTTAATTCTTTCCATCACTTCCACTTTCGTGATCCTACCCTGCTGTGGCAGATAAGGGGAACGAATAGTGAGAATCAAACATAAGATAGTCTAGAAAGAGTAGAAAAGGGGATGCGCGAAAACAATGTGCACGAGACGGACTTCCATATAGTTCGAACAGAGGGTAACAAAACTGGTTAGTCACGTTTTTCAGCACTTCAGTCAGAAGCGTGAGTGAAGCAGTGCAGGTCGCACGTACCCCAGTACACGAGGGTAGCCATGTTGAGACAACAGTGACTGGTTCAAGATTCTATGTGAATTCGTAGGTCTGAGTTGGCAGATTTGTGCAGTACTAGTCTTCAACGTATGTATTGTAGTATCTTAACGGGACCTAAGACGCGTCAACAGTGAGGAATGCAGTCAGCGACCCATAGCTAGACTGCATGCGTCAAGGTCAGCGAACCAGAGTTGACCAAGACCCTACTCCACCTCCGAGTGGTAGTCCTGGAAACAGGCTGCATCACTGCAGTCTGGCTGAGTGAGTAGGGATCGAAGAGGGAAGGCTAACCCGGTCCCAAAAAAATGCCGTGCTGAAGTCGGATGTGTCTGCCGAAAGGCGTAAATATCGCAGCTCCGCTGTAAATGGACACAACGCACCCAACGTCCTTTTCAGGACGAACGAAGACGTATCCTAACAAGAAGTGGAAGAATGGAAGAGCGTGGAAGAATGGAAGAGCGTGTTATGCTAGCATTTGTTAACATGGTACGTAGAGTGCAGTAGTTAAGATAGCGCAGTGGGCCTGTTATTCGGGGCCAGTATAGGAGTCTGCTAGGTTCAGGGAAAGAGCCATTCCCCGGAGTCGTCCGGTAATTGCAACCCAATAACCTGAACGTGAAGAGCAATAGTTAAATAGTCAAAGCAGTTTTAAGAAAGAAAGAAGATAAGCAGCAATAAAATCTAATGAGAGCCAGACAGTGCAACGTAATACAGAGTCTACTATTATTGGCAAGTGAGCTGTATGAAAGAATGTCGACATGACCAAATTGTTGGAGGTCCAACTAATATTACTGTTGTACAGTGTAAATAAGCAGTGTTCCTGTTTAGGGGTTTCCCCACGTTTTATATAAAAGTATTACTTCGTATTATATGACCACTCTATCTGTTGTTGTACACATCCATCATCATCAGTCATGGCTATCCACCGAGGCAAAGAACCTGGGTATACAATGGCCATGTGAGGTAACCACCTGTTAGCGCAGGCGGCCACACTACTATCTCAATCTTTCTATTCTGCGCAAGCACAAAATTAGGATGGCTTCCTTTTTTTACCACCCTTTCCCCATCTCTCTTCTATCTTTTTTTACCCTGACTTCCCTCTATTCCCGAATTTCTTCCTCCGTTTTCTCTCGATATAACACCAACCTCATACTTTTCCAGCAAGTGCCATATTTGTCTCTGTCCATTAATTCCAAACCTGTCCAGCTGCACATTAACAACGAGGGACGTTTTGTCTCCATGGTAGTTCCTGTTACGGTTATCATCTCGTCTGGCGTCTCTTATTATCCTTTATTTATAAAACCGAGTATCTAAGAGTTGGCGACATTTCATGATGTAAATCTTTAACCTAATTTTTAGTCATAAGTTACCATTATACTTTCCCCTCCCTCTGTTTTCTTTTAAAATGTTCCTCCTTGACTCACTCTTCCCATCCATACGTTCTACTCTCTACTTTCCACTACTTTGAAACCGACTCATTTTAGAGAAGGAAATAACGAATGCTTACCTGATGGTAGAATGAGCAAAGAACCTCTGGGAGTCAATGATTGCCTGTTTGAGGACGTTGACAGTCGTCTCTGCACTAAAACCTTCCTGCCATCCCAAAGGTGCTAGCCAGGCTATGCGAACTTCTCTGGGGAAGTGAACCGTGAACAGAATCGCATGAGGGGTTTGTGTGGGCACTGAAGACCAAGCTGCTGCTCCTGCGGTTGTTGTTAATAATATTTCAGCTGACGTTAATGATGCTGGATCTTGTTCCACGGATGTTCTTTCTGGTTGTGACTCGGTTGTAGAGTTTCCATTGTTAGGTACCAGAGCCCTTTCTCCAGTCAGGTTCTCTTCAAATTCAGAATGTGCTATATCGAATATTGGAAGTGGAATAGCTGCCCTTGTTGTGGAAGCATCTGTAAATTTATTCCATGAACTCGTTCGATGTAATGTGTCTAGAGATACCGATGTATCTAATTCAGCGTTGACAGGCATTGGACTCGTTGAAATTACTCCAGGATCATGTCTTATACCTTCATTTTTAGACTCCACGATGTTCTCAACAGTTTCGGAAATACCTTCTGAATGTGTCTTGGCTGTTGTAGAAATCAAGCTTTCTGTCATATTTTGCTCTTTTCCCAACACAGATGGTTTAGTATCATGACTAGTTTTCGACAAACTAGTTTTCAACATTAGAAAAAAATTCTCAATTTTTCGAGAGCTGACCTCATTGTGTGGGATGTGAGTTGATCCAGACTGAGTCGGCCAGGTTTTCGTATTTATGAAAGTGCTCGGAAACGAAGCTCTGCTGTCATTGATATAAATGTTATCTGTCGTGTTCACCGCTGGCTCTAAAGAACTAGATTGTGTTGTCGTAAAAACATCATTAGTTTGGTCGTGATTGGAAGTTGAATGACTTTGTGTAAAACCTTCTGCCTCGATATTCGAAGCCGATGACTTTAAAAGTACGTCTTTATTTTCCTTGTGCCACTGATTTGTTAACATTTCTTTGAGGCGACTTTCTTTTGCTCCATTTATGTTGGTCAAATTAGAGTTGGCTTGGAAAAGAACATTTTTATTCGAATTACTGGCAGGTGTCATATTTACATCCGGCTGTTGGCAGCGAGCAAAAATCAACAGGCAGTTCATAATAAACGTCTGCAATAACATTGCCAACATGCTCAACTGTTTTGAGTTAGATCAGCTTTCTGATAATTATTCAAAGCTGAGCTGTATTCAAATTTTCTATATTAAGCATACAACACATCTTCATGCAGTCGAAATCCAACACATCTTCATGCAGTCGAAATCCAACACATCTTCATGAAGTCAAAAGTTGGCTCTACAGTTATATAGTATATTGGACTAGCCAATACTGTAGCGACTCAGATCTCACAGTTGTAAAATAGCTGTCGTTACCTCTTGTAAGTTGCTGCTCAAGATTTACGTTACGGAGAGGATACACGCAGAGTAAAGACAACTGTCTATGCAAATCAAAATTGGTACCTCAGAAAAGATGATTGTACCCATACTTCGTCTGAATTTAACTATCACAGATCTGGCATGTAAAATCATTGTCTTGTATTGTCAGATATTGTAAACAGGTATTGTTGCTTGCTTTATTCTTTGAATGTAGCGCGGGCTAGACATCATCTGTTGCACGGAAATTTTAAAAAATGATTAAAATAATGATCACGTAAAGACGAAAACTACTTTTAAAATCAAAAACATAATTAATTACATGTACCTTCTTCACTTTATAATGATCAAGTAGAATTCAGTCTAAATAATAAACCAAAATTCTATAACGACTCAAATAATGTTCAGAAACACGTACAGTTTCCAATTATGCATCTGTTGCATCGATTACTGCTACATCTTTGCCCTCAGGGATTAAAAGAAAGTGTCACGGAATTGCCTCTCCTGCTTTGCAGTTGTGGTCCAACAGTGGTGAAAACTCAAGAGTATCTAATATGGATCTACAAAGGTGTCTACCTTCGCACAAGATTACTCTTGGCAGAGTTGTAGATAGAAGGATAATGATGCTTCTATCTCAAGGGGTTGTCCATAAGATATTTCCGAAGTCAAGAACAATTCTGCATTGGCATCGCAATTGTTAACTTATATCTGATCCGCCGCCTTTTATGAAGAATTAAGCAATGATTAATTTTGGCTCGTTCAAGCCCCCACCCTGATTTACTCAGTGGAATTCTCATTATTATGGCATAGCTCTGTTTAGATTATATTCAGTAAATTGACTAAGATAAACATGCAGTACTTCCAAATGATTAAATCGACGTTAAATTTGTATATTTACAAATAACAGATTTAATAATCGACTAAGTTTGAACAGTTTAAAAAATTGAATGATCTTTAACTGAAAATACTCATCATTGTATGATGGTAGGGCGCGTTATGCAAGAAGTCACTTGGCAGCTCTTAAGTTTGACTTAGCTGCAAATGGTAGGTTCTGCTCCCGCTAGGTTTTTGGATTCTGTGCAGATAGATTACTGGAGTTCTCTCGTCTCTGGTCACGATTAAAGGCGCAGCACTTTCCAAGTAAGATCAGGGAGTAACTTTAAAGCTGGTCTCGCGCTTCTAAGACCCTCTGATGATGGTGTCTAGCTCGACGTCAGTCAACTACTAACCTCACTTTGTTCCAGAGATTAGTACCCGCACTGATACCACCAACTAGTATGTTAAAAGAATAGAAACAAAACGCTTTCCTGAGTATTGCGTTTCCCGACACATACTTATGTCTTCCCATCTTCCTATTCCACCATCCCATCTACCTCAGAATTTACCCTCGATGAGAATTAAGCTTAATCCCTCGAAAGAAAACTTTCTTTACACTTAAACTGAATAGCTTTATATTTAATTTACATTCAAATGAAAAGGTCAACCACCATCCTTTTCAGGGCGAACGAGGAAGAAGAAATGAAAAGGTTAATAATATAGATATAATGTGTTTACATTTACATCTCCACTGGTTGAAAAATGTTCACAATATAGATTGAATATATTTTCAGTTACATCTACGCTGGTTGGAAAATGTTCACAATATAGATTGAATATATTTTTATTTACATCTACACTGGTTGAAAAACTTGAAAACTTTCATTAATTTTAAAGTGACTATGTTTACAAAGACATCTACACTGGCTTATAAATGTAAATATTATAATTAGAATGTTCATCATTTCTTTCATCTTTCCCTCCCTGCTCCAAATCGAACTTGGGATTACCTTTGCTTTTAGTTCTCTTTAAGAAACTAGCGATAAAGCATTCACCAGCCCTTGCAGTGGTTGTTCCTGAAATCATCATTATATAGGCTGAGGTTGCCAGCCTCAAATGACTTAGACATCCACTAGCGATCTTCGCATATTAGTACTCACATAGCAATATATACACATTAGTTCACAGGTTAGTAATGAAAAAATATAGAATGTAAATGCACAGCTTACGCCAATCTTGGCTCATAGACTGTTTGTTCAGAGGAATAAAAGCACTGGAATAGGCTTCTTACACGGGTTCTTAGGGGTCGTTATTTTCACACTGAATTCTCACTTTGACTCTGTGCTTTGGATTCCTCAGATTCCCGGTGTCCTTGTTAAATGGTAGAGTTTTATTCTGGGCTCTGAAGTCCTCAAAATTGCTCAAACAATGGCCCTGTTCCGATATAAGAATCTTGTTTCTAGTCTTTACTCTGCCAAGGTCTGGTTGTCGTCTTGGAAAGCGATTCTCACAGTGAACTAGACTGCAAAAATTGTCAGACCATATAGCAAGTCTTCCACCTCATTTGTTTGTTACGAGGCTGAACCGAGCGGAAATAATTTCTAACATGCATGTTTTGTGAGGTAATTTCACAATTATCTCCGCCTGAAATAATGTGTGTGATGCAAATGGTCACCCCTCCCATATATGGAATTAAAGCATCCGATGCCTTGTATGCAAACTCACAAACACATCTGTAATGTCATTCGGATATATGTGTCAGATGTAACATCTTACTTTCCTCATTTGCCACAAGGTGTGCATGGAACGATTATGTCATTCACGTGCGCTTACAAATAAGTTATCTCCCCGTAGTGCTATCAAACTTTCAGAGTATTACCATCTTGGCGAAGAACGCACCCTGGCCTAATCAGAGATTAAACAAATGCGCTGGGCGATTTTAATGTTAATCTGTAGTCTGATGTTGGCCACACCCGAGATTAACTAACATGGTTGTCGATCAATATTATCTGTTCCTTCCCCAGCAGGGATGAACGGGTAACCAAACAGACATGCCGACCATCATTGACAGGAGCGTAAGAATGTTTGAAAATACAAAATATCTGCTACATAGCAGAGAAAGAAAAAGGTGGCGACCAGGAAATTCCAGGTAATCAGTCTTCACTTCAATTGAAAATGAGTACTGCCGTAGTGGAGAAGAGGTCGCCCCAGTCCATCTTGTGACAGAAAGTAAGAAACGCTCTTTCTTTATATTACTTACTTGAGTTTCATTTTTGATTCATGCATTGGAACACTCGTATTATTACTTGAGTGTTGGCTTGCAAAGGCAAAGAGACAAGAACAACAGCGCTATAACTTATAAGAAAATATAATGACAAGAGACAAAAAAATAATCTCTCAAAACCTGTCGTCAAGGCAGGAAACAGAATATTGTCTATAGAGTGTATCATGAAGGCAAGAGACATAGTATTGTATTAATCTTCCGAGGCGTATCATCTATACAAAAGACGAAAAATAGTTTTTTACAGTGGGCGAACAAGGCTAGAAAAAGACAATAGTCTTTCAGAGTGTGCTATCACGGCAAAAGAATGAAAATAGTCCACCACAGTGTATCATGAAAGCAAGAATAGAAAATAGTCCATCAAAGTATACCATCAAAGCACGAGCAGAAAAAAAGTCCAGCAAAGTGTATCATAAAAGCGAGAGACAGAAAATAGTCCATCAACGTGTATCATCAAGGCAGTAAATTAATATGAAACAAATATAAATGTATGTTATAAGGCACTCGTAGGAAATAAAGAAGTAGAACACTAGACAACAGAAAAACAACAGACATGAGTGGCTTACCCAGGATTTGAACCCTGGACCTTCCGTGCGACAACACCGCCTAGCAATGCAAGCGAATTACACTGTCCTCCCTGCCATCTACGCATCCCCAAAAAGATGTTTCAATGACAGGTCATTAGTGCGAACCTCTATACATAACACCGGAAGTTTATAATGAGCAGTTCAGCCTATTAATGACGCAATCACTTCTGTTGTTCCCCTATATATCAGTATTGGTCAGTCCAACAAGACAAAGACCTTAATACTGTGTCCAGTATGATAGTAGACGTAGAACAGTTAAAACAGGACAGAGGGTAGGTTTGGTATTGTATAAACATTTATAACACATAAGGAAGGGAAACCACAAGGCCTGTAAACAGTAAATTAAAATGAAACAAATATAAAGGTATGTTATAAGGCACTCGTAGGAAATAAAGAAGTAGAACACTAGACAACAGAAAAACAACAGACATGAGTGGCTTACCCAGGATTTGAACCCTAGACCTTCCGTGCGACAACACCGCCTAGCTATGCAAGCGAATCAAACTGTGCTCCCTGCCATCTACGCATCCCTGTGTTATAAATGTTTATACAATACCAAACTTACCCTCTGTCCTGTTCTTACTGTTCTAAGTCTACTATCATACTGGACACAGTATTAAGGTCTTTGTCTTGTTGGACTGACCAATACTGATATATAGGGGAACAACAGAAGTGATTGCGTCATTAATAGGCTGAACTGCCCATGATAAACTTCCGGTATTATGTATAGAGGTTCGCACTAATGACCTGTCATTGAAACATCCTTTTTGGGGATGCGTAGATGGCAGGGAGGACAGTGTGATTCGCTTGCATAGCTAGGCGGTGTTGTCGCACGGAAGGTCCAGGGTTCAAATCCTGGGTAAGCCCCTCCTGTCTGTTGTTTTTCTGTTGTCTAGTGTTCTACTTCTTTATTTCCTACGAGTGCCTTATAACATACCTTTATATTTGTTTCATTTTAATTTACTGTTTACAGGCCTCGTGGTTTCCCTTCCTTATGTGTTATAAATGTTTATCATCAAGGCAAGAGCATAAATTAGGCCATCAAAGTGTATCATCAAAGCTAGAACAGACAATAGTTCATCAAAGTGTATCATCAAAGCAAGAACAGACAATAGTTCAGGAAAGTACATCATCAAAGCATGAGATTGACAATAGTCAATCAAAGTGTATCAACAGGGCAAGAACACAAAATAATCTATCAGACCGTACCATAACGGCAAGAAACTGAAAATAATCATCAGTACAAGTCGCAGAAAATAGTGGATATCCCGAACGAGAAATGTTCGATGTGGATACAATGCTTGATCTGAAATGATTACCTGGGTAAACTTACCAACAAAACCCAAATATTTTCAACATTATGGACATTAAAAATAAAAGTTATTTAAAGCAAACTGTTAAATAACACAGTCACATGCGTTAATTCTCCGAAAAAAAAAAACTGTTAAAAAACACAGTCAAGTATATTCACTCTATCAAAAAACTTAAATAACACGGCCAAGTGTTTTAATTCTTAGATGTGACCGTTAAATAACACTGTCATTTATGCCAATACTTAGAAGAAGTTGCTAGATAAATCACTTATTTTCATTTTACTTCCTAAATAAATTACGCATATGCACGGACGATTACTTATACGCCATAAGTTAGGCATTTATATTCACTTACAAATAATTAATTTCGTCTTTGGTGTCCTATGAACTTTACATAAAAGCAAAGAAAGCTAATTTTAAATATTATGAGCAGGAAATATTATTTCCATGCCATCTTTAAATTGTCATATACTTTTAAATTGCACGTCTTCGGGATAAAAATTTACTAGAAACAGTTGACATTGCTGAAATATTCTCGGAATGCGTTACAAACATTGGCCAAAAGTCATTGCCTAGCTGTTTAATCCTCCCACCCTCCTCCCGCCAACATTGCAACGCCTTCTTGTTATTATTCTAAACAATAGGTATAAGCATCACCACCCACAAGCATAAGCGAAAGCGAAAGAACTCCATTTTGAATCACAGATTACTTCCTTTTTGGTTCATACCGAGAGCTTCGCACATGTTCTTGGTGTCACAGATAAGGCCACAAGTCATTCATCAGTCTCCAACTTTCTGACAGCCTTGGTGGAGCTATGCCGTGTCATCAGGACATATGAGATGTCAGAAAATTATGGGAGATCAAAAGAGAAGCTCGACAACTGATAAGTTAAGTATAAAGATCAACGATAAGAAGTCTAAAGAAATAGGGCAATTTATGTAAAATAAATGGGCTTAAAAACATAAAAACAAAATTGAGCAATATACTTTACTAAGGCAAAAAAAAAAAACAGACTGATTATTGCAATCTTTGCTTAACCTTAAAAGGCCTGAGACATTTTAAAACTGTACACTTAATTTTATACTTAGCTCAAAGTTTTAAGGCATATTGCTTGTGGTAGAACGTAACACGTTTTATAGAATTGAAAATCATTCACTTAATTATTATTAAATGGCCAATACATGACCCAAAGAAAGTTTATTACATCTTTTATTATAAATTTTAAAACTTAGGCGCATCGCACAGAAATAAAATTGTAATGCCAAATTATTAGACAAGATAGTCCTATCGCAGATACTGTCGCAGAGAAATGAAGGGTTACAGACGTCCCTATACTGCATCTGGCTTTATGGGATGGTGTGACCATTTTACTTCTTCGCTGCCTTTGCAGCTCAAGAGTAGAGTTATGTACATTTACAGCTCGGTGGTCTGGAGCGTGACGCTACACGGTTTCGAATCAGGAACTTCGTAGTTTTTCTGCGAGAAGAAAGCACTCTAACCACTCTGCCACTCGGACGATCAAACGTAAAGATAATCCCAAAGTAGATACTGTTGCACGGGAATAAAGCGTTAAAGACTTTATTATACTAGGTCCAGCTTTCTTTGGTGGGGTAATCAGTCGCCTTCGTCGCTGCCCTTGCCTTCCCTAACTCAAGAGCAGAGCCACTAAAACATTTACAGCTGGGTAGACTGGAACATAAAGCTATCAGATCTCGGAACCTGGAACCTTTGCTGCGAGAAGCTGCAGCTGTTACTACTCTGCAAATGAATATATGATGTTATCAATATTTTCGACGTTGCGATATTCGTCACAGAAGAATATTTGTTATGTTCGTGATATTAATAATGTAAGGAATATTAGCCGCGTTAACATGTTAGCCGAATTGTAGTCAATACTGGCGTGTCATGTTTGTGACACTAATTATAATAATTATGCTTATGGAAATGTATAAGTGACGCTAACAATGGTAGAATTTAACGATACTGGTCATTTTAACAATGTAGTGATGGTACGATCCTGGCAATGATAACAACTCAACGCTATTAACAACGTTAAAATAGCTCTAGTTTTATCAGATATCCAACAAGGAAACAAGGCAACCACAAGAACGAAAATTATCTGATCACGTGCAATACCGGAAATACGCAAAATGATCATCTGCGACTAGTTGCCTATCCTTTAAGCATATCAGGCGGAAGTTATTATACAGATGAACCTGTTTACACTTTTTTTTCCCTCTTCTTTGTATTCTTATTTTTATGTTGCCGACTATTAATCTGGGTGACAAATTGAAGGGGAATAAATAGAGCCCAGGGAAACATTTGTGCCGTGTGCCAATCAGTCATAAACGACACTGTAATTTGTGGGCTTCCTTATGTCGCTATATGACAGTAGTTTTATCGAATATGTTTTATTTGTGTTCACGTATTGATATTCTTTCCCCTTGTGCCCTCTACGGATCATGTAGCCACCACTGCAGCCGCCCCCCCCCCCCTGTAGGGAACCTGCACCAAAACATTCACGTGAACTAGTAGTGGTTGTTTCTGTAGCAAGATGTTTCATATGATGAGGTTGCCAGCCTCATGCACAACCGCTTATCAGTCGCCTGCTACGACATGTGCGAGTATGCAGTATTGCTTTTCTTTATTTATCTGCTCAGGGACCTCAAGGCACTACAAGTATTGATATAAGACAGTACAATGGAAGACAACTAAATTAGAGGCTTCAGTTCTTTGTCTGAAAAAAATAAGGAAAGAAACAGTAATCATAATCTGTTCATACTTAATTCCGAGCACATTTAATTAAAAGACACCTGTTGATAGTATTACAAGGCAGTTCTGGTTTTGGAACCCCCAGGGTGAAAATAATAGAGGGAGACCCATTAACACATAGAGAAGGGAACTAAAGATAGACAATGGAAGGAAAGAATAAGTCATGGAATGACCTTGAACGGAGACCACAGAAGATGAAGACATGGCGTGACATTGTTAAATGTTTGCGCTCCGATGGGAGCTGAAGCGTACTGACATTCTATTTGGAAGTATGTTTTCTCTTTAAAGTAAATATATCTTCATGGCGCCCCAGGAAAATACAAAAATGGCGCCCCTTGAGTTAGACAAATCGGGTATACAGGTTAGAGATTACAATGTAAGTACTATATACTGACTAATATGAGTTAAGCCACGGAAAAGAACAGATTTTTTTTTTAAATTAGCAAAAATGGAGACGCCCTAAAATAGTTCAGCCTGGACAGTACCAGAACAACAGTAATGGTTATCTCTAGGCAATAGGCTCTTTCGTATTACCAAAAAAGAAAAAAAATGGGTGTTTGCTTAGAAAAGACTGAAGTTGTATGACAATATCACTAATGTGGAACTGATAATGAGAACTGGACAAGTACTAGTGGATCAATGTTACGAGTGATTTGCAGAGTCTGTCTGGGACAAGACAAAAAGTCTGAATGACGTCTGAGACAGGACAACAGTCTGAGTGAGGACTGAGAAGATAGATGAGTTATGGTGCTGAATGTGGATGGAGTGAGTTGTAGCTATCAGGAGTAAAAGATCAGATACTGACTCTCCCCTCCTGCCACTAAATGACTATGTTTCTAAGCTACTTTCACTCCGCCTCTCTCTCTCTCTGCTCAGAGTAAGGAACAGAACACGTTAGTGACTCCACAAACAATCAAGTACAATTACAGATAGTAAAGTAGTCTGATCCACGATTAGAGGTCTAATTTATTAACAACAACAAAAACCTATGGCAGTACAAGAAAATGTCCAATCACAAACCATCAAATTAAAAAAAAAAAAGAATGCATTTACGAACTTGAGAGACAAACAATGCTCGTAATAATAAGAATCATAAGAATAATCAAACTAGACTGGCACCAAGGAGTTTGGCTCTCCCGTCTTAGTAATTTCCTGCTCCCATTATTATTGGACGAGATATTCTATTACTCCGTCTGCAGGAAACCCTGAATTAAAGAAGTCTATACACACATTCACTTTTCCCGCTGACTTCTTCTGGTCAGCAACACTGTTCTTTAATCCAACTTAATGACACTATCCCGCAATTACTTCAAGCTCCCCCCTGACCAAAGTTTAACTGAGTGCACTTCCCAAAAGTCCTTCTTCGTCGGCCCACTTATGTTTATATTCCGCTTGGATTACAGCTGTTGGCGGATCGAAGACGGAGAGATGATCACCCTTTCCTCTCCCTATGCTGCCGACAATGCGTGGAAACAACCCAACCTGTAACTCCCCCACGAAACAAATTTCCAGGACAAATGTTAAGTCCTCTAGATGTACAGGTGTGCTTTAAATCCAGGGTGGAGCTGCGCTGGTGTAATGGTTACCACATTGTGCTGGGGATCAGGTGATCGAGGTTCAAGCTCGGGCGAAGACGTTTGAGAGAGTGTCGTCGACTGAGACTTGGATTCGATTAATTCGAGCCCTGGAAAAGACATAGTAAGGAGTGTCGTCGACCTGGGTCTGGCGGCTCCTGAGCCGACCCAGCTCTAATGGGTACCCTCTGAAGACGGCGAGTATCTGCTTGAATGGCGAGTGGACACCTGTCAGTGTACAGGGATAAAGGGATACTCACGTAAAAATCGATCTCAGGTTAGATATACTAACCGGAGATTCTCGCCTCGAGTAAAACCGGGCGTACGTTAAAAACAAAATAAAAATTCAGGGTCTAAAGGTTACATATGCGTTGGAGGTAATAAATTCACTATTGGCGCAGGCCGCCACTCCTGTGGTAATTTGGATTAAGTATAGCTGGTGATGACTACACGATGTTAGAACTGGCGATGTTAGAACTGGCGATAATGAGTAGCTCTCTTAAATTGATGCCAGTGCAGCATGGGCGCTTCACATACTTTGCGGGGGTGCCGTAAAATTCCCAGTACGTGAGATCATACATGTACCCGTTTTAGGGTGCTGGTAAAATAAACAACTGTAGTTGGTGGGAACACCCCAATATAAATGGGTTGATGATTTATCCTGCTTGTCCAGGAAGGCAAAGCCGGCCGATGGCTCAGCGTTCCCTTAACTCAGTCGGAGTTAACCGGTTCTCGCTGAAATTAAATCATATTAAAAAATCTATGAACATCTAGCCAACATAAATGTTACAACATCGAAAAACAAACCAGTTGCATAAATAGGTACAGATTAACTTATTACAACCATTCCCACCCCAAGCGGTTCTTGCTGCTGACCTGGTCCAGCATGTTATCTCTCTCTTTCCCTCCATTCCTTCTCACTGACCGTTAAATAGACGAGCGAGCCAGTAGGTGCCTGGGCAGGTGTCACCGCGTATTTTCTGGTGGCAGAAAAACTAGGTTGGTGACATCGTTATCAGCGAGTTTTGGCAACCCTGATAACTTTTAAGAAACGACTGAGTCACGTGAAGAGGACGGAAGTCGAAAAAAGATTAAGCGGGAAAGGGAGAGAGTTTTCTGGCTTGTCCGAGACGGATGTGTTTTGGTTTCCCTTTTCATTGAGTATGGGTTATGGCCGAGAGTTTGCTATAGTGGTTTATTCTGTTGGACATAATTATAATTCTGGAGTGGTTTAGTGTCCAGTGATATTATTGTCAGGCCATCGGGTATAATTTGCCAGTGGATTGAGTTTTCCATTGTTGTAGTTCTGGTTCACCATAGTGAGCGATTTTCAGTACCAAGTTTTATAGTACTGTTATACTGTCATGTGTGAGATTAATTTGATATATTAATTCGAGAAGTGTCTCGGGCAGTGTTGTATGTATTCCATACTGTTTTCAGCCGTGTGTGGCTATACTGTGTGCAGTGTTCTATTAAAAAGGGAAATCCTGGAGAAAGTGTTATCTTTCTGTGTCCACCATTTCATGTTGTGGTCGTCTCCTAGCGGAGCGAGCCAAGTATTAAATTAGTGTCATTATAAAATCCACAGCATAAATTGGTAGTTGATATCTGGGTGGTTCGTCCTATTCTTTAAAAGGCCATGGGGCCTAAATGTTCATTATAAAGCCAGAGCTTAGGATGCACACAGAGTGTTAGAAGGTTTTAGTCACAGTGTGTTGGCGCCTTCATGTGTACGAAGTCACGATAGTGAGTTATTTTCGATTGTCCAGCTTCAGGTCAGTGCGTTTGTCAGTCAGTAGCTGTGCACTGTGGTCGGTCATGTGTGACGCGTAGCGGTATGTGACCCAGTTTTTTTTTTCTTTTCAGGTCACAGGGTAGGTTGTTGTCATTCTGGGGTTAGTTCGGATAATATTTTGACATTTTTATGGTGGTTGACACTGTGCTTCAAGTTAATTTCGATGCTAGTGTGGCTGGTAATGTTAGAATATGTCTAGAGTGTTGAAATAGAGGTGCAGTGATGTCAGGCTTTCAATGGATATATAGCAAGGTAGTATTTATGATTTCTTTGCAACATTCGGAGCTCCCTGCAGAGTAAAGTTACGTGTTCAACAGGGCTGGGAGACGACTTCTGTTGCTGCTCTATCCTGATTGATACATTGTGACTTTGAGTGTTACCTTAGAATGGTTAAGAGTTGTTGTGGAGTACCTTTGTGAACTTTTAAGGTTACATAGGTCTACGAGTGTGTTAGGGTATTTTGGCTGTAGGCGAGTTGTCCTGTTCCCGCCACATGAAGTAGCTATTCAGTCGAACTCTTGTTGCTACCTTCCTGCGTGTGTTCCTGTGCAATAGATTGTGACGGAAGATGTTCATGTTTTGCTGCCAACCTGCGCTGTAGGTGTAGACAACGGTCCAGTGTGCTGAGACTTGCATGTTACTGAAGTTACTGTCCTGAAGTGTGAAGCCTGCTGATCTGTATGGTTCCGGAGTACTCTATCCTGAAGTCTCCTGGATTCCTGACGTGTAGTACTGTGGAGTGTTCTGTACGGGGACATATTTATCCTGACGTATCTGTTGCGTCCTTTTTAAGTCCTTAACAGGCATTAACAAATATAGACAGTCTCAGGTCCTGTCTTTGTTAAAAGTGTACGCACCAACTGAGATATTAGTAATAGGTTTTGTATATTAAATTTATTGTGCACGAGAACGCACATTTTTGGAGATTTTGAAATTAACGCGCTTGTTGTCAAACAAAGGCAGATGACGTATCTGCTGAGAGAATCAAGCAGGATCCCTACCAGACAGTATGGTCTGATGATATATTTTAGCCCCGGCGTTCGGGCATATTGATTTTTACTTTGGTGATCCGCTCACTGCATTCAAGACATAGCCCCAGTATCACAGAGTAAGGTATTGATATAAGTGATTAAATATTTATTGAATTAATTTCGTCATTGACATACATTCTACAAGTCGACCTCTAGCTGGTACCCTCATGCGTTGGGACCAGAATGGATCAAACTTGAACGTTTCTGCATTGGAAGTCTCGAGCATATTTATAATGAAACTCGTTGATTGAAAGAAAGGGATCTACGTTATTGAATATTGGAATCGCCGTCATACGAGTAACGGCTTTATATGGAAGGTGAACCAAACGTTAGAAGTTCATCCTATGTTATATTGATCAAGTTAATGATTATATTATGATATCTAGTAGTCGTATTCTGCTGACAATCTAGATAGGAGGGAATATCTATTTAATTGGATTGTATACCCTTGGTTGTACGATGAGGGATTGTCCTTGAAAGGTCAACCGTCTTTGAGAACATTTGTTAAACCAGCTATTCACTATTGTAAGATGAACCTTCAAGATTATGCCGATGTACTTTATGTTGATTAACCATGTACCTGATGGAATCTGACATACCATTTTATCAGGAAGGAATTTTCGTATATATGCAAGATTTTCGTATCGTCCTTGTCAACGTGATTGTCAAATAAACCGTGGATTGTAACTTTAACCAATCATGAGTTCCAGTGTCCTTCCCTCGACACTGTTGGTGTTGATGTGACCGTTAGGACTTTCACTCTTCGTACATTCATATTAAAAGAACATTTGCGTCTGATACACAAACAAATAGCTAACTGTCATCCCTTACACCATTCAAGCGTATGACTAACATTCAAACAAGACAGCTACGAATCGGCAGCTACAGTATCATAGTGCCAAAAGACAGTACGTTAGAATCGGGCACGTAGACTTGTGCAGCTGGCCATTCGTGTGAACATTCTTGGAAACATTCAGTCGTGATATTGGACATAATCGTATTATTTCCCTATTGTGGACAGTGCTATGATAACACCGTTTAGAACAGTTTATTCGCCTTGTTAGTGGTGACAGTACCGTGCCAAAGGACATATTTCTATTATCTGGCACCCAGGCTTACGGAAAAGTCTGGTTATCTGGCTCATAGACGAGTATGCTGGTCGAGTAGCTGAACATTCACAGGAGTATTCAGTAGTGTTTCTTTTATGGACAGTGATGTGAGAGCACCCTGTGTAACATTATATTCGTCTGGATTTTGTCAACGGTGTGGAGTACTGTTCGTTTTGTTCTCATTTTCATCACTGGTGCTGATGAGTTACGTGATCAAGCATCGCTGGAGCGTCAGTTAAGTTTTTTGTTGTTTGTAAGATGTGTTATATGTATGCTTTTTGTTTTTCCTCAAAATTCTAAATTTTCTTTTCTGTCTATCCACCTGATACTATTTATCGTACAGTCTGATCTTTTAGAGTAGGAGGATAGTTCTGATTCTTTATCTGCTTCGTGAAGCTTGCTTAGTGGTTTGTTGTTGTTTTTCTTTCCTTTTGTTCTGTTTTTTCCCTACTTTATTTGTAGAACTTAGTCTGGATGTTTAAATGGTGTTAGTTAGTTAGGTGGGATCTTTCACTCTATTTCCTATTACGTGGGGTCATTGGTATTATTTACAGAGTAAAACATTGATATGTTATTCTGTTATTATTGGTTATATGTTATTTAGTTTCTTTTGACTGGAGTGATCTGATAGTGGCTAGTGAGGGAGATAGCTCTCAGTAATTCATCGTTGTATGTAGTTGTTGTGTAGTCCACGGTATTTAATGTTATATTTGTGTGTCTAAGGGTGGACGGATGGCGAGTTTAATTCATTTTGTTCCTACTTGTGGGAAAAGATTAAATTTGACTGACTTCTTTCTAGGGGGTGGCTGAGTATGTTTAGTGGTGGAGTAAGGCAGACGGTTTTCCTGCGACTGCCCTACTTAACATTCCAAGCCCTGTTGGTGTTAGGTGTATTGGTGGAGTTTGTATTTACATTGTCTTGCACATTCAGTAATTCATTTGTCGTGTTTAATTGGTGTGTTCTATCGTTCCATCTTGCTATCTTGTAAATACGTTTACAGGTATCCGTTGTTTTCGTTCGTGTGCAGTCACGAATTGTATATATTAATCTACCACTGCTCAACTTTGTCTATCATCTTATTCCTCGTGACTGGGATTTTTTCGTAGTGTTTGGTGTGTGTCTTTTCATCTGTGTAGTGTTCATTTTGCCAGTGTAAACACTTATGTAAGACAGACTAGTAATAATTGAATTATTATCTGAGTATAGCAAAAGGGTGGGTGCCAGTAACAAACTGGGGTGTAATAAGCTGTTTGATTGTCAACGTGGTACAGTGGTGTCATAGCACCAAGAGGTATTATCTGCTGATGCTATACAACTGTCGACTAAAGGGTCTTTGAGTGTATCATAGAGACTAAGTGGTCGGAAGGACCAAACCTACAGAGTAATGAGACAGTAGCCAAGTGGCAATGTAAGACGATAAGTATACAATAAGAGGTAAAGTGGAGTATGTGTATACAGTGAGAGGTGATGTGGTATTTACTTACATGCATATATATGTGTAAATTTGAGAAGTGATATTACTATTGACTATCATTACTGCAGACCTTGTAAGAAGATAGGTATCTGTTCATATAAGCGAGGTGGTATAGGGTACATGAGAGTGAGCAGTTGCACAGTAAATTATTATTGAGAAGTACGAGTGTACATCATGGACATTGAAAGTTTCATGCGGATAGGCAAGGAAGCTGGGCACACAGGAAAAGAACTATTGGATTATGACACGGCATAATTCCAGTCAAAAGATAACCAGAATGCCTTAAGCGATGCTCGAGCTGAAGAGTTAGAGCTCAAAAGAAGAGAATTCGAATTGCAAGAAAACAAGTTGAGAGAAGATAGAGAATTTGAAGAAAAGAAGTTGAGAGAAGATAGAGAATTTGAAGAAAAGAAGATGGAGCACGAATTGCAAGAAAATAAGATGGAAAGAGAGTTAGAATTAGAGAAGGAGAGAATAAGGATGGATAAGGAAATTCAATGAAAGAGACTGGAAGTGGGGGCGAGGGGTCAGAACTCGACTCCTGGGCGGTCCCATCGTCCCTTTAGGCTGCGTCTGCCGAATTTTAATGATAAAATCGACAGTTTGGATTTTTTTTCGTGAGAGATTCGAGGCCGCATGCGTGGCCTGGAAGGCTGACAGAGATCAATGGCCATCTCTGTTATCCACATTGCCAGTGGGGCCTGCGATGGAGACTTTCTATAGTCTCCCGCAAGAAGAAAGGGCCGATTACGACAAAGTAAAGGAAAGGTTGCTCCGGAAGTTCCGTCTGACTGCTGACGTGTACCGGACGCGTTTCAGAAACGCGATGCCAAGCTCAGACCAAGACTTCGAGGACTTCATCTCGAAGATAAAATTTCTGCTTAACAGGTGGATTGAGATGGAGGGGATTAATAAGGACTATGTTGGCTTGCTAGACTTGATGCTACGAGATAAAATGTTGTCGTCGTGCTCGACTGAGTTGGTCGCGTTCTTCCAAGAGCGCCAGCCAAAAGACATCAAGTCCATGACCAAATTTGGGCATTATTATGTCCTTGCCCACCCGGGCAAACCCATTCAGAAGTCGGGTCTGCCAGACGCCTTGATTGCAGGCGTTGGCAAAGTTCAGCGCCGTCCATGGCGAAATCGGTCAGGCGAGGCTGACAGGTGCCAAGAGCAGAAGCACGAGAGTTCCTTTAGGCCCTATCAGCCAAGAGGAGGAAATTAAGGGATTTTCCGTTCCCATCGGAATGGCCTCTCGAACTGGCAGAACCGACAAGTAATAAGTAATAACGACGCAGGAGAGCGCCAAACGCGTAAGCAGGTACACTTCGAGGACTCTCGGGACGAAGACCAGTTTTGGTATAAAACCAAACATCACAAGCAGAGGAGTGGTTCCTCAGAGAGTCGATCTTAAGACTCTGATGCGCGGTCGTCGTCATCTAAAGGTTCTAGCAAGAGTTCACGCGATGAGTTGAAGAGGGAGCGCTTGTGTACCAATTGTGGTGGCTATAACCATTGCGCTGACATGTGCCCGACCCCGATTGAACACGCGATTTCCGCGGTTGTGTTGGACACAGTCAACAGGGAGGACTGTGCGGGGAGTCGCCCTCTGTTCCACGCGAACGAGAGGTTAGTGCTTCAATGCGGGCATGAGGCACCATGTCTGTCGGCAGTCCATGAGACTGGCAAGGTGGATCTCCACAAAGGTTAAGTGGAGATGAAACCAGTCTCCGTGTTGAGGGACACTGAGTGTATCACAATTGGGGTGCGTCGGTCGTGCATCGACGAGTCCTGCCTTACGGGCAAAACTGTGAAATGCACCACGTTTGGGGGCAAAGTGGAGTCTTACCCCCAGGCATGTATCAATGTGGACACCCTGTTCCTATCGGGGAGAGTGAACGCGTTCGTTCTCGGGGATCCAATTGCCGATTTAATCGTCGGCAATGTACGGGGAGTGCATAATGCCAGGGGTGTGGCTGGAGCAGAGGCTCAGCATCACCAAACTTCCAAGGGAGATGACCAGAAGGTACATCGTAGACGTGGTTTGTGGCAAATACCAAATGACATGATTGGGAGCAGTAAGAACTTATACGAGGGTCCGATAGCTGGTGATCGCACAGTTTGGATGCGTAGTGTTCCCCTGAGTGCTAGTTGGCGCACACTCAGATGAGTGTTTGATGAGGTCGCGCCGGTTAGATTTGTGGAGGTATTGTCTTTGCGCGACAATACCAAAATGGCACGAGTGACTTTTGCGAATAGGTCGGGTACACGTGATGCAGTAAGGTGGAAGCACATGTCGTTGCTTCACAACCACCTGCTGATAGTCCAGCAATAGTAGGGTTAGGTTTCGGGTTCGTGTTCAGTAAGGTGTTTCGGTTGACGCGAACCGAACCTTAGAGTCTGACCCACGCCCCCAGTACTATTCTGATATGAATATGAGGGTTTTGTAAACTTGTAAAGATCATGTGAAGCTTTACAATGCATGTTTATGCTGTACTATGTTATGCTTTGCAATGTACGTATTTTGGTGCCATAAAGGCAATCTGCACTAGAATCGAATATAATGTATATTTATTGCATGTACAAATGATTGTCTATAACATTGAATGTTCTATGTAGGGTATTTGTTAGACCAGGTATGGACGGTCGTTGTTATTGTTCACGACCACCAGTACCCTGATAGCTTATTTCATGCTCATATTGTGTTTGGTGGATAGGTTGAGAAGGCAGGAACGACAATGGTGGTGGAGAACTATGACACTCTCTTGGCAGATGAGGAGATGCTGGCATGGCATAGGTTCGTCACAACTCCGTACGGGGTCGGGTGAGGACTCCTCCGATGGAAGAAAACTATTTTTTCTTTCTTAAATAAGGGCAGGGGGGTGGGGGGTGGGGGTGGGGGGGATGTCACGGCGTATTTTCTGGTGGCAGAAAAACTAGGTTGGTGACATCGTTATCAGCGAGTTTTGGCAACCCTGATAACTTTTAAGAAACGACTGAGTCACGTGAAGAGGACGGAAGTCGAAAAAGATTAAGCGGGAAAGACGGAGAGAGTTTTCTGGCTTGTCCGAGACGGACGTGTTTTGGTTTCCCTTTTCATTGAGTATGGATTATGGCCGAGAGTTTGCTATAGTGGTTTATTCTGTTGGACATAATTATAATTCTGGAGTGGTTTAGTGTCCAGTGATATTATTGTCAGGCCATCGGGTATAATTTGCCAGTGGATTGAGTTTTCCATTGTTGTAGTTCTGGTTCGCCATAGTGAGCGATTTTCAGTACCAAGTTTTATAGTACTGTTATACTGTCATGTGTGAGATTAATTTGATATATTAATTCGAGAAGTGTCTCGGGCAGTGTTGTATGTATTCCATACTGTTTTCAGCCGTGTGTGGCTATACTGGGTGCAGTGTTCTATTAAAAAGGGAAATCCTGGAGAAAGTGTTATCTTTCTGTGTCCACCATTTCATGTTGTGGTCGTCTCCTAGCAGAGCGAGCCATGTATTAAATTAGTGTCATTATAAAATCCACAGCAAAAATTGGTAGTTGACAACTTGGTACTTGATAACTCGCAACTTGCGTAATCAGCGATTAGCCACGGCTGGCGTAGGGTTTTTGGTATGTAAACGTGCCTGCCCCATCTACCTGGCGCGGAACTGACCTTACAACGTATCTGCCAGTTCTGTCTAACACCCAGGCGTCTAAAAGAAATCGCAAGACCCGTCTAAGGTTATCTCCCTGGGTTGCGAACCGCTTTATATCATCAAATTTCATGTACTCCATATGACAACATATAAGGCTACTCTGTATAAATCTCTAAATGAGTTAAAGTATCCATAAAGTAGACATGTAATCAAATAAATTAAAGTTACATAATGTGGAAAAAAATTATAAAGATCCACCACGGAGGCCGAAAAAAAAAGAAAATCGCGTATGGTTACACTCTTTGTTAAAAAGAATTCACTCCACATAACAATCAGTAATATAGTTACACTTCGTGGGGAAAAATTATTCTTTTAGTGAAACAAGTCAGATATATGTACTGTTGAAGGGGTATTTTCTATTTGTACCGTTTGCTTGTCATAGATACATATTTTTGATTTGAGCAATCATGCCGATGGATGTAATTTGCGAATGTGAGTTATCTCATGTTAGAATTCATCTCGATAGACTGAATGACGCTGTTCAGGTTAGAGTCCACAATTATACACATTTAATTATGAAGGACGATCAAAGACATTCACGGCAATCAAATTATCAATCAGTGCAGTCTCCTAGAATGATTTACGTATTGTCTAGCCTATATACACGCGGTGCCGTCTGGCGGAACACCCAATAGTGACAACTAGAGTTCTTATGACATATATTAATTCTTTATAATTTACTCCCTGCGCTCCTTTTTCAAAGGAAGATTAATCATCAGTTGCGATGCTTCAATACTGCATCAGTTAATAAACATTACGACCCTTGGCCAATAGCTGAGGAGAAATCTGCACAATAATCATCTTGGGAGTAATATGGATCACGTCTTGCTTGGAAGGATTCTAATCATAAAAGGGTCAAGAACAACCGTTGTTATGCCTTAGCATAACAACATACTACGTCATAACTATCCATTGACGTCTACACAAAATCGCGTTTATTAATAAAAATACTTTAGTGCAAAGCACCTTATGTTGGCATCAATCAAATATGCTAGCGCGTAACTTTAAACTAGTAGCAAATTTGAGTGGGGCCAACATATAACATATATACATAATGTCGCAACATGTACACTTCGTGATTACGAAGGTTCTCTATAGTCCGTTTGGAAATTCGTGCCTACAGAAAGCGTCAATTTTCTCCAAAACTGTTTGTTGTATGGACATGAATTTTTGCATGCAGTCTTAGATTTTCCATGCAGTTATTAAAATATTTTTTGCCCTTACAAAACTCATGTCATGTTCGAATTTTCTTCTTTACGTTATATAAAAAACTATTACTGCTGTCTGGGTTAATTTTTAGTAGTTTTACGGGAAAGTTACAAGATCCGTTCAAAAATATTTGTTTTTGTTTGAATTAGTGTAGCGACTACATGTCCGCACGAGTGCGCACCTATTGTACACAGTCGCGAGTAACTAATTCAAACCCCAAAAAAATATTTTTGAACGGATCTTGTAACTTTCCCGTAAAACTACTAAAAATTAACCCAGACAACAGTAAGAGTTTTTTATATAACGTAAAGAAGAAAATTCGAACATGACATGAGTTTTGTAAGGGCAAAAAATATATTAATAACTGCATGGAAAATCTAAGACTGCCTGCAAAAATTCATGTCCATACAACAAACAGTTTTGGAGAAAATTGATGCTTTCTGTGGGTACGAATTTCCGAACGGACTATAGAAGGGCTTTCGTGAAGCATCTTAAGTTACACAGCCATTTGGCTTTAGGAAAAAAAAAAACCGTAAATGGCTTTCAAACACAATATCCTTTTTTTTTTAAATAACTATAGCTTCTTAGCGCTTGTTGGCTAATGGCCAAACTTAAAAATTTTAGAGCCCAATGTAAATGACCTTATTCTGACAAAGTCTAAAACCCAAGGAAAAATAACAACTACCAAGTTACATACGGATTTTTACCGAGACTGTGAAGAATTTCCCACACTAAATTAGCTGGCAAACTGCACAAAATCTCTATCACCTCACGACAGAAGTTCCAGGGACTAAAATCATTTAGAGACAATATATTTTATAATGAGACTCATTATATACTGTAAATCGGGCCGCGAGTGTTCGGACCCTTGGACAGAAAACGAAGAAAAACAATCGTAACGTCTCCCGGGGATTTCTCCTGGTGACGCACTACAAGAAGTTTTGCGTAACGGAGTGACCGCTGTTACTCTGCGAGGGTCCCAGACTTTCCCTGAACTCAAAGACACGAGGAAAAATTTTGCCACCTAGCGTGTCACAAAGACACGCTTACCAGCATTAAAAGAATTGTCATCTCCGCTGGCCACATTCGCGGGAGCAAAGGGGAGTTAAATTGTCAGATCAAAGTGACATGCTAGAAGCGACCAAAAACTAGAAAAAAATGAACAATGGGCGTGCCTAAAATCAAGAAGACGTTAGGGGGGATGGTAGCTCCACCCTAGGGCCAAATTTTCGAACCCAGTGTCACAATCAAGAGATGAAAACAAGACGATGAAGACGGAAATGAAACATTGAGGACTTCTGTTGACAGCATTACCAGGCGGTCTTTGTTCTGTAATTCACAGGGTAAGAGGGGTAGAGGGAGGCCGAAGAATACACGGAGAAGAAAACTGAAGACAGACATGGATAGACCTTGAGCTGATGGCACAGGACAAGAAGACTTGACATATGTTTGTTGAAGGCCTATGCTCCTTTGGAAGCTGAAGGGTGATGATGATGAAAATAGAACAGCTAGATTCACTTTTTGGGGTGCAAAATTGGCTGTGTGTCATTTCACAATTTACTTTCACCGCGTGGCGATGGCACCGTTTGGCTGTCTAAGCAGCGTTTACATGCTTTATAGGCCAGCGCGTGAAACCACCTAGACATTTGTCATTTTGTCCTTCCATGAAACTCGAAGGATGTGGCGTATCTAGAATATAGATGGAAGGTGTGGAGTCTTTTTTTTTCTTGCTTAGCATAGGTTGTTCCTGTCTCGCTGCTATATAGGAGAGTCCTTGTGACGCAGGCGTTATATGTCGCAGCTTTGATCTTCATTTGTGAAAAATTTAATAGGTGTTATATTCAAGCAAAAGACTCCACCTCAATGTAGAACAATTATCAATAGAACAACATTATAAACCATACATACAAATTCATATAAATAGGCATATTTAAAAAAAATCTTATTTCAAACGTTCCGCCGAGATTAAACAACGGTACAAGCCAAGCAAAAAAAGAGCAATCGATACAGAGACAAGAACTGTATACAAAGAAAAGACAACAAACTACTTGAGAGCAGGGTTGCTTATTTGGCTTTTTCTGACGCCAAATTCCATAAATCTACCTTTTTTTAAATTTGGTTGATGTAAAAAAATTAGTTTGGCCTTTTAGCGTTTTCATGGCATTTTCTTTAAAAATTGATGGCGTCAAAAAATGTGTTTGGGTTTTTTGGCGTTTTTTTTTTTTTTTGGCTCTTAACATGCTAAACTTGCATGGACTGAAAGTAGTATGCGTGTATTTAATTATGTTTAAAAAATTCAAAACATAGCCACTGAAGCTAATATAAAGTGCAACCCATAATCTAGACCACCCTTTCAATCCCCTTATACAATGTGACCTACTTATTGTAAGCACTTTGTTGTATCTGGTTGTGAAAGAAGAAGGGGATTTGTTTGTGGCAGGATATCCACGAATACGAACAGAGTCTGACAAATTGTATCAGTTCTGCATCGGATAGTGTGTCAGCCATGTTTGGTTGAAATAACAGTGTGATCTAGATTGAAAGATATGTCTTTTCACTGTGTGCAAGTCAAATGCATCTTACATTCACTTGCTTTGTGCATTCAATATGCAGTTTCCACACTACCATCGCATATCGGATTTTTATTGTCAGAAATACCTCACAGCTTTCGCCATAGTGAATGAACGTACGAACGAACTTTATTTTCAAAGAGTTAAAAATTGGACACGCAGGCCCATCGAACATTCTCTCCCCTCTCTCTCTCTCTCTCTCTCTCTCTCTCTCTCTCTCTCTCTCTCTCATTCTCTCTTTCTCCCTCATCTTGCATAGTGTTTCATTTCATTTTCACATGTACTTTAAGCATTATTTAGGCATGCAACATTATAAAGGCAATACAACAGCACAAATTTACAGTGTCCAATCATAATCAAATGACAATAGTCGTATAAAGAATTGTTTTGCGTTATGAACACAGCTACAGAATCTGAACCTGCTCGAGCTCTTCCTCTCTCATTTGAAAAATCGTCATCTACTCGGTGGCTCGTACGAGGAAAGGTTATGTTTAATATTTTGATGAACTGAGATGAAGTGAAGGCGTATTTCACTTCTGCTGAGCTAGCCCAGGCAAAGTGAGATACAAAAGTCAAAGCTCAATTTTTAAAGGACATTTTGTTAGACCACAAAAACTACCTAATCTGCCTAAGGAAAATACTCCGAATATTTTGGCCGAATACAATCACCAACAGCAAGAACTGCTTACTCGGAGTAACCACGAGGGCATGTACACCATCATGGCTGGCAGACGATAGAGTTGGGTTGGACACTTCCGCAGAAGAGACCTCGATGTCATCACAAAAACAGCTATGATGTTGTCATGATTTGATTGAAATGTCTGACACTTTGGTCTGAGTGGTTTGCCCTGTTTTGGTTTCTTTTTCTTGTCTACGCCCATTTTTCTGACTTATAGCTATATAGCTCGAATTCAGTCGTTAGTTCCGTCAATCTTGCATGGGCCAGGCTAAGTCCACCCCTTTGCACTTGGAATAGTGGCCTTTCTGCCAAAGGTCTTTTATTTAGCGATTCTTGGTGAGCGGTAAGTTTCAGTTTTCTTTGAGTTACAGAGTACTCGTGAGCACGGGGGAAATCCTAGCCCTTTTATGTTAGGCCGTCCTAGGGTTTCATCCCGAACGCTGGTCGTTCGTAGAACGGGACAAGCGTTGCTAATATTACGTCGTTTTCCCGTCTCTCGAGGCGGCCGGGGAAGCTTTCCCGTTCGGTCTTACGCCTGTTTTGTTTCATCTTGAGCGGGCTGAAAAAACACGCAGCACATCTTAGACTTTTCTTGCTATTTAAAGCCTGATGTCTATATACTCAGTACCATCTAGCTCTAAGAGGATCTTTGCCGCCTAGTAAATCGTTATTCTGTTGAAAGCTAATAACAGTTGAAGTGTGAACTTTGAATCTGTGCTTGGTAAGCACACCATTTTAAAAAATTATTTCAGTTGTTTTTTTTTCTTTCTAGCCTACTCATATAGAGTCGAGATTCTGGCTTACATTATTTCATCTTCAATATATATATATATATATATATATATATATATATATATATATATATATATATATATATATATATATATATATATATATATATATATATATATAATATATATATATATATATATATATATATATATATATATATATATATATATATATATATATATATATATATATATTGGTAAACATTAAAGATGGCTGTACAGTTGTTAATGATATTTTTGACTTGTTTGTGTATTTCAGAGCTTGGTCAGCCTGTTATTGTGCTTCCTTGTTGGGCACCAAGCAACCCTCCAGAAATATAATATGCACTTGTAATAACGTGCCCTTTTGAGGTTTATCACTACTGCCCTTGCATTACCAACCACCAATTAATACTCAGATCATTCTGTCATTTGTTCAGCCTACTAGGTGGTCATTGTGGATTATTTACCCACCGCCGATCGCAATATACAGATCTACATCGCCAGTGCCTAAGGGCTGTTGCCGTTGCCATCCAGTCCTCGGGGCAACATCGTCAGACCCATTTACGTCCTGTCATCTTGGAGTATACTGACGTAAAAGCCAGGAAGAAGCCAACGATTTCCAGTACTCGGTACCTGTGTGTTTCATTATCCCGTATCAGAGGTGCATACCCCTCGGGTCGTTCTAGATACCCAGTTTCTTTGATCCATAACCACAAACCGTCAAAGCAGTCAGTGGCCATCACGCCTGGTGGCGGCTTGTAGGGCAGCAACAAATTGATTCCACTTTGCTCGGTCGGCAGCCATCCTTCGTACAGTGTCCCAACTCTAGTTCATTCTTTGCATCTCGGCTTCCACAGTTCTCTGTCAAGTGGTGTTTGATCGGCCTCTCCTTCGCTTTCCCTCGGGGGTCCACAGCATAGCTGTTCTTGTGATGGTATCAGGGCCTCTTCTGAGGACGGGGCCAACCCAATTCCAGCGTCAGCCAGCTATGATGGCGTGCATGCCCTCCTGGTTACTCCGAATAAGTAGTTCTTGGTTACTGATGGTGTTTGGCCAAAAGATTCGGAGAACTTTCCTTAGGCAGATTGTGTGGAAGGAGGACAGTTTCGACATTTCCTTTTCTGTTACTCTCCATCATTCCGCACCATAGAGAAGCACAGAAAGTACACAGCTCTCAGACAGTCTTAATTTGGTGTTTGTGCTGTACTGGGAAGACTTCCAAATGTTGCTGAGACTAGCAAAGGCTGTTCTCGCTTTATTCATTCTGTTGTTGATGTCCTTGCTTGTTCCACCGTCAGGTATTACTATGCATCCTAGGTAAGTAAATGTGTCTGTCTGTTCTAACTGCTAGTGTCTTACTGTTATTGGCTCGGGATTGCCCACATTTAGTGTCATGACCTCTGTCTTCTTCAGATTGATGTTCTTCTGGCCATACTTATTCAGTCTATCGGTTTTTTCTTGGATGTGTTGATGTGAATGAGCGAGTAGTGCAATGTCATCTAGGAATATATATATATATATATATATATATATATATATATATATATATATATATATATATATCTTCTTCTTTGATCCATAACCGCCAACCGTCAAAGCAGTCAGCGGCCATCACGCCTAGTGGCGTCTTGTAGGGCAGCAACAAATTGATTCCACTTTGCTCGGTCGGCGGCCATCCTTTGTACAGTGCCCCAACTGTGGTTCATTCTTTGCATCTCAGCTTCCACAGTTCTCCGCCAAGTTGTTTTTGGTCGGCCTCTCTTTCGCTTTCCCTCGGGGGTCCATAGCATAGCTGTTCTTGCGATGGTATCAGGGTCCCTTCTGAGGACATGGCCAACCCAACTCCAGCGTCTGCCAGCTATGATGGTGTGCATGTCCTCCTGGTTACTCCGAATAAGTAGTTCTTGGTTGCTGATGGTGTTTGGCCAAAAGATTCGGAGAATTTTCCTTAGGCAGATTGTGTGGAAGGAGGACAGTTTCGACATTTCCTTCTCTGTTACTCTCCAACATTCCGCACCATAGAGAAGCACAGAAAGTACGCAGCTCTCATACAGTCTTAATTTGGTGTTTGTGCTGTACTGGGAAGACTTCCAAATGTTGTTGAGAATAGCAAAGGCTGTTCTCGCTTTATTCATTCTGTTGTTAATGTCCTTGCTTGTTCCGCCGTCAGGTGTTACTATGCTTCCTAGGTAAGTAAATGTGTCTGTCTGTTCTAACTTCTGGTTCCTTACTGTTATTGGCTCAGGATTGCCCACATTTAGTGTCATGACCTCTGTCTTCTTCAGATTGATGTTCAGGCCAACCTGCTGGCCATACTTATTCAGTCTATCAGTTTTGTCTTGAATGTGTTGGTGTGAATGCGCGAGCAGTGCAATGTCATCTGCATATTCCAAATCTTCCAGTGTAGAAACCGTTGTCCATCTAATTCCCCTTGGACTGCCCTCTGTTGTCTGGCGCATCACCCAATCTATGACTGTCAAAAATAATGTTGTTGATAAGGGGCATCCCTGTCGTACTCCTGTTTTTACTTCGAAAGTTACATTACTCGATCCAACACTGCACGTAAAGTTAGAATAGAGGCTTTTTATAATGGAAACAATGCGGCTGGGAATTCCATAAGCCCTCAGAATTTTCCATAGGCTGTCCCTGTGTATGCTGTCGAAAGCCTTTTCAAAATCAACAAAGTTAATGTACAGCTGTCTCTGCCATTCTGAGCACTGCTCTATAATGTTCCTGAGGGCAAATATTTGATCTGCACATCTTCTGTTCTTTCTGAAGCCCGCTTGTTCTTTCCTCAGTTTATGGTCAACTGCTTTTGAAATTCTCTGGATGATTATCCTGCCTAGTATTTTGCTGGGAACTGAGAGGAGGGTAATTCCTCTCCAGTTGTTGCAGTCTGCAAGGTCGCCCTTCTTGGGCAATTTGACAATTGTTCCTTTACTCCACTCTGTTGGTGTTGTCTCAGTTTCCCAGACTTGTGCAAATAGTGGTTCTAATAGTTCTGCTGCTAGTTCAGGGTCTGTCTTGAATAGCTCAGCATTCAGATTGTCGTGACCAGGCGCTTTTCCATTTTTTAGCCCTTTGATAGCTGTGATAATTTCTTCTTTTCGTGGAATGTCTGTATTTACGTCTAAGTCACTTTCAGCCTCAGGAACATTCAGCTGAGTCTCTGGTGGTTCCTTATTCAGTGTTTCTCTGAAGTGCTCTGCCCACCTTGTTTCCTGCCCCTGTGCTGTGGTGATGAGATTTCCTTGCTTGTCTCTTACTAACGTTATGTTGTTTGCACCTCGTTTTCCACTGATAGCTTTAGTTATTTTATAAACTGTGCTTTGTTCATTTCTCAGTGCTGCCTCTTCTGCCTGTCTTGCAAGGTCATCCAGAAATGTCCTTTTGTTAGCACGGGTTTGACGTTTTACTTCCTTGTCCAGCTGACTGTACTGTTCACTATATATTGCCTTTAACCTGGGAGACTTAGCTTCTGTTTTCTTCCTTTTCATTTCCTTTCTCTTCGCTATGGTGTTTAGCGTTTCTGGTGTTATCCAGTCTTGGCTCTTTCTTTCCTGGAATCCCAAGCATGACTTGCTGCTTTCTTTATATATTGTTGAGATGGTGTTGAATTTCTGGTCCACATCATCGGTCTCTGTTCTTTCCTGGCTTTTGGTAATCAGATATCGTCTCTTTACGTCGACCACAAACGCTTTTCTGGTGAGGGGGTCCTTAAGTTTCGTGATGTTGTATCTTTTCTGTTTGACTGCAACTGGTCCAGCAGCTCTGAGTTTCACCTTCAGTCTTGCTACTACTAGGTGATGATCACTTCCCACATCTGCGCCTCTTCTTACTTTCACGTCTTGTAGTGCATGTCTCCATCTGCCATTGATCATTATGTGATCTATCTGGTTTTTGTCTCGTCCGTTTGGTGATTCCCATGTTAACTTGTGCACTTCTTTGTGTTGAAAAAGTGTTCCTCCGATGACCAGGTTGTTAATACTGCAGAAGCTTATTAATTTGTCCCCATTCTCATTTACTGTTCCACTGCCGCATTTCCCCATTACTCTTTCGTTATAATTATTGTGTGTTCCAACTTTCGCATTTAGGTCTCCCATTACTATAATAAGATCGTACCTGGGTACAGTTTCCATTTCCTTTTGTACCTGTTGATAGAACTCGTCCTTAATCTCTTCGTCGCTGTCATTTGTTGGTGCATAACATTGTATAATTGTGGTGTTGGTGAATCTCCCTCTCAGTCTTGCTCTTATTAGTCTGTTGTTAATGGGTTTCCATTCCAGTAGAGATCTTTCCATTCCTTTCTTAAGGATAATGGCTACACCTTCGTTGTGCTGACCGTCCTCTCTACCAGAATAAAGTACTGTTTCCCCTGTAGCTGTTTTTATTCTCCCCATCCCTGTCCATCTGCTCTCGCTTATTCCCAGGATATGTAGTTTGTAGTTCCTCATCTCTGCTGTAATCTGTCTCAGCTTTCCTGCCTCGTTCATAGTTCTGACATTCCAAAAACCAATTCTGGTTTCGTGTTTTGCGGTCTGGGCATCCGTTTTCATGCCAGTGGCTTCCTTTCGGCTTTCACCACTGTCAGTCATACGAGCCTGAGACTCCGGATGTCCGTCCCGCATCAAAGTATTTCCATTTATTGCTGTTTCCGTAACGTGTGTGATTTTTTACACAGACAGGGGTGTCGGCCCTGTGCTAAAACCCCCAACCTGGAGGACCAGGGTACCAGCTTTTGTCTGACCCCTACCCACGCAGACCAGTCCAGCATGGTTGAACCTACCAGGAGTAAAACTCCCACTGGCATAGCTCTGGGGATTGTCAGGGTACACAAGCTGCCATACCGCTACAAGGTATAGGTACCATTGATGGCAGATATATATATATATATATATATATATATATATATATATATATATATATATATATATATATATATATATATATATATATATATATATATATATATATAATTTATCAGCTATGATCTTATTATTGTCTCTTGCTACGCTAAATCTCTTTTTCGTCACTGACAGTTAATTGCTCACAATTGCCGACGGAAATGGTACTACTGTGTACTCATCTCTCAAAAGTTATGTCCTTCTTAGTTTCTTGCACACAACACCCGCTGATGATCGTTTCGTTAGCCCACCCAAGACTGAGTGGGACTAAAGATGTAGCTCAGGTACAATCTCTGTGCTTCTGCGAAGTTCCAGGCAGCTGGATTGACTGGACATACGACCTCAGGTTTGATGACACGAATAAAACCTGTAACAAGTAAAAATAGGGGCTAATTTCTGTCCTCAAGCCCACCTTTTTCTATTGTATATGAGATGAGCGTGTCTCAGGTGTCTGCATGTAGGATGAATGACAACATGGCTCAGTATGATTTAGCAATAGCGAGACAAGACATGGGTCTACTTGCAAAACATTCTTTCTGATAAATTAATACATGAATATATCCAATAATATAAATTCAATATATGAATACATCCAATAATATAAATTCAATACATGAATACATCCAATAATATAAATTCAATACATGAATACATCCAATAATATGTACACCTAGGTGTGATACAACAATGTCCTTCCCCCTATAATATACCAGGCCCTCTCTGACAAGTGCTATACTGGCTGGTAACATATATCCTAACAATATTGTTGTGTTCTGATGATAGGAGTTATATGAGACGAGGACTGTTTGGTTATATTCCAGGTTGGAGTTAGATGAGACAATAGATTGATGAGTCCTAACAAGGACTGTTTCGGTTAGATTTCAGGTTGGAGTTAGATGAGACAATAGATTGTGGAGTCCTAACAAGGACTGTTTTGGTTAGATTTCAGGTTGGAGTTAGATGAGACAATAGATTGATGAGTCCTAACAAGGACTGTTTTGGTTAGATTTCAGATTGGAGTTAGATGAGACAATAGATTGATGAGTCCTAACAAGGACTGTTTTGGTTATATTTCAGGTTGGAGTATCGTCTTCAGCAATCATACCAGGAAAGGCAATCATTATCCATAATTCCCCATGATACAATCGGTAACCTGATACATTCATAGTGAACCAAAATATATTAAATATATACAGGTGTAGGTAGTATAAATGACACACAACAAATACCAACATTATATACCTGCTGTAGGCCTATTTTCCTACAAGGATAGTAAATATATATTTATACTCTAAGATTTAAACAGGCCAGGTTTTGACTCGACGAGCGAAGCAGTCTGCCACGTCAATGCACGCAGGTAAGCAATAAATCAAGGTTGACAGCTTATTTTCCTCAGTCAGTCGTCTATCTGGCTTCGTGTTGGTGTTGTGTGATTATGAATAAACTCCCCCGTATAAATAGGTAGATGTGGGAACTTTTACTGCTATAGGAACGCTTTTGGTTGGTTCTCGGCATGGTAAGCTGATTGGTTGTATGCAATGTAGTACCATGCTCCGTACCATCCTTGACCGAGACGAGTCCCTGAAAAACAGGGCTTGTGGCTAATTTTATTCTGTTTTTCCGCCATATTGGGTGACAAGATGGCCCCAACCGAGTTCCGAAAAACAGGGCTTAAGTTTAATTTTATTCTGTCTCAGAGATTGGTGAACGGTGCTCGTTGATTGGTTGAAGCAAATATGTATCTCGACGTAGTGATTTAACAAAGTAGTGGGTTTACACACACTCGTTTCACGACACTTATAGTTGTGGAATTTCTAATTCCAATATCTCCTTTTTCTTTCTGGCTTTTAGGAGTCGCTAGTCTGACGTTTGCGTTGCAGTGTGTTTACTGACTTTGATTTCACTACATTATATCTCACAATCCTCAGTTCAAATTCAAACTGTGTTTCCGCCTAATTCTCCAATGAGATACATTGTTTATTTCGGCCTCACAAATCAATCAATCCAATCCAATCTCGTTCAGCACTACGTGGAAAGGGGTGTTTCAAATTCAGAAAATACCCTTACGTGTTTCAAAATATTAAATTTAATATCCACGCGTAACCTCTTTATATCGTTGAGTCAGACTTCCGCCGGCATCGTGTGCTATCTTCACAAAGAAATGGTGTGCACTGATACTGCACCAATGCTATCGTCTGCAAATCTTGAGTTTTCGGACAGATCTCTTTTTAATCTCGATACAGAAGGTATATCGGAAGCGATTACCTCATTATCTCCCGTCTTGTGATAACATATGGCGAGTCGCTGGCCATCTGGGGTGAAGTGGCGGACCATCACGTCCAAAGCGATCAATAGAGATGACCGTCTCTATCAAATGTGGCTAGACGAATGAAGAGAAAACTTAGTCTCTGATCGGTCAAATTACAGTACTGTCTGGGATTGGCTCAAAGCAAACATGTGAAAATTAAAGATAGTCCCGTGGCCGATACTTCCGTAGGGGTGTGGAGTGTTAGAGACTTCCCCCCTATATTCAGCATAGAGAGTACATAATGAACGAAAGGGCAAGAAGTATGCCAAATAAAAGCGATGAGTGAGAGGAAGAGAAAAATGAAGAAAAATGTGATCCTGCCGGAGTGGACGTCAGATCGCATAACCGTATCGTCACAAGACCTTTAGAGATCAATACATATCTCACTACTCTCCAGAAGTCATATCTCTCCCCATAATTTCAGTAGTGACTCTATTTTTTCTATTTTCACATTACTCATTCATATTCTGTCTAAATTCAGACATTCTCTATTTCCTTACTCGCGACAGCTATGGACCTCTGAAGGAAAGCGAAAGAGAGGTCGACCATAAACAACTTGGCGGAAAACTGTGCAGGCCGAGATGCAAAGAATAAACCTGAGCTGGGGCACTGCTAGGAAGATGCCCTACAAGACGCCACCATGCATGATGGCCAGTTACTGCTTTGGCAGTTGGCGGCTAAGGATCAACGAAGAAGAGACAAAAACTATCTGTGCTTCGTGTTTGCTGCGCCTGGTGAACAAGAATTTGAAAGATTGAATGTTCTTTTTCAGCACAACAAATGTGATCCTCACAGTTTGTACTAAGAACTATTTTTGCACCATCAAAGTCTTCAGGACTGATGGTGTGATGTCATGAGGCAGAAAAAAACATTCATCAAGTTGATTTTGGTGTTATGTTCTCAACATAATGTGGTAAGTTCCTACAGCAGAACAAGGGCGTTGATGCCTTTCAGGAAATAGAAAATGTCAAGACAAAATGAATCTCTCAGCCATGTTAAATAAAGACATCCCTCAGCGAGAGACGTTTTTCACGGCTTGTCAAAACTGATTCCTGTGATCATTTTAACCAGGCTTCAAAGCCCGCATTTTCCTACCTTTTATGCACATAGCAGAAAACCATTTCAGTACATTAGAAGAGCAATACGAAAAAAAAATAATAACTTTTGTTGATTGGAGAGAAGAACAAAATTTAAAGAAAGATGTAGTACCATAGAAAGTGAACAGTTTTTGGTTGGTGTACCCCAAAGGTCAAAGAGCTCGCCATTACGTGTCTAAAACCCCAGTAATGCTGTAGTTTAGAGGATATTCTCTCTTGTATCATCAGTTAAGATAAAAGTAAGAAACAGAATGCAGCTGCGACTGTTTAACGCTATAGTAAGAATCAGAGCTGAACTGTTGTATTCAAATAAATGTTGTAAGGACTTCACTACGTCGTCATAAATGTAAAAAAAAAAAAAAAAAAACTATGCTTCTGACACAGTGTATGACGAAGGTTCCAGTGGGGATGACATTAATGACCTCGATCTAGAGCTTTTTTGTCATGCGGGCATGAATTATCTGTTTAAATATTTTTGTGTTTTGCTGTTTGTGAAAGTGTTTAGATTTTTTGTAAAGGTGTTTGGCTGTGTTCACAATTTTCATCTGACACCTCTGCATGAGAGCTGGAAAACAGAAATTATGAAGAGTTATAAAGAAGCATTTTAATTGCATAGAAGTGACCTCTGGACATTTCCCATAAAACCAAGAAATGGTCTCTCAGAAGAATATTACGAATACAATGAATAGCTAAAAGAAGTATTGAAGATTGCTTGAAAAAACAATGAGCATAGGAATATAGTAACATGTGTAAGAGGCAGTGGCGTATCCGGGTAATGCGAGCTAGGCGTGCTGCTACTTAAAATGAATATGTACGCCTACTATTTAACCCCTTCCCCTCTTAATTTAAAAACCAACTATATTCAATTACGCAACGATAGTTATTCGGCTGGAAGAAAAACATTAACTAAATAATACATATTTTTACTTACAGGTTTCACTTGAAGATCAGATCTATTCTTCTTTCCTTTTGCAGAAATTTCTCTGTTACAGCATCGTAAAATGTAATCTTCATTCTAACCTTGCTCAAAAGTTCCTTTTCAATGGACAATAGGCTGAGACTGGAGAGTCGATCTTCACCTTGTGTAGATCTGTGATAACTGTGGATTCGCTTTAAAGCTGAAAACGATCTTTCTACAGAAGCAGTAGTTGCTGGAATTGTCATTATCAATTCTGCCAGTTTGAACACTTCTTTAAAGCATGAACTGAGATCATTTTCAACTAAGAACTGCAGTAACTCATGAACTGACTGGTTACAGAACTCATCCGAACAATAAAGTACAACAAGTTCATTCTTCAATCTTACATAGTCGAACATTTCTCCATAAACGTCTTTTAATTTTTTGATGAGGTCCTCTGGAAAATTTTTCTTGAAACTGGTATACTTTTGCTCATAAAGAAGGTGGAAATACTCAAGTTTCTTTAAAGCTGCAAACCGTGTTTCTGTGTGAACACTAATGTTATCAATGATTTCAAAATACAGTTGGCAACATGCATCTTTTCCTATACAACCACGGCGTCGTTTATTTGTAGGTGATTCAAATTCTTCTCCCCTCCTTCCCAATGCAGCATACCAAATCTCATTAAAGGCAGTATCCCTTGCTCGTTGAAGTTCATTTTTGATCTCTTCTATTTTCTTGCAGCAGTACAAAATATCGAAATTTCTTATTTGAAGTAAATTCTATAAAACATCTGTATATGCAAATAATCTTGAAAATACTTGAAGTAGGAAAATTGTATTTAGCTCCTCAAGAAAGACAAAAAGCCTTGCGATTTAACCACTGTGTCAGCATCCCATTCTAAAGAACAATCAATGACATTTTCAAAAAAGTCAATAAGCTCTAACCAATGATCGTTCACTGTATGTACTAATCTGGAAGTGAAGTTCCACCTGGTAGGTGCTACAGTTGGCAACTTCTTAGAAAGAAATTCTTGAAGAGCTATTGTTCTCTTAGACGATTTTGAGAAAAATGCACAAAGACAATTGAGAGTTATAAAAAAAATATTGCAGTCTTTGATATTTATCAAACTTTGTTGCAAGACGAGGTTCAATGCATGGGCACAGCAATGAGTAAAGAGTGCTTTTGGGCAAACATCAATAACCTTTTTTTGTAAGCCATCCAAATGACGCTCCATCATAAGTTTGCCCAACTAACTTATCTTTAAGTTTGTATTCTTGTACCGTGCTAACTATATGTTTAAACAAACCTTCTGAGGTTCTATCCTGACTAACGTCGGTAAGCCCGACAAACCTTTCATAAACAACACCATCTAATACATACCTTAAGACGGTTGACAGCTGTGATTTGCACGTGATATCACAACTCTCATCCAGAAGTATAGCAGCAAAGTTTGAAACGTGGACTTCCTTCTTTATTTCATCAATGAGGACTTCAGAGAAAGCCTGAATGAGATCATTTTGCACAGCAAGAGAGGTTCCGCGGAAAACTGTAGAGCTCTGTAGGTGATGTTCCAAAAGAGGGTCATATTGCTGTAGTGCATCCAGAAACTCTAAATAGTTGCCTCTGTTGAAAGAAACTTTACATTCGTCATGTCCTCGGAAAGGAAGCTCCTGTTTACCAAGGAAGCATACCGCATCAATCAGACGTTTCAAGATATCTCGATTCTTTTTTACAAGTTCATTATGTTGGCTCCACTCTTTGTCGGCCATACATTTTCAGCTGAAAAAAAAATGGACATGGCTTTTAGTCTTTTCGTGTCTCTGTGCAGCTGTACTTAAGTGGTTAAGATCATCAAAACCATTTCTACTCCATACGTTGCCTTTTTAAGAAAATAAAAAACAAGGCCAACAGAACAATTTATTCCTCTTTTCACAACCAGTTAACCAATCCACCGACTTGTAATGAGCTGTTGAAAAATGGCGTGTGTATACTTCTGTCTTAGTTTTATGTACTGTTTTTAAGAGTGGTAACTCAGGACATGGTTTACCGTTACTCACAAGTGATAGTTTTTCACTAAAACTTAGTGAACAAAACTTCTTTTTAGCGATGTCGTCCAACACTTGCATTTTGGGTATATGTCAATTATCCCCGAAATACTAATTAACTTACAACTTGAAACTCACTGTCACTGTAATAACACTAGTCAACAAATTTTCAAAAGTTATTTGTACCAGAAATTAAATATACCATTTCTTATTGATTTTGACATGCTGATTTCAAATATCATAATGAAATTCACCAATTGGCTCTGGGTTTTTTTTTAATGATGAATTTACATTACAGTAATACAAATAATGTATGCTTGTTTAATTCTCTGGTGTGAACAGCTAGTCTTTCTACTTTAGCATTATAAAAATTGTGGTCCCATACTCAATTAATTGATATTTCAACATAAAATGATAGAAAAAATAAAAACCTTATTTATAGTTCACATATCATGTTTTAAAAAGGCACATTTGAACCCATTCCGTCAAAATTCAGTCGCTGTTCGAGCTCTCTTTGCTTGCTTCTTGTAGTCAATCGATGAGGTGTCTCTTGTCACAGTCCAACAGTAATCAGCAAGCATTGAAGGGCTCCAATTGCCTTGATACCTTGTCTCCATAGCAGCAATGTCCTGGTGAAATCGTTCACCATGCTCATCACTGACCGCTCCACAGTGAACCCACTCAATTTTCTTGACGTAAAGAAATCCAGATGAGAATCCAGAAAATGAATTTTCAAAGACATGTTGCAGCCAAGACTCTTATACTTCAGAAGGAGATTTTCTACAATTTCATTGTAATTATCAGATCTGTTGTTTCCAAGAAAATTGTCCACTACTGACTTAAATGCTAGCCATGCTGCTTTTTCCTTGCCATGCAACACGCAAAGAAACTCGTCATCATGAAGAAGTTTTCGAATTTGCGGACCAACAAATACTCCCTCTCTTATTTTAGCCTCACTCAGTCTTGGAAATTTTCTGATGAGGTATTTGAAAGCCTCATCTGTTTTCTCCATTGCCTTGACAAAGTTTTTCATGAGACCCTGCTTAATGTGCAAGGGTGGCAACAAAATCTTGCTGGTGTCGACAAGTGCTGGGTTCTCAACGTTCTTACTGCCAGGCTGCAATGACTGCCTGATTGGCCAATGTCTTCTGATGTAATGGTCACTTCATGCACGGCTATCCCACTCACAGAGAAAGCAACAGTACTTGGTGTATCCACCCTGTAGTCCAAGCAAAAGAGCGACCACTTTTAAGTCACCGCAAAGTGACCAATGATGATGATCGTAGTTTATACACTTCAAAAGCTGCTTAATGTTTTCATAAGTTTCTTTCATATGAACTGCGTGACCAACTGGAATTATTGATAACACATTACCATTATTCAACAAAACAGCCTTAAGACTCGTCTTGGATGAATCAATGAAAAGCCTCCACTCTTCCGGTATGTAATTGATTTTGAGGGCTGCCATTAAACCAGAAATGTTGCGGCACGCAGAAAGGTCACCCTCTTTGAAAAAGAATGTAATAAGCGGCTTCTGGCGGTTCCTATACACAGAAATTGTAACATCTTCTGCCAGGAGATTCCACTGTTGCAATCTGGAACCCAAAAGCTCTGCCTTGTTCTTTGATAAATTCAGATCTCTTACAAGATCATTCAGTTCACCTTGGGTTATTAAGTGTGGTTTAGTGGATGTAGTTTGCTCAAAATCTGGGTCGCTTGAGGTTGATGGTTCAGGACCACCAATTTCCTCTTCTTCATCAGTGGAAGCAGCTGAAAATGATTCTGGCACTTTGGGAACTGGTAGGTCATCGCCATGTAGTACCGGACGTATTGCAGAGGGGATGTTTGGATATTCCAGAGTCCATTTTTTCTTCTTTGATATGCCTTTCCCAATTGGAGGGACCATGCAAAAGTAACAGTGTTACCGGGGCCCGAAAGGGGAGCAAAGAATAGTAACACTGCACCCTACCACGCATGTCGTAAAAAGCGACTAAGGAGGGTATGGGCATGGGGCTGTTTACCCCATCCCGTAGAAAAACTTTGCACAGTGGGCTGATCACCTGCTTGCCAACCAATCTGATTACGGAAACAATGATAGATTGTTTGGTCTGTTTTTGTTCCACAAAGACGCCACTAGGCGTGGTGGAAACAGCGATAGATTGATCAATTTGTTGTTGCCCTAAGACGCCACTAGGCGTACTGGCCACATACTGCTTTGCCGGTTGATGGCTAAGGATGGAAGAAGAAGAAGAAGCAGACATATATAACAGAAATTATTAGCACTGTTCACACATGTCCTAGGCATTTCTAACTACGATACTTTTGATAAGGACAAATGCACTAACTAATGGCAAAATTTTATCAGAGATAAGATATTTATACACAAAGGTGATGTAATCATAGGTAGGATTGCATCATCAACTTCTAGTTACATTTTTATTGGTCATTAGAAAAAATTATGCAATCGCCCACAACAGTTGCGTCATATATATAAATTGACCGTAATTAATTAAACTAGTAGCATATATCTTGAAAACTAGAGCCAATCAATATTTTTTAATGTCATTTTCGTTTTCAGCACACCAAAATTAGTTAAGATCAGCTATTTTCATTTCTGGTACATTTTGGTTGTTGACTAGTGTAATCTGCACTCCCGGCAACTAACAAAAATTAATCACAAAAAACACTGGACTTGGACACAGCCGATTTTTACATTTCGAAAGCTGCAAGAAGACCGCACGCATGTTCGTGTTGTATTGACGTATCTGGCCATGACCCCGATCCACACAAACCAGTCTTCAAACGTGAAACCGAAAGGTACTGCACGCATTGTGACGGAATTACCCGAGAAACTTCGGGCGTTTGCTACCACCAACCAATTAAAAACTGCACTATAAAACGCGTCTGGGAAACTGAAACTAGATATACTCGTAGATTCTATGCGGGAAAATCCGTTATCCTGATGCGTGCGGTCCGAAAGCAGAACATTAGAAGAGAAATATTTTATAGAATAATAAATTACATTTTAATTTTCCTTCGGGCATAGGTGTGCGCAGCACGCACGGCACACATCGAGAATACGCCACTGATAAGAGGAAAGAGCTGCGGTAGCGCAGTGGTTAGTGCTCTGGCTTCCAAGCTCAGCAGGCTATGGTTTGACCCCCAGTTGAGGTGGGAGGTTTTAGAGCGCAAACGGCTCCGAGGACAACCAGCCTCAAGAATTGGGTACCAGAGCAACTCTGGGAAGGTGAGGCGGGCGTGATACTGACCACATCGCACCCAATGTGCCATATGGTAAAAAAAATATGGGCCTAACACCATATTCCCAATATGCCTCAATGGGATTGTAATGGGATCCTGTACCTTTTTATATAAGAGAAAACAACCGAACTTCATGATATATGATGAGAAGAGGAGAATATAAAAACCTCGCTACACCTGAGAAAAAAAAAAGACGGAAAGAGAAGATAATGAAGACTTATGAAACAATAAAGAGAGTGGACAGGCTAATATCATACAATAAGCAGTCGATGATTATGTGACATTACACGCCTTTTCTACCAGGTGATTAAGTCATCTTTTTGCTGAGTAACTATGGAAAAATACCTTTATGACAGCATGGTACAGATGGAGAAACAATCAAACTTACGGTTTCGCCATGACCGACTGTGACGAAATAACCACGATCGTCACATTTTCCTGTGCCATCCTGTAATTCATTATATTCTCTTCTCTTTATTTTTTCTCACCTCTGACAATAGTTGTGATTTTGTATTCATTGTTTACACTTTCTTCCTTCAATTCTTGTCATGTCTGCGCTTCATCGACCACCTTTACTGATTATTGTTATCACTGACTTTCGTTTAAACACATATTGACTCCTGAATTTGTAGAGTGAAATGTTTTATTATGAGTGCGCAACACATTTCAGACCAGGCAGTGAATGGGAGCACCCGATTAGTGCGTAAACAAAGCGGAAATGGACACAGTCAGTTGTCTTATCGCTAATACGGCTAATGTTACTTCCAATGTTTGTCTGGGAGGAAACCCGAACACAAGTTCATTGTGATATCGCATCACAAGAACATGAAATCTTGAAAGCGATTTTCTGTGATCGATCTGTGAAGTCGTGAGTGTAAACATGATGAAAATCAAAGGAAGACGAAATACCTTATATTGGAAGTGACTTGTAAAAATCACATGTAATGTGTCACGAAGAAATTGTCCAAAAGTGGGTAGGGGGGATATACCCAAACCAAAATACGCAAATTGAATGCTATTGGTTTGGCATTTGAGATGTTAAAATACAACATTTCTGATTGGAGCCCTGTCATATCGTAGCTATGCGGATGTGTGGGCCGAATGTTGCTTGAAATTTAGCACCTCCTGAGTCTACTGCACTGATAATTCAACTCGTCAAGAAGACAGTCAGACAAGCCAGAATAAAAAATAGAATCAGGATTCTACTTTCAAGGACGGGACAACGTGTTTGAGCATCTTGTGGACTTACACAACAAGAAATTTCTATTAACACGGAAAGCCCAGATTTCTAGGAATCTGAAGACTAAGTCATAGAGGGTGTTTATTTGCAAAGTAATACCCCTGATCACGTGTAAGAAGCATTCTTAACCAAGTTGCCGAAACTATTTCTCTGAGCCAGAAGTCTGTATTGCCCAAAATGTTATTTGGGTCGGTGGTACCATTTGGTGGTACTAGTCTATGGAACAAGTGTATGGTATAAGTGGCTTTCAGTCAAAGCTAGACACCAACAGCAGACGGGTCTTAAAGGACGCTGGACCATCTTTGTATTTACCCCACGACACAACGAGGGACGTGTTACAGCCACCAGACTTTACCAGTCACGAGAGTGAACCAGTCTACAACCTGCAAGGAAAAGGCATCGACTAGAGCAGAAGCCAACCGACATCTTACTGGCAGCTAAATACCAACTTAAAGCTGCCAAGCGAACTCTAATAACAAAATTCCTTAAACGTTTCAAACCATCACCAGTGATGAGTCTTTAAAGGAATATTTAATATATCACCCCCCCCCCCTTATTTATTTTACATTGTTAACTGTAGTTAATTATTAAAGTTGTTATTTGCATATATACAAATTTGTAGTTGATTTGGTCATGTTGAGTGAACTGCACCCGTATGTCTCAGGCATTTTAATTACATATAAACTGAGCTATTGAAGTAATTTTTTACTGATTTAAATCAGTCGGGGGCTCATCAAAACGAGCACAATTCTTTCTCTTCACAGAAGGTCTGGGAAGATGAAAAGTTTACACAGCCTGGATCCTATCAGCCGTAGTACCTGATTTCTTAAATTCCTATGAGACTCCTTAGAATTGAAGCTTCATTCTTCAATTCAAATTTCTGCCAAGAGTAATACTGAGCAAAAAGTAGATACATATGAAGACCTGTAAAGTGCTGTTAAGTGGTGTAAAGTGTGTTCTCTTTCTTCGGTAAAGCTCCACTATCAATCACTGTAGCATGTTGTTTGTGGTGCCACTACTGTATATGTCCATTGTAGTGTACCGAGTTGTTGAGATCAGGCATGCTCCAGTCTACCCAGCTGTAAATGGGTAACTCACCCTAGTCCTGAGTTAGGGAAGGCAAAGGCAACTGTAAGCAGTAGTTTCCCTCTAAGGCTCCAGGGGAAGCAGGCCCTAAACTTGGTCAATTCAACCGACGCAGGATGGTGTATATATGGAGTAGAAGTGTAGAGTGTGATTAACGCGAATGGTGGACTGTTCGTGTTCTGACCAATCTAAGCACTCATTCACTTGTGTCTACAAGGCACCAATGCAGACTGCTGGAATCTTTTTTTACACAGTTTATTTAGACGCACACACTGGGACATAACGAGTAAATCATGGGTACATGTTGACACATCAATTTGCAGGCATACATAGTAGATCCCATGTCATGACACATTCATAAATAATGGGTAGTACATCAATAGCTTCCAATGTCATGATACATTATGGCCGCATCCCCTATCTGACTAAACGCGTCAGTGAAGGCGGATCGGTAAGTAACTAAAGTTGCTTTATGTTCAACAGTTTATATCATATTATGAAACCACGATAAGGGGTTTCTATCAAAATTGAGATCTCCTTGCCACTGTCCGAATAGTAAGATACATGCCCCGTTCTCTGGACAGTGACTCAAAATATGATGACAGGAATGTAACATGGCCGCCTTCCTGAGTTGTCGCTCACTCACTCACCGGAGGGTATATATAAGCCAAAGTTAATTTGAAATGCATATGAATAATTTCCTAAAGTTTCTCCATACAGTTCTACAGTAATCCAGTTACTTCACGTAGACATAACTGCTGTATGGAAGCCCGTCATCTTCGTCGATACAAACAGGACCCTAGCGTTGCGAAGCACAATATTCCAGCTAGGTCTAACCGACATGAGATCATCAAAAATAGGGTCTGGCATTACCTGGAGTCCGAATCATACATGATACCGTACATTAGGAGAGTCTCTAACACCAACTCTAGTAGAGACACAATCTCCTACAGAAGAAAAACCACTTCATAAATCATTTTTACTTAAGAATGTACCAGCCCTAGAAAATGCGTAACCCGCCATTGTAAACGGTACATCGGAACTCATCACGACTTGTCAAGACAACTCATACTTCCGCTAGAGCGGCATAACAAGAATATAGTCCTGCCTACCCATCCAAAATATACAATATAGGACTGATTCTACTTGTACTAATAATATGTAATACATATGAATTCAGGCCATAAACATAATAAGCAAATTAATCTATTTTCTGGCCCTAACAAATAAGTACGGACATGAGTGCAATATCCATGCGCCGAATCAATATCAAGAACGATTACTCCTATAATCAAAAGTGTAAATCAATCATGAATTATCTAGCTTTACCATAGACAGCATTTTCATACACAAATGAATGAATGTCTATATTTTTTCTATATTAAATAGCCATATCGATTTTTGTAATATGTGCGTCAAAATATGCACTCAACAGATTACCACACCCCTCGGGAAAAAAAAATGGTACATTTTTTTTTTGGGAAATACATCTAGGAGCAACATACAATAGGCTCACAACGCACCAATAACAATGCGCAGATGATAAGCATAAGTTTTATGACCTTAGAGAAAGTACTTCTCTAAGTATAAATATTTCCAGAGAGGTGTCACCAACGCATACTACAATATTAGCAATGACACAATTTCTACATTAGTTTATACATAAATTTCATCTAAGATATCTTAACATCATGATCATCAAAGACGAAAAAACATTGAAAGATCAGCGGTGAATAAACATCAATGAACCGCTAAGTAGTGTTACAATCAATATATGATATATTACATATGTGTACACATTTCAACATAGGAACAACTGTATCAAAGTTGTATAACAGTTATGAATCATGTGGGCATCTAGACAAAATATCTGCCATCACATTTTCTGACCCACGGATAGCTCGCACCGAAAAATGAAATGGCTGCAGAGCAATCGCGTATCGCGTTGATCTCGCGCTCTTCAGATTTTTACTCTGAATAGCCGTAAGAGCTTTCTGGTCAGTTTCCACGATGAAATGCGCGCCAAGAAGAAATCTTTGCAGTTTAACTCTTTCCGTGCGTAATTATTTTCAGCTCTGGACGGAATTATTTTTAAGCCCCAAAAATTTACACATACATAATGTACGTTTACTGACAATGTGTGTCTAATCATGAGTTAAGTATAACATATTATATATCAAATTAAAGGACATTGGATGAACAATATAAATCCATATGCCTTTCTAGCTAATTTTATGTTATGTTTATGTTATAACAGATAACATGTACACGGAAAAAAGATAACTTGAAATTTTGAACAAAAATTTTCGACTTACATAAGGCTTGTAACATAAATTGTTATCACAATACAGTTTCACTGCTCTCTTTGTGCAGGTAATCCATTTAGAAACACAGAAAAAGTAAGAAAGTTATGGTTGATCACACAGTTTGTTCACTGTTCACATATTAGTAACATATCCTGTGTGTTTTTTCGGCCATTATGGCGATACGACAAAACACGATTAAAGATGAAGATAAATGTGAAAAAATCCGTTCAAACGCAAATAAAAGACGTTGAAGCTTGTTGAAATTTGCCCAGTTTTGTGTTTACTTCCGTTCGAGATAAATTCCGGGCAGTATAGAATATCAGAATAGAAAGAAACAATGAAATAAATCAGCGTCTTTTAAAAGATCTTACGTCTACAGCGTTCGGCCTTTGCATCTATTATTAGATCTTGCGTACGGAATCAGTTAAGGATTGACCAAACCATAGCCAATAATTCACGGTCTAGGACCGAGTAAATCTTCTCTGCGGCATTTAATTTCCGAGAAATATACATCACAGGATGCAGAGTTCCAGAGTACTCTTGCATTAGTGCTGCTCCAATCCCGGTGGATGAAGCGTCACTACGAAGAAAAAATGTCTTATCCTTAGAAGGCAATACTAGGATAGGTGAAGTAGAAAACATAGTTTTAACCTTATCCAAAGAGGATTGACATTCTTGAGTCCAATGGACTACATTAGGAGACCCTTTCTTTAGCAAGGAAGAAAGAGGTGACATAATGGAGGACAGATTCGGAATGAATCGTCCATAAAATTGTATTAGACCTAAGAGACTTCGCACTTGCTTTTTAGTCTTAGGAATAGAAATGTTAAGTATCTTACTTGTATTATGGTCTTCTGTTTTTAGGAACCCATGACCAACACGGTGTCCTAAGAAAGATATTTCGCTAAAACCAATACATGCTTTCGATGGTTTCGCTGTCAGGTTATGCTCGCGTAAGATAGACAATAGTTCATTTATCCCATTATAGTGATCGTTCCAAGTATCACTGAAAAGACAGATGTCATCAAGATACGCAATGACATCTGAGCGATGAGATAGGATTCGACGCATCATGCGTACGAATGTTGCAGGGGCGTTCATAAGACCGAAAGGCATGAAATTCCATTGGAATAGACCCCTAGTCGTGGAAAAAGCAGTAAACGGTTTGGCGTGTTCGGATAATGGAACTTGCCAATATCCCTTAGACAAATCGAGTTTAGTAAAGAAATGAGAATTCGATAGTCTCGTAAGTAGCTCTTCTAGTAAAGGCATAGGTTCAGCATCAAATTTCGTCACTTGGTTCAATTTGCGATAATCCACGCAAAGACGTATGTTATTGTCTTTTTTCGTACAATAACCATCGGCGAAGAATATGCTGATGTAGATGGTTCAATAATTTTTAACTCTATCATCTCATCCAACTCTTTCTCTACCTGTGCTTGAAAATGTATCGGGATAGGATACGGTCTGACTCTTATAGGACTATGGTCAGTAAGAATAATGTCATGTTGAATGACATCAGTTTGACCAGGAATGTCAGTAAGGACATCCTGAAATTGTTCTAACATAGTAGAAACTTGTTTCTGCTCTCCTGGAGATAATTAGGGAGAAATTGCAACATCTTTCCATGATTCATTAGAGTGAAGAGGAATCATTGGAAAAGGTAGATTTACATCCGAGAAACTCGTTTCCTCATCCTGTATTACTGACAGAGATGAGTACTGTCCATGTTGGACTGGAAAATCGTCCGTTGCCCGGAAAACAGGTTGTAAATAATCCGGACGTTCATGGAATTCCGTGAGCATGTTGATGTGGAAGGTTTTACGCTTCCCGTCAATATCGACGATATAGTCAACATTGGAAACTTTTGATATTATATCGTACGGACCTTTCCAAGAAATAAGAAGTCTATTTTCCCTACAAGGTAGCAAGACAAATGCTTTGTCACCTGGACAAAGTTGTCGCAAGCATCTCTTTTTATTGGCAAATTCCCTTGCCTTCTGTTTCGCAAATTCAGAAGAAACAGTTGCCAATTTGCATGCTTCAATAATCTTGTGTCTAAGTGCGATGACATATTCATAAGAAGATTTTGTGTCATCGACAATATTATCAGCAGTTATAAGATCATGAAGTAAGGACATAGGACCTCGCGGTTTCGCGCCAAAGACAAGTTCAAAGGGAGAAAATCCTGTATGTTCGTTGGCGACCTCTCTATATGCAAAGAGAGCCGCGGGTAAAACCATATCCCAATCCTGAGGATGATCTTCTGTTATCTTACCTAGTAGGTTTTTCAGAGTTCTATTCAGACGTTCCACCATCCCATTGGACATAGGATGATAAATACTACTCAGCGATCTCTCTATCTTAAGAGTCGACATTACTTGAGACATGGTATCCGATATGAGTTGGGTACCATGGTCGGATAATATTTCTGCTGGAAATCCCAGCCGAGAAAATATTAACCAAAGAGCATCTGCGACATCAGCAATAGTTATGCTCTTTAGAGGAACAGCCTCCGGCCAACGTGTGCACATATCAACACACGTCAAAATAAATTGGTGTCCTCTAGCAGACTTTATCTTAAATGGACCAATGATGTCTATCGCCATTTTTTGAAATGGTCGAATGGGAATGTCTGCAGCCTGAATAGGTGCATCATGGCGTGGACCTCTGGATTTAATCTCTTGACATACTTTACAAGATCGACATTAGATTCGTATGTCCTTATTCACAGCAGGCCAAAAGAAAGATTCAAGAACTCTAGCTTTAGTACGGGAAAAACCCATATGTCCAGCACACTGCGAATCATGAGCGTGCTGTAAGATTTTAACTCTCATATTTTTAGGCACAAGGATTTGAGAATGAATGGACTTAGCGGAGTCTTGTACCATACGTACAAGTACGCCATTCTTCATCGTAATCCAAGATTTACGATTTGTATCCTTATTCGGATCACCTTTTGTTGCCAGAGTAAAGAATTTCTTTAGAGTAGGGATCATCTTCCTGCTGTTTTATAAAGGAATCATGGGAAATCTCCAAGGGATCATCTTGGATCTGCGCATCATTATCTTCAGAATGTGAAGATTGCGGCATATTAAGAGCTTGAGCCCTAGTGATTACTGCATTAGCAGATTGCATATTAACATTTTCCCAATTAGAAATTTGCTGTGGAGTGCATTCTTTCACTCCATGAATGCGACCGATGATAAGATCAGCGATCGGATTCGGCAAGAGACATGCTTGCACCTCTCCTGTAAAGAAAGGCGTAGCAATATTGATAATGGCAGTGGAGTACTTCTCCAATGTGCCACCAAATGTTACACATTTGACTACATTGCCTGTAGCTCGAGAAGAATTTACGAGTGATTGCCTCACTCCGATGGTAGTGCACCCCGAATCGAAAAGAATTGATACCGGAGTACCATCTATTAGGCCTCTATTGAAGACAAGAGCACCCCTTCCATTATGCGCGATTGACGCAGGGAGAGCGGGAAGCGGGTGACCGCAGCTTAAAGTAGAAACTGTGGTTGGATCGAATAATGTTTTGCATTGCGAACACTGAGATGCTCTAGCAAAATCGAAAGCGGAATTTGCTACACTATTGGAGTCTTTTTTATCATTATTCTGATTACCGGCGTCGTGGAACTCCTGTTGTGCAGAGTTAGCCTGGTAATAAGATTTATCATGTCTTTTGTGTTGTGATCTACCTCGGTTATAATTGTCTCTATAATTATTATTTCCTCTGTTATAACCCCTATTTGGGTTTGAATCATAATATTCATGATCATAATCATCACGCTCATTATACTGAGTATCCCTGTAATATTGGTTTTTTTTGTCTCCATGAAGCACTTGGGTAGTTCCTATAGCTACTCCCTTTTCGAGAATTTCTAAAATTATGGGTACCCCTCGTGTGTCGAGGACTATCAGCCCGATTCCGGTTCTTCGAAGAAGAACCTTGATTTGAGTGGTTATCTTGGTTTTGGTACTTATTCCAATAAACCTTTTTATCAAATTTATTTTTAGCTCCTTGGAATTTGTGTGAGTAATTCTGATTATATTCTGTTGCCGAAGCAACTGGCATACTCTCTTTAATGTTAGAGTTACTAAGAATCATGTCAGGGTGTGCCGTGGCATACTGGTCACAATATTCTTCCATTTGCTTTAATGTACTAGGTTTACGCTCATGTAAGAACTCTAGGAATGATTTATTTACCGAAGACATGACCTTGTCTCTTAGCAATAAATCCGTAAGACCATCAAATGTTTTCTCTATTTTGAATAATTCAATCCATCGTGAAAGTGTAATTCGTGCTTTTGAGATGAATTCTGAGAATTCTACACCTACCTCAGGTCTCATTGTTTTAAACAAAAGACGATAACCTTCCTCAGGCAGCTGATATTTCTTTATCAGAGCTGCCCTAATAGCATCATAATTATCCTTGTCGGCCTCTTCAACGAAATATAACTTACTCAGAGACTCCCCTTTTAGATTTTCAGACAACTGATTCACATACTGTGATTTGTCAACATTATGAGCTCGACAAGCACGTTCAAATCTAGAAAGCCAAAATGTTATGTCATCACTGGCAGAGTTGAACGCTGGTACCTTGACCTTGTAAACAAAGGGTTTACCATTACCACTAGATGTCTGATTAACATTATTCATACTTGTCAATTTTAATTTCTTTAACTCAAATTCTTGTTCTCTTATTGCTTTTCTCTCTTCAGCTTCTCTATCTAATCTTTTGTGTTCTGCAGCAGCTTCTAATTTCTTCTGTTCTGCAGCAACTCTCCTTTCCTCCACTTGCATCTGCAATTTCTTTAGATCAGCAGCAGTATCAGCTTTTTTTTCTAATCTTTTTTCTTCAGCCAGAGCTTTTCTCTCTTCAGCAGCAGCTTTTCTCTCTTCAGCAGCAGCAGCAGCTTTTCTCTCTTCAGCAGCAGCAGCAGCTTCTAATTTTTTTTCTTCTATTTGAAGTTTTCTCTCCTCAGCCGCAGCTTTTCTTTCCTCAGCTTGCATCTGCAATCTGAAATTCTCAGCATCTATCTTCTTTTGTTCAACTTCTGCTTTCCATTTATTCTCATCTTTTTGTTTTTTCTCTTCTGATTTTAATGCAATAGCAAATTGAGCAGTTGTCCATTCTTCTAACTCTTTCCCAGTCTTATCAAGGGATTTTCCTTGTGCAATAAAGTAATCTAATGTAGACATCTTGTCTTCTTAAATCAGAAACCTGAAAAAGTAAATAAATTACCTTATTTCACTTTAATGGGAGACAAGTCTATACCATAGACTTAGTCTTAGTGAAAAACTTGTATGGTTATTTTGTTTATAATCTAACCAATGATAACTTGAGTACCTGTGGAAAACAATAACTGTATATCTCAAATACTGTGGGAGACAAGCCTTACAAAGGTCTTGTATACCTTAATGTAATCAATGATCACTTGAGTACCTGTGGAAAATAATATTTCCTATACCAATCACTTTGGGAGACAAGCCTTACAAAGGTCTTGTACACTTTGTTTTATAACAATAATAATCATAAAGTACTGATCTGTACTATAATATAAGTGTATTCAACTATACCTCCTATGTCATATGTCAACTAAAGACATTACAAAGGACAAACAAGAAAAGACAATCTGAAAACATTTGCAGAGATCAAATTAAATTAAATAGGAGAAATGAAAAAAAATGATCACAGAATCTGTGATGATAACTGCAATAAGATAACAAGACAAATAACGCCACAGTGTATAAACATAAGGGTGTAAAGAACTGAAATGAAAGGAAAGATGAGACCTACAATTATACAAACAAATCAAACAAAAATAAAGAACAGAAAAATATTACAAATACAAATATGAACACAGTCATCACAGCTAACAAATATTTGCAGACAATGTTGCATGCAAATTTCAATTAAGAAATTGCTCCCTATAGAACGCCAGAACAAGACCAATATCACTTGGTATTTCCTGTTCTAGTCACCTCCCATCCAGGCCCGCAAACACATAACAATCACACATATAAACAAATAATATATAAACATAAATACATATAAATCATAAATGTGTACATTATATAATGAAATGTGTTGCATTTGCAATGTATTGTACTGTATGCTCAGTTTTAACAAATTAGACTACCACTTTATTGAGTAATAGATTTGCTTTCTAACTGTTACACTGTTCAATTTTTTGAGCACATTAGAAGATCCAACGATGAAATTTGCACTTTATGTTCAACATTGCTCTTCTATTTCAGCAGGATAAACAATCACTAGTTTAGAACACTGACTGTACTGTGCCAAATGTCAACATGTGCTGACCCAGATATTGCTACACTTGTCAGAACAGGTCAAGCTGACATTGATTGTATAGCTGTCCTACTGGTGTTGATGTGGTCAAACAAATGTTCTTGCAACTGTAAAATGTGATTCTCAACCCAACAAGACTGCGTAGGCTGGACCCAGGAATCTGGCCCAAAACTGTAAAGTGCTGTTAAGTGTGGTGTAAAGTGTGTTCTCTTTCTTCGGTAAAGCTCCACTATCAATCACTGTAGCATGTTGTTTGTGGTGCCATTACTGTATATGTCCATTGTAGTGTACCGAGTCGTTGAGATCAGGCATGCTCCAGTCTACCCAGCTGTAAATGGGTAACTCACCCTAGTCCTGAGTTAGGGAAGGCAAAGGCAACTGTAAGCAGTAGTTTCCCTCTAAGGCTCCAGGGGAAGCAGGCCCTAAACTTGGTCAATTCAACCGACGCAGGATGGTGTATATATGGAGTAGAAGTGTAGAGTGTGATTAACGCAAATGGTGGACTGTTCGTGTTCTGACCAATCTAAGCACTCATTCACTTGTGTCTACAAGGCACCAATGCAGACTGCTGGAATCTTTTTTTACACAGTTTATTTAGACGCACACACTGGGACATAACGAGTAAATCATGGGTACATGTTGACACATCAATTTGCAGGCATACATAGTAGATCCCATGTCATGACACATTCATAAATAATGGGTAGTACATCAATAGCTTCCAATGTCATGATACATTATGGCCGCATCCCCTATCTGACTAAACGCGTCAGTGAAGGCGGATCGGTAAGTAACTAAAGTTGCTTTATGTTCAACAGTTTATATCATATTATGAAACCACGATAAGGGGTTTCTATCAAAATTGAGATCTCCTTGCCACTGTCCGAATAGTAAGATACATGCCCCGTTCTCTGGACAGTGACTCAAAATATGATGACAGGAATGTAACATGGCCGCCTTCCTGAGTTGTCGCTCACTCACTCACCGGAGGGTATATATAAGCCAAAGTTAATTTGAAATGCATATGAATAATTTCCTAAAGTTTCTCCATACAGTTCTACAGTAATCCAGTTACTTCACGTAGACATAACTGCTGTATGGAAGCCCGTCATCTTCGTCGATACAAACAGGATCCTAGCGTTGCGAAGCACAATATTCCAGCTAGGTCTAACCGACATGAGATCATCAAAAATAGGGTCTGGCATTACCTGGAGTCCGAATCATACATGATACCGTACATTAGGAGAGTCTCTAACACCAACTCTAGTAGAGACACAATCTCCTACAGAAGAAAAACCACTTCATAAATCATTTTTACTTAAGAATGTACCAGCCCTAGAAAATGCGTAACCCGCCATTGTAAACGGTACATCGGAACTAATCACGACTTGTCAAGACAACTCATACTTCCGCTAGAGCGGCATAACAAGAATATAGTCCTGCCTACCCATCCAAAATATACAATATAGGACTGATTCTACTTGTACTAATAATATGTAATACATATGAATTCAGGCCATAAACATAATAAGCAAATTAATCTATTTTCTGGCCCTAACAAATAAGTACGGACATGAGTGCAATACCCATGCGCCGAATCAATATCAAGAACGATTAATCCTATAATCAAAAGTGTAAATCAATCATGAATTATCTAGCTTTACCATAGACAGCATTTTCATACACAAATGAATGAATGTCTATATTTTTTCCATATTAAATAGCCATATCGATTTTTGTAATATGTGCGTCAAAATATGCACGCAACAAGACCCTCAGTAGATAATCTGAATTTTGGCCACTGTTGGACCATCACTGTAGAGCAAGTTGAGTAATCCCGTGACACCGACGTATATAACTGCTTTGATTGTTTTAAGAAAACTACATATTTGAGCATGCAGCTTTATTGCCTTTTTTTATCTCCACATCTGGCTGGGTTTTTCTTTTCATTATCTAGAAACAGGAAGCTATAACTGTCGGGATCAAATGAGACAGCAAGAACAACATTAAATAAATGAAGCTGGAAACGCAACTTTTTGTCTGATTGTGAAAACAAAATTATAACTTGCAATGTTTAATTGCGAAATAGAACGTGTACTGTTGAAAGTTGATTGTGATAGAAAACATGTATATTTAAAAAAAAATGTAAAGTGAAAGAGAACATGTAGGGCTAAAAAAATTGATAGTGAAAGAGAACGTGCAATGGTACAAAGTATTATTTTTGTGGTGCCTAGTTGCCAGGAAGGATAGTTCTATTCGCTTATTAGCTAGACGGAGTTGCTATTCGGAAGGTCCTGAGTTCGAGTCTCCGGTAAGCCTATCACTTTTGTGGTTTTTCTGTTGTCTAGTATTCTACTTCTTTTTTTTCTATCGTTTATGTGTGTATTATTTATTAACTGTTTACAAGCCACGGGTTTTCCATCTTTATTTATTTAAATGGTAAGAACACAGACTGGGGGTGTTGTCAGAAGAAACATTATGGCAATCTTCTTTTCGTTGATATTGCCTTATTCTTATTTTGTTAATCTTAAATTTCTTTTTATTATTTCTTGTCTTCATCCATTTCCCCATTCTTGTCTTTTCAATTCTCTCCCTCTTTCTGGTTATTTCTGTCTTCCTTCTTTTTCTGTGTTTATTTTTTCACTTCTAACTTTCGTTGACTTATTCGTCCTCTCTATATCCTAAAACTGTGGCTGTTCGCTGTGCTTTGTATTGTATAATATATTATCGTGAAGCAATCTAAAAAAAATTAGAAGCAGTTTTGATCACAAAAGGCTTGATCTAACATCGTGGCTTAATGTAAACCATGCTTCCCGTTGCTTTTAAATAACAGGAAGCGATTCTCGAAACATCTCGAATTATCCAGTTATGTCTAGACAACCTGTTTATAACATTCCCTACTTAACATCCTCTCGTTAGGTCTCGCGATCAGTGGGGCGTGAACTCGAAAAATAGGACTGCCGTTTCCTAACCTGCACCGAGTGAATAGTAGCTAGGTAGGTGTGCGTCATTGAATGCAATATTACACAAGAGCAGAAAGGGCGGTAATTCTGACAAGAGACCTTGGTTGCCTGCCTGCGCATTACATGGCCCTGGCTGCGATAAGAACCAGTGGTGAATAACGGCCTCTGTAAAACGACCTAAGGAAAGTCACAGCCTTTGATAAAAATGTACGAACTGAAAAGGTAGCTAACAATAAACACGGCTAGTATTTAAAATACTGTAACATAAAAGACGCCGACGTTAAACCAGAGGTGTTACTAGAGTTGATGGCACTCAGGGCAAATTCAAAAACAGCCCCCTTGCAAACTACTCATATATATATATATATATATATATATATATATATATATATATATATATATATATATATATATATATATATATATATATATATATATATATATATATATATATATATATATATATATATATATAATCTTTCCTACAATTAAACATACCATGTGGTGGGAGAAATTGGACTGTTATAAATGAGAAGGGGAATTTCGCTTTCTGACTCACCCTAGTTACGCCACTGCGTTAAACTTAATCTTAATGATGTACGTCATTGACCTTCTGATCAGAATCAAAACTAACTAAACGCCACTACGCGCTTGTCATGTTGTATAATCTGAAAATAGGTCAAAAGGGAGACTACGGAATAAAAAAAGTTCCTTTTTTAACAGTCAAGTGGAGAAGGCCATAGAAAAGATTTCTGGGAATAGGGTTACCATCTCCGACTCATCTTGCACACCATACAAAACACCTTTTATCGGCTCATGAAAGTCATTCAGCTAAGATACTGTAAGTAAACGCCAGGGCCGTCTTAACAGCATTGTAGGCCCTGGGCATAGCAATGCAGTGGGTCCCTACCAGCCCTACCCACCCACGGGAATAAAAATGTAAACGGTCAATAAAATTAAACCTATAGATTTATAATTTAATGGTACTTTCAACAAAAATTTCGTCAACTTACCCACGTCATGTTTGATATTAATCCCAGACCTTTCCAGCGAGAGATCGAGTAATTATCCACTCTGCCAAGAGATGTCTTATGAACAATATGGCAGCATCCCAGCATGGGGCCCCTAGAATTGTGAAGCCCTTGGGCATTGCCCAGTGTGCCCATGCCTTAATACGGCACTGGTAAAAGCTAAGCATACGACTTACACACTGACGAGTGAAAAACTGAAAAATTCAAGGCTGTGAATTATAAGACAGATATAATAAATAGGTGAACTGACAAATCATTAGTGAGTTTAATCATTTTGTTGTGCTCAAAAATCAATGCATATAAATCTGAAACTTCCTAGTTATCATTTTGTATTCTGCTCCGGTTGGAGGTTGGAGTGGCTCCAAGATATTACGTCCGCCCATAATTCTAAAGGTACTGGATTAGCTCCCAGTACGGGAAATATAATTGATGGAAATTTTCTCAGAACCTGTGGTTTCCAATGATGCCATACTCACCCCCCCCCCCGATCTCCTGGGTAGTGAGATCGGATGTCTAGCCTTCTAGGGGTGAAAAAATAGCACCTCCCTTATGCAAGTTGCGCACGTTAACAATCCTTCGGCAGTTGGAAATCTTAAAGAGTACGCAATACGGCCAGGGCCCTGTTAATATTTTAAAAATATTAGGAAACCTACCCACCACAAAACCATTTATAAAATGTATGATTCCTGTATACACACAATAGGATCCTCAAGTTCGTGCACTGTGCTGAGATCCTTCTTGTGTGATCTAAGGGAGGATATTGGAGCACTGATGGAGTTGTCCCTGTGCAATGAAGATGGTTCTGAAAACAAAAACCAAACCAGCAGGTTCAAACAAACAAACAAACAAAGGAAACAACACACATTAGGGATCCCCTTTTAGTGTTGTTACCAAATGCGATTAACGTCAGGTAATAAATGTTCCACTCATTCTATTGCATAGAAAAGCAGTGGCGATTTAATAGCACACGTGCACGTGAAAAATTAATGTTGGTGCACAGCATATAGAGCTACCTCATGATCGTTTATACGTCACCCATAATTTTTTTTTTTTTTTTTTTTTTTTTTTTTTTTTTTTCGTACGCCCGCTAATACTCGAGGCGAAATCTCAGGTTATTATTTATGTCTAACCTGACATTGATTTTACGTGAGTATCCCTTTATTTCTTGTACAGAGACAGGTGTCCCTCGCCATTCAGGCAAATACTCGCCGATTTCGGAGGTACCCATTGCAGCTGGGTCGGCTCAGGAGCCGCCAGTCCCTGGTCGACGACACTCCTTCAAATGTTCTCGCCAGGTCTCGAGTTAATCCAGTCCAAATCCCGGTCGACGAAAAATCCTCAAATGCCGTCGCCCGGGTTTGATCCTGTATCACCCGGTCGCCAGAGCGGTGTTGTAACCACTACGCTAGCGCGGCTCCCGTCACCCATAATAAATACATTATTAATTATTATCATTATTACAACTGAAGCAGCAATGAAGCAGCAAATTAATTGTTATCAACTGGGAGTAGTGAGAAAATCACATGAGACGTATTAAGCCCGTATGGTCCCATCTTGGCGATTAGGGGAACACGTAACGGTTTAAAATCCTCCCAGGCCAAAACTGATGCAGTAAGAAATTTTAGAAATGGATTTCCAGAGTGTTAAAACCTTATTTTCTGCAATTTTCTGTGCGAATCCTATAACTAACCTATTTAAATATTGTCTAGTTCAGTTATTAATTAACTAGCTGATTAAAAATAATCATATATAATAGTAGTGAATACTGAGTAGCAAGGTTGAAGACGAACAGCAAAGTCAGATCGAGTACTACAAATACTAAAATACTAATTTTCTGAGTGCAGGAAAATCAGCACACCCCAAGCCAAATATCAGCTTACCAACTATTCTTGATTATATAAATGACTGGGAGATGGTAGTAGGTCTACCTAGGTGAGGGTCATACCAAGAAGTCATTAGGAACTCTTGAAAACGATCAGAGACCGTGCTACACTCCCCGTCATCGCTCCAGATTATGATGAATGAGTTGACAGACAGTGTCATTTGAACCCAGACTAGTCTAACAACCCTCATGCAAATTGGCCAAGTATAATGATCTGATCACGGACTTGCGACACAAAAGGTTGACAGCAAAAGTCATAGCTATAGAAGCAGGTACAAGAGGTCTAGTGACTGTCGTTTTTAAGAGTCTACTGAAACCAGTGGGTGTGAAAGGACTGTCAAGTACAAGGACACTCAAGAGGCTCTGCGAAGCTGCTGACAAAGCAACGTGCTGGTTACCGAGAAGCCGCAATGGCCTATGAAATTCAGGAGAGTAAGTTATATACAACAAATATTTACGATCCCACTGCCTCAAGCTAATAGCATAGATAACACCAGGCGTGAAGTTGGAAGTCACAACCAAAGAGGAGCTGGTTTAATTCTCAGCGCAGGCGGGAAAAAGACAACAGGAGACTGACATGTAAGAGTCATGACCCAAGTGGGCCCGCCGAGTTTGAGCGAAATGTAGATAACATGCCCGAAATACATTTTTTACATTAATTCTGTGAAATTTTAATGTCCATAATAATAAATACATCCTTTTACGAATAATGGAAAAGGAAAGTTGGTACCAAAAAATAATTCTGTAACAGTTAGCAAATGTATTTTTTTTATAGCAACATACCACTACAAATGTTCGTGTGATTGAGAAGACTTTACATCATAAAGACAATTTAGGATGGCATGTCTCATTCACAACTGCCATAATTGCCTTCACCGATTTATATGCTGCTTTTACCTTGAAACGTTCATATATATATTTAAGCTTCTATTGCGGACTGGCTTTTAGTAGGATATTATCACTGCTCCTTTAAGCTGACGATGATATTCTAAACGTTCTCCTGTATAGTTACTTCTCTGCGGCCTCCATGCATTTTTGTTGTTGTCTAATATTGTCCTTGACTTTATCCTACCTCATCCTCAGTGACAATCACCTGTTCTCGTCCGCTGTTGCTTCAATATGCACAGCTAATCTCTATATCTAGAGGTCATTCAATCGTTTCCCACCCGGTCGATGCACCTAGTAGAAGTACGCGCTCTAAACCCCTCCCCCTGCCCCCGGTCTCTCAGTCTTCTTCTTCTTTTGTTCGCACTGACTTTACCATATTTAAAACCACTTCTGTAAATGTCTTTTTCTTTCTAATTTGGTGCATGAAGATTTCACATTACAGTAATTCGCTGATGCTGTGGCGTCATTTGACGGATAAAATGCATTTACCTCGTACGGCACTGGTCTGCCGAGTGGAACATTGGCCTTGTTTAATTCGTTCGTTAAAACCCTATAGCTCATGTAAAGTATAGACCTTCATTCAATTCATGCCAGTAATTTCTGTCTTGTATCATCATCTTACGCTTTTAAACGGTGCCCTTTTTTAAACTTGTTTCGACTGTCGCCAATTTCCTTCTGTGTGTTTATTCATCGCTCTATATCTTCATCTTAGGGATTTCAGAAAAGAGATGTATAGTAATGTTATCATCAAGTTTCCAAAAGGTATGATCTACCCAACGAGAACTTTTTTTCGTGCACTGGCTTCCTAGCTCGGTGGTCCATGGGTCGATCCAAAGTTGAGGTGGGATTTTTTAGACCGTAAACGGCTCCAGGGTTGACCCAGTCTTATTAATTGGGTACCAGAGCGACTTCTGGGAAGGTTAAAGCGGCCGTCGTGATGCTGACCACATCACCCCTAGTGTGCCGATGGTCAAAAAAATATGGGCCTAACACCATATTCCCAACACGCCTCAATGGGCGTGTAACGGGATCCTAAACACAGAAGGAAATTGGCGACAGACGAAACAAGTAAAACAAAAATGCAAGGTTAAAAAGTGTGAGCTGGTTACACAAGCAAGGAGTTATTGGCATGAATTAATGTTCCGATCTCTTTGTTGTCGTGTTAACTGTTCTCCAATGTTTTAGAGCCATACAACATAACGGCCTTGACATTTCAGTAGCAAATTTGTGGTGGATTTGACATCTTTTGATTTCCGTATGTTCCCCAACGAATGTCCTCTTGCCTTCTGTAATTCTTATGTTGATGTCACACTTTGTTTCTCAAAGGTTGTCCAGGCAGAGTTGTCAAGAAATAATGTATATACAGATAGTATATTGGTGTTTCATTAAGTCCAATCTGGCTAGCAATTGCCTCATTTATTCTCATAATCTTTGTCTTTTCTATGTGAGTTTTAGACCGGTTGCTGTAACCGCTCACCGTGTGTTCTCATTATGTTTTCAGCGTTGTTTTGACAATGAGGTAATATCTGACTTTAGAAAGAAAAGAAATTATGAATGAATGAACTTCAAGCTTCTGAACTTCTACCACAGTTGCCTAATCATATTTGCCGCAGGTTGTCTCCAATGCTCTGCAGTAGTGGTCCATGTGACTTATTATGAAAATAGCTTTCATCTATCTATTTCTTTATCTACACTTTTCTTTTACCAAACTTTCACCTACGCCTGTTTCGATAACATGAACCATTCCTATACTCAGAGATCTGCCCTTTTTCTAATTAGCGCGCATATTTTATTGCTGTTCGCTATTTTCTTTGATGATGTTCAACCAGAAGACCATTTAGCTACGTTGATCTGTAAATTATTCTTAACGCCAGCGATTGAAAATCGTGATAATAGATAAGACAGCGATCAAGGATGGATTACTTTTAGTACTAAGAGCAGATCATTTTTGGAACCAAGGTGAGCAAATTGCTATTACCTCCCTTGTAATCCGTTTGCTAGAAAGTTAATTAGATACGTTGAATTGCCAGATCAAAGAACACTGCTCGCGAGATGGCCATACGAGGAGAGACGTGTAAAATTTCCACTGATTAGCAAATTACGTTATGCCTGATTCTGGTTTTCAGCTCTAGCGCGAAGAACGGCTTTGATTTACACATAAGCCGAAATCTGCACGAAGATTTCCCCGTAGGTGCTAACATCTGGCAGTGAGTCTGGTTTCGGTCTATAGCGTAATAGTTTCTTTGATTTCAGAGAGATATATATATACCAGAGTATTCTAACTCTAGTTATCCAGTACTCCATAGATTCAGAAGACATCTAGCTACGATTCTAGAATCACTTGTAAAAGTAGAGTCTTAGTTTTTGGTGGAGATAGTCTCAGTAGTTTGTGTGAAGGTAAATACTATACTAGTAGTTAAATCGTCAATTATATTTCTCTAAGATTTTTGTGCAGTGATTTACTAGATAGGTCCGTCAATTATATTTCTCTAGGTTTTACTGTGTTGCAGTGGCTAGCAGAACAGATAATATTTCTAGGTAAACTCTTCCAGTTATAATACAAATTTTATTAACTGCTAGTTACCAGTCAGAGAATATTTTAACCAACTAAGTAAATGCACTGATTCATCATGAGTATTGACGAAATATGTATGTATTTCTAATTCATGATGACTGTTTTTTTTTTAAATGACTAGAATTTATTCCACTGAAATTTTTAAACGATAAGACAAGCTCTAAGCTTGTAGTTTATAATTTAAAGTTAAATAACCGAAGTGGATAAATATATTCTATATTACGCGGGGTAAGGATAGGATTGTGTATAATATATTATGTTAAGTATTTGTATCTTTTCTCTTTATACAGTATTTGGGTCAAACCCTAAACCTTACCAGCGGCTTCCATATGAATCTGAGTTTTACCTTACAAAGAACATTCTGATATAAATATCGGGTTTTCAAGGTGACCTGTCTGGCCTCGTGTTTTACACACAGAAAGAGACAGAGTACCAACTCGAAGAATATTAGGAATAAATTGTAACTGGACTTAAAGAATATCCAGATTTATTTTTCCAAGTTCATATACATTCAGCCTGTGGTGGCGACATAGTCAAACATTGACATTACCTAAATAACAACCACAGTGTTGTGAAGAAGATTTATCCTGAACATATTTATTTACCTGACACTCGATTTAACGATTGAAGAATTCCAAGCTACTGTACACTGTTAACATTAGATCTCTTAATTATTTTACTACCTGGACAGAAATTGAAGTGACATAAACAGCATCCTACTAACAGGAGCGAATCTAGCGTTTCCCAACATTGTGGTTAATTAATCTTTGGAGAAACTGGGGCTTGATTCGCAAATAACCAAACCTTGGATGGGCTGTGTGTACCTTACGATTGTTTCAGATGTTGTGAAAGCACCTATTAGGTAAGAGTGAATGGTTGTGATCACAGGTCTGTCAGAGCGAGCGTAAGCCGGGATGAATAATTCTTTCATTGTATAACCCATGTACTAACTTTGTATTGTTCATGCAAGTTTTGCTAATGCTATCATTTTCAGAATAGAATAACGTAAAATCTCTGTTCTTTGTTGTAGAGGGAAATCCTAGGCAATAGCGTATACACCTGTGACTCTTTGGGGGTTAATAGCTTCTCTTCTACCGGGATCTTGTCTCAACAGACGGAGGGAGGATTACACCTATGAGTCTAACTCTTTAATTAATTCATTAAATAACGTTTATTTGTAGGTATTTATGTCTATTGCAGAAGGGTACCGTTACCGCTCAGTCAATGTAATGACTTTTTTTGGGTAAGCGACACCTGTAAAAAAAAGGCGATAAATTGTTTCTGAGAACTATAGTGGGCGTGTACTAATTACAAGTAGTATCTTATTAACTTGAAGGAAATCGTAAATCTTACACTCTTTACTAGAATAATGGTAGGTCTTTCAGTTTCACGAAAGGCAAAACTCTAACAGATGACATGTAAATTACAAGCGAAATTCTTTGTAGGAAAAACTCTTTATATTGGGAGACACAACTATCATTCTTCACTATTGCTTTACCGAGTCTTGGAGAAAATTCAAAGTGTAGGCAAAAAGTAACAGAGAGAAATTATTAACTCTCTGAGCCAGTCATTAGTGTCGCAAAAGTTGTTAGCAATACATTGTAAAGCGACTGTAGCGTAAGGTTTTTATTGGCTCTAGGATCAGTGCAGTACTGACAAATACAGAAATAGAAGTTCTGCAGGAAAATGGTGAAGTCCCAGTGTATGAGAGAACTACTGGTATCACAAACTAGTTACGGCTGTGAATGATCTGATCTCGAAAACATTAGTAGAGCGGAGACAGTCATAAATTGCCACCCCGCTGTGTAACTAACTGTGTTATTAAAACAAGGAAACAGATTTCACTTAACAATTATAAAATTGACAAGTCGTTCAAATACAATTTCCTTATTTATTAAGTATATACACTATCTACTCTTGTGCTGAAGGGTGGATATTGAAAAATGGAATGCAATGGATTTGTAAGTTTACAAATGATTTATATATATATATATATATATATATATATATATATATATATATATATATATATATATATATATATATATATATATATATATATATATATATATATATATATATATATATATATATATATATGTATATATATATATATATATATATATATATATATATATATATAACGTCTTCCAAATTATAGGAAAAAAATTATATCAGCTGTGCTATTAATCAATTATAGAAACTTTATCAGCTGTGCTGTTAATCTTGTCTCTCACTACGCTAAGTCACTTTTTCTTCATTGACATTGATTGCTCACACTTGCCGACGGAAATTGTACTAATATGTACTCATCTCTTAAAACAGTTCTGTCCTTCTTAGTTTGATGCACACAACACCCACAGATGATCGTTCCTTTAGCCCACCCAAGACTGAGGGGGACTAACTATGTAGCTCGATACAACCACTATGTTCCTGCGAAGCTCCAGGCAGCTGGATTGACTCGACATACGACCTCCGGTTGGATGACACGAATAAAACCCTCTAAGATTAATACAAGCCAGATTTGGACTCGACTTTAGTGAAGCAAGAATGCCCGGTCACGCAGGTAAGCAATAAATCAATGTTGACAGCTTTCTCTTTCCCCAGTCGGTCGGGCTGGCCTTTGTGTTTGTGTGTGTGTTTTTTTTTTTAATAAAATGCGCCCATTTATATAGGTAGACGCAAGGAATCTACCAGTGCGTAAGGAAGCCTATTGATTGGTTCTCGGTGGTTTGGTACATTCCCCGACCGAGTCCCGAAAAACAGGGCTTATGCCTAATATTATTCTGTTTGCCGCCATCTTGGGGGAACAAGATGGCGTATACTTCGTGTAATTTAATCTGCCGAGTCTCAGAGTCTGTTGATCGTTGATTGGCTGGGACATATTTGTATCTCGACATAGTGGATTAACAAAGAAGTGGGTTTACACAAACTTTTTATGACATAGCCCCATCCTTTCCTGGCTGTGACCTGTCATAGCTGATGTGTAAACACCTGCGGTAGTTAATCGTTTCTTGTCTGTACTTCCAGAGTAATAGGGTGTCGACTTACAAAATCAGAACCTACATTGTCTCTTCCCGGAATGTAATTCACTGTAAAGGAATAAAGCGCCAGAAACAGACTCCACGTTAAAAATCTCGAATTTAACTTTCTAGATGCTGAAAAGAATGTTAAAGGCTGGTGATCGCTTTGGACAATGAAGTGTGTCCCATACAGGTAAGGTGAAAATTTGTCGATGGACCAAATTAGAGCGAAACATTCTTTCTCTATTGTCGAGTAATTCAACTCAGCTGCATTCAGCTTCCTACTGGCGTAGGCGACGAGTAAAAGTTCCTCTGGCTGGACTTTTGATTGCTGCAAGAGAGTTGCACCAATACCTACACTGCTAGCGTCCGTCCTTAATACAAATTCCTGTGTGATATCGGGTAGCGTAAGGATGGGTTTGCTGGTAAGTTTTGCTTTTAGCTCTGTGTAGGTTTTTTTTCACAATCAGCATTCCATTGGATTTTGTCAGGCTGTCCTTTCTTAGTTAATGTTAGTTAATGGTGCACACAGAGAGTTAAAGTGTGGTATGCATTTCTGATAGAACCCACATAATGACACGAATGATCTCATATCTTTCTTCGTTTGAGGTCTGGGTGCCTTCTTTAACTTCTCTATATTCTTTGGGTCAGGAGACATATGACCTGTAGAAATAGTGTGACCTAGGAATTCCAACTCCGTACAAGTGATATAGCACTTGGTTGGACGTGCAGTCAATCCAGTTTCTCTCAGTCTGTCAAACAACATGGAGAGCGCTACTATATGCTCTTCAAATGAGTTTGTAGCAACAAGAATGTCATCCATAAAATTAGTGATATGGTGTCGTAAATTTATTTGAGATAGGTCTTAGAAATAGTGGTCCCGTTAGGGTGAAGAATGATGGTGAAGGCTCTATGATAGAAAGGGGTAAGAAATAGATAGTTGATTCACAAGGGTGCTGAAAAGAGTAAGGACAGTCTCTGAGATCGGGTAATTTCTCCGATCTGCCTATCTTACGACAATTTTTGTTTATCTGTAGACTCCTAAACCTCTCCTGGCTAACCAATTTTTTTGCCAGTTACTCAACACTCATGTACACACACCAATTTGGTGCTTCAAACACACATACGTGAATACAAACTACATATAACCTATATGGGGTAATGGGTCGGCCAACACAGTAATATCAGTTTTATGGTGTTTATTATCATTAAACCAAAATCACAACATTTAGCATAGTACAGTCAAAAATCATAGTTACAGAAAAATACAAATAACACGGTGGGGGGGGGGGGGGGGGGTTTGGGGAGTAGTATCCCAATATGCCCTTCCCGCTTGTATAGACAAAGAAAACCCAGTCCACAAACAAGTGGTTATCAGAAAGAGATAATTTAACCCAAAAATAGATTAATTATTCTGATAGGGGGGTTTACAATAATTGGTATGGGGTGCAGGAACAGAGTCCTAGTATTCTCCAAGTTATCCCTTGACTAAGCAGATTAAGGGAGGGGAAATAAGCAAAGGTAAGCAATCCCGCTTAAGGAGATCAATACAATGAATCCAGTATAAGGATATTTACCAAGCAAAGAGAATTATACATTTTGCTAATATATCTCGTTCATTCATGCACGCTAGCGATGGCCATCACACATTTTCTCACACTTACCGCTCGGTGAATCTGGCACTCCATAGAATAACACAAACAGCAATGAAATTACTCAATATACTGTCTGAGTCTTTTCCTTCGTTTTCCAGCCCCAGACTAGCGGGTTTGGCGTTTAGCAAATTTTCCCGTAATCGCTGGAAGGTGAAGCATTAGTTTTCCTTTTTGATTATCAACTAAAAAATTCTATGGGATGGCACTGGCACAGGTAAAGTTATGAGAAGGTAGTGGTCTCCTGGATTTTCACCGCTGGTTGTGTAAAACTTCTATATCGTGATGACAAGACTGAACAGCGAGGTATGTTTTTTCTCTTTGGAGGTTTTAATCCAGTGAAAAATACGTGACTGTCAGTGTACATAAATGATATACTCTTTTCCACAGCAGAACAGTAAAATTTAAATATATCGCTCTGGCAATTGTTCTTCTCCAGTTAATCTTTACAGACTATATTGATTTAGTATTTAAATGTTCTTGGGTGGCTTTATCTCATGTAACTTTAGAGAGCGTGACGCATTGGGTCGCCACAAGATTATATTTAAATGTTCAAAAATTCTGGATGTTGAAGAACCGAGTCTGGAGGACTCTATAATTTTGCTGGGACGCAAAGGTATATGATCATTCAATGTGAAAAAATAGAAAAACATGAAATCATATTCTGACGCGAGATAATTTTACAGTTAAGACTATTGTATACACTCGCGAATTCAATTATATATATTTAAGAGACTTTCCGCGAGTCTAATGGTTAAAAACCCATATATATATATATAAGAAAGTCTCTTAAATATATATAATTGAATACGCGAGTGTATACAATAGTCTTAACTGTAAAATTATCTCGCGTCAGAATATGATTTCATGTTTTTCTATTTTTTCACATTGAATGATCATATATATATATGCAGAACTAAACTGTATTAATTGGTTATAAATCCCTAAACGGCTTCACAATTAAATTTAAGCATCTATTATATTGGGAAATAACGTATAGATATCATTTAATTTACAACTGGAAACTTTTGAGATGGGTTTATTTAATAGGTTTAAATTAACATAAAATCCAGTAAAATAAGAATGAAAGAACTAGACCACTGATCACTTGAAACTAATATTTTACCGTTGCACAGAACGAATTCACTCCAATATAGCCGAAAATCCAGAGGAAATCTAGCAGGATTCTACTATAAGCTAGTGCTTCTTTAAATCTCTGGCAAACGAATGATAAACTGCATTCTTCAGTGGTCTCAATATATATTAAATGGAATGAGAGGTAATATCTAGATGTTACGTTTAACGCCTTATTTGAAATCAGGGAACTTTCTGATTCTGCGCCGCCAGTCCCCGCTCATATTACCCACCTCTCTGACCGCTCGTCTTTCCCGTTCGTCTCTTTCTGCGAGCGGTTTCAGCGCTCTTCTCTGTTTCGCACTGAGATGCTAAACGACAGCGGAAACTGCTTCGTCCGTTTTGAGGACCACTACTGCCTTTGATCGTATCCCGCTTTCCTCGTTGGACTCTGGCAAAGCCCTACTAGGCATGGGGGACAGGCAAGGTAGGGAAATAACTGCTTATAATCGCTCTAGAGATTTGCGGTACGCATGGTTTAACCTCCCCTTTAAGACAAAGCGACGTGCAGGATGCACGCAAGAAACTATCTACATATTAATTATCCAACGTGTTTAAAATCCACGTGGAAATGATGCATACTAATGAGCCCCGGTGGTAGAATTCCCCGTTGCTATTGTGCATGCTAATGAGCCAGCGTGGAATCCATGTTCACTCTTGTGTTGCACACAAATCCAGGGGCTGCGAAGCTATTCGAGGCTACTGTCCTATCATCTTACAATTCAGGGACTTCACTTTTCATACTATACGTACGTCATAATCGTCCCCACTTTTAGACATGAAACCATTTTTCATGTTTCATTTATGACAATGAAGGTGCCCTGATTGGTAACTTTTGGATGATTGGTATTTTCAATTTCCCCCTCTTCCTCCGTAGTCCAGTTTATACTCATGAAATCAGCTCCAACATTCTGTTTTCCCGGAATATATTCCACTTTGAAAGAGTACACGTTTAGAAGCAAATCCCAACGCATGATTCTTGCGTTGAATTCCTTATTTGCGCCAAGAAAAGCTAAGGGAGCGTTGTCTGTTTGCACTGTAAAAGATGTCCCGTAAAGAAACTCATGATGACGTCTTATTCCGTCAATAACTGCTGTGATAAATTTAACCGTGATACAACGTTAAAATATCTCCAAAGATAAAATGTAGGGATAAAAATAAGGCGTAAGCTACTAGAAGACATGATCGCCCATGCCGCGGTTCACTACCCGCCATGGAAACTAACTTGTTAGACGTACAGACAAAACGTTTACCCTTGGAGACGGGAGGGAACGGAGATCAAAAAGAAAAAAATATGACTGAACACGTGCTTGAAACTAGCAAGGCTAAAAAGACGCAATTGGTGGGGAAAGGAAAAAAATTCACGTCCCCAAGTTGACACAATGTAAAGAAATGGACAAAAGGGACCTTAGCTATTATACGCAACAGTCATTTCTTGGACGCTTTTACGATATTGAGTCCTTTTATTTGAATTCAGCGGCAAACGCATTACAGAAGATGCTCGAACATATTTCAAAAAAACAACTAACCTTGAAAAAGTAACTTTTTCTTAATAATAATGTTAGGAATATAAAACCTAGCTAGTCTGATAGCCCATCTTGAGCAGAGAAATAATATGCTTTCATTTATACAGACGGATAGATAATAATGAAGATATTGACAAAAGACTGTGTTGTTCATAACAGACGAGCGACTGCACTGTTAAAAAAATGTCACTAATTTTCAAAAATTGCGGCCTTGAGACTCAAGTGCTAAAATCTAGTTGGAATGAAAGAGAGGGGGAAATAGTCGAAAATTGTGGCTAAAAATAACTTTAGAGACCGATTCGTGTAGAAAGGCATGTAGAACCAAGCGTGTTTTTTTATGAAAAAGCAAGTAGAGACAGACGGACCAACAGACAATAATACATACTTGACTGAGGTATGACTGAATTGACTTTTGGTTGGAGGTTTGAAATTTGAAAGGGGAGAAGTCGGTGATTGGCCACAGATAATCATATTATCGGCGCACAGACGCGCATTTTTGGCATTCAACATAAATTGTCCAGTAGTAGACACAGTAATTCTTCAGTGGTGTATTTCCCAGAAGCTAATTGCAATATTTAAAGGGACGCCATACTAGAGCCAGCAGCTCAGCTGAGTTTTGCTAGAATATAACTGTGTTCTCTATTCCTAATTCTGGTAAGAATGAAAGTATTTCTTTGTATATTTTAATATTGTTTAATGTTTCGAGTGATTTGATACTGCCATATCAAAATCTACCCCTTACAACAAGTAAGGATTCGCTCTAGATCCCCAGCCCAAGTTCAGGGTCTAGAGACAAACAAAATACCTAAACGCCAGCAAGGATTATGAAGGGCGGATCAAGTGTTGAGATCAGTGGAACATATCACCTATCTTATTCAATAGCAGGAAGCTAATGAACATATTTCAGAATATGTAGTCTTGGGGAACTAGTACTATGTGAAACCAACTTGGTAAGATGTGCTGTATGGTCAGAGAGATCTGACCCCGTCTATGTGGTGTTGTTGTGTAGTGTTGTGTGTAGAAATGGCTCAGGAGGTAGAGTTCTGACACATGACCCAATACTTTTGTTGCAGAAGTGTGAGTTTCTGTTTGGCACCAAAGTGGTGTCAAATGCTGTGTTAATAAATACAAGTGTGGACCAGTGCAGTCTAGTATTTTGTCAGAGCAGCCTTATATTGCCCCCAAGCACGGAGAGGTGGGGCCACCAGATTCAAGCACCAGAACTACTCAGTCAAGATACGTGAGCGTCTGGCCTGCTGGACCTTCACCAACTTATTTACTAACTAACACACCAACTATATTACCATCACTAGAACCCACAAAATTTTTAGTTCAGTTTATTATAAATTTTATTAATATTATTAGACTTATTAAATATCTGTGTATGTGTATATGTAATCTACCACAACACATTACATATCAGTACCCTAGATTTTAACGTAGCCACATTCATTAGTAAAAAAGATATGTGTGAGGTCGTAAGTGGTAGCAAGAAGGGCCTTCTGTAAATTCACAGCTACATTTATCTCAGGAGCCTTCACAGCTGACCTCATGCATCACACTAGGTAATATCACAACCATACAGTACCATCAAATCCACTACATATATTGGTGTCTTGTCCAGGGATAATTAGCTTATCAGTAATATTAGGATCTCCTGGTGGGAGAATTAAATTAGGGGGACAAATTGGAAAAATTAAAAGGGTCCCTTAAAATAAAAGTTGGTGAATCTTCACAGCCAGTGGTAGTTAATTGATTAATTAATTAATTAGAATTACTTTAGTTATTAATTGGTTAGAGATGTATCTTGCTCATTGCTAAATTGTCTAAAAAGGGTGGCGGAGCTGGCAAAGTTCAGATCAGCTGCTGTGCTAACGGCGAAGGATATGGGAATGGATGGTCAGAGTTTAATTCAATACGTAACTGCAGAATGTGATAAGTATATTGAAAGGGAAGATAGGAGGTTAGCTGAAGAGAAGAGGTTACAAATTGAGGCTGATAGAGAACTTAAGAGGCTGCAGATTGAGGCAGAAGATAAACGATTGACTGCCGAAAGGGAGGCAGCAGAAAAAAAGGCCGAAAGTGAAACAGAAGATAGAAGGTTGCAAAGGGAGCACGAATTACGACTAAGGGAGCTGGAATTACAAGGCTATGCTCCTGAAAATGGTGCCAGCCCTTTTGCCTCAGATGCTACGCCTAGTCAGGGAGCCTCAACATCAGCTATGGGGTTTCATTTAGACTATTTTGTTGAGAAAGACGATGACATAGAGGGGTGCCTCAGTCGTTTTTAATTATTAGCTACTACATATGGGTTAGAGAGAGAGAGGTGGAGTTTAAAGTTATCACAGGGACTGAGAGGTACTTCTTATGAAGTCTTCGCAAAAATGAACAGAGAAGACCAAGACAATTATGACATGTTAAAGCAGGCTTTGTTGTTAAGATACGAAAAAAATGGTGAATTTTATCGTAAGAAATTTAGAAATGCCAAACTGTTGTCTGGGGAGACATACCACCAATTCTCTGCCAGACTGGAAACCTATTTGGAGAAATGGACTGCTCTGGGGAAGACCCAAGATCTTAAAGAGATGATCATGATAGAGCAATTGAGAGAGTCCATGGCTCCAGACTTGAGAAAATTTCTCATGGAACAAGGTGCAGAGAGGTTGGGGGATGTTTTAAATGTCGCTGAGAGGTATCAGGCAGCCCAGGCAGAGGTAAGTGGTGCTAAAAAGAAGCACATAGACAATTTTAAAGCTCCACAGCAATTTAATAAATTTGATAATAGAGAACAGGGTAATAAAGGTAGGACAAACCTTGAACGGCCAAGAAATGACTATCGAGACAGAAACTCACAGTTCAATGACCAAAAATACAATGAAAGAAAACCGTTTAACCAAGGAAAAAGATGGTGCAAATGGTGCAAGAAAGATAACCATAACACCGAATTTTGTAGAAGGAAACCTTCAAACATTGCTGCAATGAAGTCGGGGACTCAAAGATTAAAGGTTAATCCTAATGGACAGCAGGAACCTTATCACCCCCCAGTTTGTGAGGATGTTATTTGTAATGGGGTCACCACAAGGTGCCTTTATGATACAGGTTTGGATTATGATTCAGTTGTGAAGTCTAGCCTAGTGGACCCAAGTCAGTATACCACAGAAACAGTGGAAATACAAGGGGCGACTAAGGACATACCACTCATGACACTTCCCAACGCAAGGATAACGGTGAAAACTCGCTATGTGGAAGGAGAAATCAGAGCAGCAGTGATAGATGAACCAATCTACCCTCTGATATTGGGGTGTAGATACGTCTTCTTGGGGAATCCCGAGAGACCTGTGATCATGGCGACAGTGCAGACCAGGTCACAGAAAAAGGAGGAAGAAGGTGAACCTATAAATGCTCATCCAGAGGAGATGAGGAAGGCGCAGGCTGAGGATAAGACCCTTAAGCCATGTTTCAAAAAATTGCCCAAATGCCACACACCTCCAAGCAAGGGAGAGTACTTTGTGAAGAACAAATTATTATACAGGAAGACAGGAACTAGATCCACTGGTCACGGACAGTTGGTTCTTCCCAAGATATATAGGGCAAATTTGATAAGGAGCTTACATGTTGGAAAAGATGGTGACCATGAGAAAGTCGGTACCATCTGCCAAAAGATTGCTCGAAAATACTATTGGCCCGACGTAAATGTCGATATTGAGAACTTTGTAGAAGCATGTGGCATATTTCATGAGGGAACGCCCACAAAGGGACACAATTTGCAGGACCTAGAAACGCCACAGGGCAAATTTAGGCCTGGAAGGAAAACTAATTATACTCAGGTAGACAAAGTGGAATGGGAGCCCCCTTTTCACACCCAGTCTTCACTTGAATGGATTAACATGGCCACTATGCGACGAGTACAAAGAGTAAATTTTACCCAGGATAAGATGACAATCCCTCGGTCAGACTTATATAAACTGGAAGAACAGAAAAGAGAGCGAAGATCTCTCATAAGCAATCTAAAGTGGGGAGACAAACCCAAGAAAAAAATTGGTAGTGGTCGATTTGTGAGTGATGATTCTAGGAAGAAAAGTCCTCACTATAATGCTTCTAATGGACGGGACCCGATGGGTGCCATGAAAAATAAATATGGAAAATTAAAAATCCAGATGTAGCATTATTAAGGACCTGGACAGATGAGAAGGCAGAGGAGACTGTTACCTCATCTTATCAATACGTGAACGAACTGACCACTCGTTTGAAAGCTGGATGGAAACTGGCAAATGATAATTTGAAACAAGCCAGGAAGAAACATGCAGCATATTTTAATAGGAAGGCAAAGGACAGAGAACTAGCTGTGGGAGAGAAGGTGCTGCTTCTACTACCCGGTAGCCAGAATAAATTACAAATTGGATGGCAAGGTCCATATACGGTTCTAGAGAAGGTGTCTAGAACAAACTATAAAATTGACAAAAAGGGGAAGGAGAAAGTTTATCATGTAAACCTTTTAAAGAAGTATCTGGACAGACCACTCCAGGAAAGCACCCCCTTACTGACCTTGGCTATCGCAACTCAAATGCAAAAGGAACCACTCACCTCACATGAATACCCATTACATCCTTGTGAAACAGCAGCACAGGTAAAAGTCAGTAAGCACCTGACTAAAAACCAGAGGGAGAGAGTTCAACAGGTTCTGGATGAACATACAGATGTATTAACAGATAAACCAGGACATACAAATTTGCTACAGTATGACATGAAACTGGTAGACTCAAACCCAATCTGTAGGAGAGCCTATTCTATTCCGTTCGCGAAGGAGAAGGCATTGAAAGAAGAAATAGATTATTTGTTGAAGGAGGGGATTATTTCACACAGTGAATCATCTTTTAGCTCCAGTGTAGTTTTGTTGAGAAAACCGTCTGGGGAACACAGACTGTGCATAGATTACAGGAAACTGAATGCTGTCACAGAAGGACAAGTGGATCCATTACCAGACACAAAACAGTTATTTGCCAGATTAAACAAGGCAAAATACTTTTCAAAGGTGGATCTTAGTAAAGGCTATTACCAGATTCCAGTGAAGCCTGAAGTGAGGCCTTATTTGGCTTTTAGCACTTCGGATGGACATTATGAATTCAACATGCTACCATTCGGACTGAAAAATGCTCCGAGTGTATTTTCAAGGATGATGCGCAAATTGTTGGATCCCCTGAATAACCCATGTATCACGAATTTCATGGATGATATTCTCGTCGCCACAGAGACATTTGAAGAACACATTGACTCCCTAAAAATGTTATTTGATAGGCTTAGGGAGGCGAACTTAACTGCTAGGCCAACAAAATGTTGTATTGGATGCAAAGAGTTGGAATTCTTGGGACACACTGTATATCAGGGCAACATGACCCCTGACCCCAAGAACTTGGAAAAAACTGCAGAGAGCACCTAGACCACAAACAAAAAAGGACGTGCGATCATTCGTGTCGTTATGTGGTTTTTACCAAAAATATATCAAAAATTTTAACTCAATATGTGCTCCTCTGACTGATTTGACTCGCAAGGGACATCCAGATAAAATAATTTGGACTGCGCAATGTGAATTAGAGTTCCAAGAGTTAAAGGAAAAACTCATTAGCAAGCCTATTCTCAAACTGCCTGATTTGACACAGGACTTTATCGTAAGAACAGATGCAAGTAATGTAGGACTCGGGGCGGCTTTGTTGCAAAGATCATCTTCACCTGATGGGGAACTGAACCCAGTCGCTTATGCAAGCCGCAAATTGAATAAGGCGGAGCAAGGATATTCCACAAGCGAAAAAGAATGTTTAGCGTTAATATGGGCAATAAAGAAGATTCAAATCTATCTGTATGGTAGGACTTTTGTGGTCCAGACGGATCATCAGCCCCTAGTATTCTTATCTCAGGCTAAGCATGAAAACGCCAGATTGTTGAGGTGGTCTTTATTACTGCAACCTTATCAGTTTAGTATTGAGTACATCCCAGGGTCATTGAATGTCGGTGCAGATTTCCTCAGTCGGCACCCCTGTGATCAAAATTAGAGTAGTGGTAGGCGTGAGGAGTAATTTTATCTATGTGTATCACTGGTTTTGGAACTTGCCGTAGGCATGTTTTCAAGTGGGGAGATGTGTGATAAATTTAATCGTGATACAACGTTAAAATATCTCCAAAGATAAAATGTAGGGATAAAAATAAGGCGTAAGCTACTAGAAGACATGATCGCCCATGCCGCGGTTCACTACCCGCCATGGAAACTAACTTGTTAGACGTACAGACAAAACGTTTACCCTTGGAGACGGGAGGGAACGGAGATCAAAAAGAAAAAAATATGACTGAACACGTGCCTGAAACTAGCAAGGCTAAAAAGACGCAATTGGTGGGGAAAGGAAAAAAATTCACGTCCCCAAGTTGACACAATGTAAAGAAATGGACAAAAGGGACCTTAGCTATTATACGCAACAGTCATTTCTTGGACGCTTTTACGATACTGAGTCCTTTTATTTGAATTCAGCGGCAAACGCATTACAGAAGATGCTCGAACATATTTCAAAAAAACAACTAACCTTGAAAAAGTAACTTTTTCTTAATAATAATGTTAGGAATATAAAACCTAGCTAGTCTGATAGCCCATCTTGAGCAGAGAAATAATATGCTTTCATTTATACAGACGGATAGATAATAATGAAGATATTGACAAAAGACTGTTAAAAAAATGTCACTAATTTTCAAAAATTGCGGCCTTGAGACTCAAGTGCTAAAATCTAGTTGGAATGAAAGAGAGGGGGAAATAGTCGAAAATTGTGGCTAAAAATAACTTTAGAGACCGATTCGTGTAGAAAGGCATGTAGAACCAAGCGTGTTTTTTATGAAAAAGCAAGTAGAGACAGACGGACCAACAGACAATAATACATACTTGACTGAGGTATGACTGAATTGACTTTTGGTTGGAGGTTTGAAATTTGAAAGGGGGAAAGTCGGTGATTGGCCACAGATAATCATATTATCGGCGCACAGACGCGCATTTTTGCCATTCAACATAAATTGTCCAGTAGTAGACACAGTAATTCTTCAGTGGTGTATTTCCCAGAAGCTAATTGCAATATTTAGAGGGACGCCATACTAGAGCCAGCAGCTCAGCTGAGTTTTGCTAGAATATAACTGTGTTCTCTATTCCTAATTCTGGTAAGAATGAAAGTATTTCTTTGTATATTTTAATATTGTTTAATGTTTCGAGTGATTTGATACTGCCATATCAAAATCTACCCCTTACAACAAGTAAGGATTCGCTCTAGATCCCCAGCCCAAGTTCAGGGTCTAGAGACAAACAAAATACTTAAACGCCAGCAAGGATTATGAAGGGCGGATCAAGTGTTGAGATCAGTGGAACATATCACCTATCTTATTCAATAGCAGGAAGCTAATGAACATATTTCAGAATATGTAGTCTTGGGGAACTAGTACTATGTGAAACCAACTTGGTAAGATGTGCTGTATGGTCAGAGAGATCTGACCCCGTCTATGTGGTGTTGTTGTGTTGTGTTGTGTGTAGAAGTGGCTCAGGAGGTAGAGTTCTGACACATGACCCAATACTTTTGTTGCAGAAGTGTGAGTTCCTGTTTAGCACCAAAGTGGTGTCAAATGCTGTGTTAATAAATACGAGTGTGGACCAGTGCAGTCTAATATTTTGTCAGAGCAGCCTTACATTGCCCCCAAGCACGGAGAGGTGGGGCCACCAGATTCCAGCACCAGAACTACTCAGTCAAGATACGTGAGCGTCTGGCCTGCTGGACCTTCACCAACTTATTTACTAACTAACACACCAACTATATTACCATCACTAGAACCCACAAAATTTTTGGGAAATAAAACTTGTATTACTCCCATCAGTGAAGGGACAATGTTTGGTAGTCATAGACAGGGAGTGATGATATCACCCCAACAGCATATCTAGAAACAAGTTCCCCTGGGACTATCTTAAGATAATTACTATTAACCAGTCATTTGAAATACATATGTACACATTTTCTATTTTATTATGACATATATTCATGCATTTCATTCATAATTTCAAAATTTTTCATATGTTCTGACCAAAATAAAACCTTGGTTCAGAACAAATAAACTTAAAGAAAATTTAATATCAAAAATTTAAACAGCTTGAGTTAGTTCAGTGTATTATAAATTTTATTAATATTATTAGACTTATTAAATATCTGTGTGTGTGTGTATGTAATCTACCACAACACATTACATATCAGTACCCTAGATTTTAACGTAGCCACATTCATTAGTAAAAAAGATATGTGTGAAGTCGTAAGTGGTAGCAAGAAGGGCCTTCTGTAAATTCACAGCTACATTTATCTCAGGAGCCTTCACAGCTGACCTCATGCATCACACTAGGTAATATCACAACCATACAGTACCATCAAATCCACTACAAGTGCCAGACATTCTCTTTCAACTGTGCTGTAGTTACGTTCAGCCGTTTTTAATTTTCAACTGCCATACGCAACTGGGAATAACATATTCGGGTCGGTGTCATCTGTTTGCAGCAGTGTTGACCCGATGCCCTGACCCGACGCGTCGACCCGCTGTAGCGGGAGGTTATTTAAAAGTATATATTATGTAAGAGTATGCCAGTAAAGAGTTCTGACCTTACAAGTAATACCCCAGTCTTAGAAATAAGCACTGGTGTATTGTTATCATAAAAATAGTCAGACTGTAAAAACCCTGGCCCAGTTGGTAAGAAGTAGTACCAGGATTTAAGGTGTCTCCTCCCTATGACTATCTTATGATTACTTATATTCTAGGGGATAATAAAATGAACATTCACTGAAACCACAAATGGAAAAAGTGAATAAATCCTCAGGTACAGTTAAAATAGTTTAATAATTACACTAATATTCTATTTCTACTAGTTGGAAAAGAGTATACACATATATATATAAATATTCACACAATTACTATTATTGTCTGTTTATACTTCAAGATCTTAAATAATAAATTTACTGAAATCACTGTTATTAGTCCTTTGAATTTAAGGATAACTGTCATCAGTTGACTGAGTTTATGTATGGTTACTTATTGTTTTCAACTATTGGCTGTTTCACATGTATAGGTGGTCAGTGTCAAACAGGACACTTATCTTTCCAACTTGATACTGCTGAAACTGTCCTTTGCTGATAGCACATAAGTCAGACAAGTCAGTCATCAGGTGTCAAAGTTATACAGTCATAGCAAGTAACATCATTTCAATGATACAGAATTAATATTAACCTATCAGTAATAAACATCATCTGGTTTATTCCGCTCCTATACATCCCTTCATATGCTATAACTTGATCCTTCCAAATCATATCAAGTACAAATTCAAATACTGATGCTATCCTTAGCATCTACACAAAATTAATACATAAAATAAATAAAGTGAGTGACCACGTGATCAGGTTGCTTTCTACTGAAACTGGCTGTAGAACACTCCAGTTTACCAGCTGTAAATGGGTACAAAGTTGTGCGCTCGAACTAGGGAAGGCAAAGGCAGCGAGGAAGGGGACTAGTCACCTAACCTCGTAAAAGCGGTATCTTCCATGCTGAAGCTTCTAACAATTTATTTCCCTAAGACAATCTCTGGTCATGGGACTGCCTTTATCTTCGTAAGCGATAATGCATTTAATATCGACGAGATACAGCATTAAATATAATAAATATTTTCTATTTGGCTGTGGGGCTAGTTTTGATACGTTTTGTACAAGCAACCATCTTCCACTAAGCACATGAATAAATCATATTAAAATAATAATACGTTATATCAATGAATATTATACAGGCATATTTTGTGAATTCTAAATGAACCTGTAATACAAAATAAAAGAAATTATTATACAGGATAGCTATCGTAAATTCGCTTACCCTCAGACTCCAGACACTTAGACTGAAATTTTCTGGCGATCCGCTCACACTTCAGATGGATTTAGAGTCGTGGCGTTATCTGCCCTCAGTCTTGTCTCAACCTCTTGCGTTGTGTCTCTCTCTCAGTTTACCGAACCGCTTTAAATACGTAAAGCGCGGACGTATCGGAGAGTCCCGACGTCACAGCTTAAACCCAACCTGAAAAAATCCTCCCCGATCCCTGATTGCATCCGATCTGTGCGTCGACTGAAATTTTGCCTTTATCATTCTCGGCATATATAATATCCATATTGTTCCATCTTATCTAGTTTTATACAGCTGATAAAACTCTATCTTCCTATCCATGTAAATTCCCAAACTGTTATTTGTTGATTTTAATATTTCGAACAGAAGTGGGTTTACCAGCTGTTAGCGTAACTGTGGGCAGCCGAAATACGCATATATCTCCGTAAATGAGAACTTCCTACCGTTCCATCTTATATGCAGTTATACACCATCCTTCCCTGTACTGAAATGTAAAATCCTTTTCCTACGGATTCCCTTCTGTTTTTATTTATTGTTGGCGATTCCCTCTGTCCGATACACGTTTCGCTTATACGCCGCCATTTTGAAAGCGGTCGTTCGATCGTAGACGGGTTTATAAATCTAACTGATCCCGTTTGCAATGACTTGAAACCAATTTTGCGACATAGCTCCCCCATATTTTAAGCTGGATGATATCTAGCTTAACTATTGGGTACAAGACAATTGCAAATCGACCATTCCGAGGTTAGTTTTCCTTCCTTCTATCCTCCTCAAGCTCTGTGGGATGACGACTAAGAAAATCTGCGCCCACATTCTGTTTTCCAGGAATATATTCAATAGTGAAGGAATATGGCTGAATCAATAATGACCATCTTAGTAAGCGAGTATTTGCATGACGTGATGAGGCCAAAAATGACAGGGGTTGATGATCGCACTGGACCACAAATGGCTTGCCATACAAATAGGGTTGAAACTTATTGATGGCCCACACCAATGCTAAACATTTCCCTCTCTATAGTAGAGTAATTCTTTTCTGCCGCGTTCAACTTGCGGCTGGCATAAGCAACAGGAAACAGTTCCTCATCCTGGGTCTGAGATTTTTGCAAAAGCGCGGCCCCAATTCCTACATTGCTTGCATCAGTCCGTACTATAAACTCTTGCGTCAGATCTGGTAACTTCAGAATAGGCCTACTAGTGAGTTTATGTTTCAATTCTGAATATGCATGCTCACACTCTGCAGTCCACTTTATTGTGTCCGGCTTCCCTTTCTTTGTCAGATCCGTCAAAGGTGCACATAAGGTATTGAAGTCTTTGATGTACTTTTGATAGAATCCACCTAAGGATACGAACGACCTCACATCCTTTTTTGTCTGTGGTCTAGGTGCATTCCTTAACTTTTCTATATTTTTGGGATCAGGAGACATGTTTCCATGACAAATTGTATGTCCCAAAAATTCTAATTCCTGACATCCGATTACACACTTTGTTGGACGAGCAGTCAAACCTGCCTCTCTGAGTCTACCCAGTAACATTGATAGAGAATGTAGATGATCCTCAAATGTTTCCGTGGCTATGAGAATGTCATCCATAAAGTTGGTGATGTTAGAGTTGTTTAAGGGTTCCAGCAATTTCCTCATCATCCTTGAAAATACGCTTGGTGCGTTTTTCAACCCGAATGGTAGTACATTAAATTCGTAGTGACCATCCGAAGTGCTAAAAGCCAGCATGTGTCGGATCTCGGGTTTGACAGGAATCTGGTAATATCCCTTACTTAAATCGACCTTAGAGAAATATTTCGCAGTACTTAGCGTCGAGAACAGCTGATTGGTATCCGGTAATGGATCAGCTTGGGTTTCTGTGATCGCATTTAATTTCCGGTAATCGATACAGAGTCGGTGTTCTCCACTTGGTTTTCTCAACAGTACAACACTTGAACTGTAAGGTGATTCTGACTTGGAAATGATTTGTTCTTGCAACAGATAATCAATTTCCTCCTTCAATGCCTGTGCCTTGGCATATGGTATAGGGTAGGTCTTCATGCAGATAGGTGTTGGATCGATGACCTTCATATCATACGTCAATAAGTTGGTGCATCCTGGTTTATCAGTTAACACATCTGCATGTGTTTTTAAAACTTCTTTAACTTGCTCCCTCTGTTCCTGAGTTAACTGAGTACTAATTTTGACTTGTTCATATGTCTCAGTCGGTCTTAATGGATACTCTATTGAGGTAAGTGGTTCATGCTTCATTTCGGTTGCGTGGCCAGAGTCATCATATGAGCTACCTCCGTTGATGTCCTGTCATAATATTTCTTTAACAGATTAACATGGTACACCCTTTCTTTGCCCTTCTTGTCAATTTTGTAATTAGTCCTTGATATTTTCTCTAGCACGTTATATGGACCCTGCCAACCAATCTGCAGTTTGTTGTTACTGCTGGGCAATAGAAGAAGCACTTTTTCTCCAACAGCAAGTTCCCTATCCTTTGCTGCCTTTTTATAGTATTCAGTATGTTTCTTTCTGGCTCTGCGAAGATTGTCATTAGCCAATTTCCAGCCCATTTTCAGTCGAGTGGTCAACTCATTTACATACTGAATTGATGAGGTGACACTTTCCTCTGCCTTCTCATCTGTCCAAGTCCGCAGCAATGCTTCCAGTGGACCTTTTATAGGCCGACCAAACAACAATGTGGCCGGTGCCATTCCTGTGGAATTGTGTGGGACTTCCCGGTATGCGAATAATGCAGCGGGTAAGTATACATCCCATGTTTCAGGTTTTTCACTTGCCAGCTTCCTGAGAATAGAAATGAGCGTACCGTTGAACCGCTCGACTTGACCATTTCCTTGTGGGTGATAAGGAGAGCAATGATAATGTCTGGCTTGAAAAATCCTGAACACTTCTTGGGTTAGCTTTCCCTTGAACTGGGAACCATTGTCCGTCAATATTTGATGTGGAAAGCCTAACCGGGTGAATATTGTCAACAATGCCTCTGCCACATGCTTAGAATCTATAGATGCCATGGCTACGGCCTCTCCCCACATAGAGCATGTATCAACTAGAGTTAAGATATAACTATTCCTTCTCTTAGTCCTAGTGAGGGGTCCAACAATATCCACTGCAACTCTCTCGAATGGAGTACCCATGATTGGCATTTCTCCTAGAGTTGCTGGTGCAGTCCCATGCTTGGGGGCTACACGTTGACACTCTGGACAAGATTTCACATATCGTTTGATATCTTCCGTGATCCCTGGCCAGTAATAGTGACAAGCTATCCGTTGACTGGTGGCACCAATTCCCATGTGTCCACTAAATGGAATAGCATGTGCGAGCTCCATAACTTTCTCCCTGTATGACTTTGGTACTACCAGCTGTCCATGTCCTTGAGGTCCTGTACCAGCTTTTCTATACAGTAGTCCATTTTTCATATACAAGTCTCCTTTTTCTGGAGGGTTATGGGCCTTTGGCAATTTGCCAAAACAAGGCTTCAATGTGTCATCTTCTGATTGAGCCTGTTTCATCTGCTCTGGCTGAGTATTGTTAGGATTTTCCTCCTCGTTTTTGGTGCTCGACCTGGTCTGGACTGCTGCCAGGACAACAGGTTTTATGGGTCACCCAAAAATACATACCTACACCCCAATATCAGCGGGTATATAGGGTCATCTATCACTGCGGCTGTTATCACTCCTTCCACGTAGCGAGATTTCACATTGATCCTAGCTATAGGAAGTGTCATGGTTGCTGTTCCCTTAGTTGCCCCTTGTATTTCCACGGTTTCTGTGGTAATTTGATCAGAGTGCACTAGGGTTGAACTCACAACTGAGTCGAAATCCAGGCCGGTATCATATAAGCACATGACTCGATTCCGTTCACGGTTACGAGCTCACTCACAGGGGGATGACGGAGGCTATTCTGACTCCCTGTCAGTTCCATCATATCTGTCCTATTCCCTGTTGCTAAACATGCAGCGTGATGAGGGGTTTTCCTTCTACAATCTACAGTGTTGTGGTTGCTCATCTTACAAATTTTGCACCACTTATCTCCCTGTTTGTAGGGTTTCTTTTCCTGAGTCTGAGGGTTCTTGTCCTTATTATCAAATCTTGGTTTATTTCTGTATGGATGATCCTTCTGGTCAAACTGGGTATTCTGCGGTGGTGGCTTATATCCTTCTACCTGCTTCCTTTTTGTTCCTACCAATTCAGCTTGAGCTGCTTGGTATCTCTCTGCACATTTCAAAATGTCTTCCAGCCTCTCTGCTCCTTGTTCCATAAGGAATTTCCTCATTTCTTGAGACATGGAATCTTTCACTTGCTCTAACATAACCATTTCTTTCAGATCCTCGTAGGTTTTCTGATACTTACCTAAACTACTCCATTTCAACAAATACGTTTCTAGCCTAGCTGAGAACTGGTTATATGTTTCTCCAGGTAGAAGTTTAGAAGTTCTAAATTTCTTCCTATATGCCTCAGAGTTCTTTTCATACCGGATCAGTAAGGCTTGCTTTAGTATTTCATAATTTTCCTGATCTTCTTTGGGGAGTTTCAGAAACACATCATATGCAATACCTCTCAATCCCTGGGATAACTTTAGACTCCATTTTTTTCCTTTTCCAGTCCATATGTAGAGGCTAGCCTTTCATACCTATCCAGGTACGACTCAATTGCGTCCTCCTTTTCAACAAATGGATCTAGGTGGAAGTTCATGGCCCCATTTGCTGTGTTCTGAAAAGAGCTACTCGCAGAATGAGGTGAGCTATTACCATGGGTGATAGTCCCAGCCTGAAGTTCAAGATCAAGCTGTCTCATTTTCAGCTCATGGTCTCTCTCTGCTTGTAACCTCCTTTCTTCTCTCTCAGCTTCTAATTTCTTGGCTTCTCTTTCTGCATCCAATTTCTTGGCTTCTCTTTCTGCTTCCAATTTCTTGGCTTCTCTCTCTGCTTCTAATTTCTTGGCTTCTCTCTCTGCTTCTAATTTCTTGGCTTCTCTCTCTGCTTCTAATTGCTTTGCTTCTCTCTCGGTGTACTTTTCACATTCCGTCGTGACATACCGGATCAGAACGTCACCATCCATGCCAAGCTCTTTTCCCACCTGCAGTGTAGCAGACCTAAATTTGACCAAGTCAGCCATGATGTATCTGTAGTCTAGTAGGGCAAGTGATCTTACTCACTAATTTACTACAATATAATTAACTTAGTTAAAATTAAAGTTAATTAAACTGACTTCACCATATATGAAACAGCTTTCTTTATCTGTACTCAATGGTACTCCTAAAAATATATCTTTCCTACTACCTTAACTCTTCCCACAAATTTTCCAAAAAGAAACACAAACAAATTTTCTACACAGCAGAAAAAGAAAGATGGCTCAGAAATATCAAAGATAGATCCCGGACGAGCCCCCACTGTAGCGGGAGGTTATTTAAAAGTATTTATTATGTAAGAGTATGCCAGTAAAGAGTTCTGACCTTACAAGTAATACCCCAGTCTTAGAAATAAGCACTGGTGTATTGTTATCATAAAAATAGTCAGACTGTAAAAACCCTGGCCCAGTTGGTAAGAAGTAGTACCAGGATTTAAGGTGTCTCCTCCCTATGACTATCTTATGATTACTTATATTCTAGGGGATAAGTAAAATGAACATTCACTGAAACCACAAATGGAAAAAGTGAATAAATCCTCAGGTACAGTTAAAATAGTTTAATAATTACACTAATATTCTATTTCTACTAGTTGGAAAAGAGTATACACACATATATATATAAAATATTCACACAATTACTATTATTGTCTGTTTATACTTCAAGATCTTAAAAATAAAAACTGAAATCACTGTTATTAGTCCTTTGAATTTAAGGATAACTGTCATCAGTTGACTGAGTTTATGTATGGTTACTTATTGTTTTCAACTATTGGCTGTTTCACATGTATAGGTGGTCAGTGTCAAACAGGACACTTATCTTTCCAACTTGATACTGCTGAAACTGTCCTTTGCTGATATCAGACTTGGTAGGCCCAACAGTAGGGATGCCAATGACCAGTTGAAGTTCACTCTTTGGGGTCCTGCACTTTTGTGGGATTGCCTCGGGTAAACTGCACCGGCTTCTGATACTGGACAGTCTGGTTTGAGTTATTTCATGGAACCTGCAACATATCAGCCTTGGCTAGTATCTGGCTAGACTTGTAGCTGACTAGCACAGATGTCAGACCAGTCAGTCATCAGATGTCACCGTTATACAATCATAGTAAGCAAGGACATCATTTCAGTGATATAGCATTAATATTAACATTTCAATTAAGTGTAACTGACTAGCACATAAGTCAGACAAGTCAGTCATCAGGTGTCAAAGTTATACAGTCATAGCAAGTAACATCATTTCAATGATACAGAATTAATATTAACATATCAGTAATAAACATCATCTGGTTTATTCCGCTCCTATACATCCCTTCATATGCTATAACTTGATCCTTCCAAATCATATCAAGTACAAATTCAAATACTGATGCTATCCTTAGCATCTACACAAAATTAATACATAAAATAAATAAAGTGAGTGACCACGTGATCAGGTTGCTTTCTACTGAAACTGGCTGTAGAACACTCCAGTTTACCAGCTGTAAATGGGTACAAAGTTGTGCGCTCGAACTAGGGAAGGCAAAGGCAGCGAGGAAGGGGACTAGTCACCTAACCTCGTAAAAGCGGTATCTTCCATGCTGAAGCTTCTAACAATTTATTTCCCTAAGACAATCTCTGGTCATGGGACTGCCTTTATCTTCGTAAGCGATAATGCATTTAATATCGACGAGATACAGCATTAAATATAATAAATATTTTCTATTTGGCTGTGGGGCTAGTTTTGATACGTTTTTTGTACAAGCAACCATCTTCCACTAAGCACATGAATAAATCATATTAAAATAATAATACGTTATATCAATGAATATTATACAGGCATATTTTGTGAATTCTAAATGAACCTGTAATACAAAATAAAAGAAATTATTATACAGGATAGCTATCGTAAATTCGCTTACCCTCAGACTCCAGACACTTAGACTGAAATTTTTCTGGCGATCCGCTCACACTTCAGATGGATTTAGAGTCGTGGCGTTATCTGCCCTCAGTCTTGTCTCAACCTCTTGCGTTGTGTATCTCTCTCAGTTTACCGAACCGCTTTAAATATGTATAGCGCGGACGTATCGGAGAGTACCGACGTCACAGCTTAAACCTAACCTGAAAAATCCTTCCCGAACAGTGATTTCGGCAGATCTGTGCGTCGACTGAAATTTTGCCTTTATCATTCTCGGCATATATAATATCCATATTGTTCCATCTTATCTAGTTTTATACAGCTGATAAAACTCTATCTTCCTATCCATGTAAATTCCCAAACTGTTATTTGTTGATTTTAATATTTCGAACAGAAGTGGGTTTACCAGCTGTTAGCGTAACTGTGGGCAGCCGAAATACGCATATATCTCCGTAAATGAGAACTTCCTACCGTTCCATCTTATATGCAGTTATACACCATCCTTCCCTGTACTGAAATGTAAAATCCTTTTCCTACGGATTCCCTTCTGTTTTTATTTATTGTTGGCGATTCCCTCTGTCCGATACACGTTTCGCTTATACGCCGCCATTTTGAAAGCGGTCGTTCGATCGTAGACGGGTTTATAAATCTAACTGATCCCGTTTGCAATGACTTGAAACCAATTTTGCGACACCCGCAATACAAAAGGTTTCTTGAGGTCAGGTAACCTCAAAATGGGGTATTAGGACAACTGTCCTTTTAACGTGCTGTATGCGTGTTCGCATTTTGAATCTTAAATAACCCGGTCAGGACAGCCTTTCTTTGTAAGGTCAGTCAGGGGTGCAGTTAGTCCGTTGAAATTCTGGATGTATTTTTGATAATATGCACACGGTGATCAGAAAGAACGGGTGTCTTTCTTCGTTCGGGGCCTTTTTGCTGCAACTATTTTCTCCACATTTTTCTTAACAGGCCACATGCAGCTATGAGAAATAGTATGCCCCAGGAAGTCTAGCTTTTCAAACCCGATGAGACATTTGCTAGGTCTGGCTGTGAGACCAGTTTCCTGTAGTCTCCTGAGGAGCATAGCAACCGTAGCAATATGTTCTTCGTAGGTTTCCGATGCAATTAAGAGGTCATCCATGAAATTATGGATATGGGGACTATGGTTCTAAAAGCTTCCTCGTCATCCTGGTGAACACTCCTGGTGCGTTGTGCAATCCGAACGGCATCACATTAAATGTGTAATGTCCTTCACTAGTGCTGAAAGCTAACAAAGGTTTAACTTCCTCCTTGACTCGTATTTGGTAATACCCTTTACTCAGGTCAATCTTGGAAAAAATTCTTGCTTTGCTAAGCTTGGTGAACAACTCTGAAACAGTCTGGAGAGGTTCGGGCTGGAATTCCGTTACAGTGTTTAGTAACCGCTAATCTATACACAGCCGAACATCCTTATTGGGCTTCTGCAACAGTACTACACTCGAACTGTAAGGAGATGTCGACTCACTGATAATTTTTGCCTGACGCAGCTTGTCTATCTCTCCGCGAAGTGCATCAGCTTGAGCGTACGGAATGGGGTAAACTCTGGTTCGAACAGGGGTCTCGTTTGTTAATTTCATATCACATTCAATGAGATTTGTTCGACCAGGTACATCCGTTAAGACTGCAGCGTACTGTTTCAGTAGCGCCTGGTTTCTGTCTGTTGTTCTTCTGAGAGATTGTCGCCGAATTTGACATCTTTAAAGGATTCTGTTTGTTGCAATGGGTACTCCATGCAACTATCATCATCTTCCTTGTCTTCTGTTGCTATGGCGACCGCAAGGTGATGCTCGGAGGACGGCACTGGTCTTTCCAAATATTTCTTAAGCAGACGTATGTGAAAGACCTTCTTCTTTCCTTTAATGGAGATCTTGTAATTTGTGCGTGAGATCTTTTTAAGGACGGTAAACGGCCCTTGCCATCCGATGCGAAGTTTATAGTTTCCGGTTGGAAGTAGCAACAAAACTTTCTCTCCTGGTTGGAGTTCTCTCTCTTTTGCAGCTTTATTGTATCTTTTAGCGTGTTTTGCGCGGGCTTTCTTAAGGTTGGTTGTAGCTAGATCCCATCTTAGCTGTAGCCTTTCCTTGAGCTCAGATACATATTTGCTTGCAGAGACGACTATCTCGTCAGCCTTTTAGTCTGTCAGGGACCGAAGTAAGGCTTCTAGTGGCCCCTTAATAGGTCTGCCAAATAAAAGTGTGGCTGGCTTGAATCCCGTAGATGCTTGGGGAACCTCTCTGTAGGCGAATAAGGCAGCAGATATATATAGGTCCCAATCTTCCGGTTTCGCTTGAGCCAGCTTACGTAATATCCTGGTGAGGCTTCCGTTGACACGTTCTACTAACCCACTTCCGGCCGGATTATAAGGGCTTGTGTAGATGTGCTGGTTCCTCAGGATCTTTGCGATCTCTTCTATCAACAGGCTACGGTATGGGGATTTGTTGTCCGTCAAAACATTTTGAGGGAAACCCAACCGTGTAAATATCTGCACGAGGGCTTCTGCGACATGCTTGAAATTCGTGCCTGTTAGCGGTATAGCTTCGGCCCACAAAGTGCAAGTGTCAACTAAGGTCAGGATAAACCTGTGCCTTCTTTTAGTCCTTTCTAAGGATCCTAAAATGTCGATTACAACTTGTTGAAATGATGTCACCTCTACTGGCGCATTACCCATGGGAATAAAGGGTGTCCGTTGCTTGGGTGCCACACGTTGGCACTGGGCGCAGGATTTCACGTACCTGATAATCTCAGAGTTCATTCCTGGCCACCAATAGTGGGTTTTTATTCGCTGCATAGTGGCGTTTTGTCCCATATGTCCGCTAAAGTGAAGAGAGTGCCCAATTTCTAAGATCTGGCTTCTGTACTGCGCCGGTACTAGGAGCTGGTTATTCCCTGTATCAGGGTCGCCCGTTCTACGATACAATACGCCATCCTTCGAAAAGAAGTCTCCGTGGTGTCTGGGGTCCTTAGCCATGGGCAGTTTTCTAAAGCAGGGCTCCAGAGTAGGGTCCTTTTGTTGCGCCTCCTTCAGTTCATTCGGCAACAAATTTGGCGCAGGCTCCCTCTCCTTCTTGGTTTGCCCTCTTGTGGTTACTGCTGCCACAATCGGCTCTTTTGGTCTCCTAACAAACACATATCTACATCCCAAGATAACTGGGTAGATAGGATCATCCATAATGGCCGCTTTAATAACACCTCTGACAAAATCAGAGTGTATTTCTACCAGTGCGATAGGAAGCGTCCTGGGTGCGTCACTTTTAAAAAATCCGCATAGTTTGACGGTGTCCTCTGTCTCCTGACCTGGTTTGACTAGGTGCCTGGCGACAATACAGTCAAAAGATAATCCAGTGTTAAGGAGACAAGTAGTTGAGGTACCGTTCAAAATTACAGTTCCTCTCGTTGAGGGTCTGCCCCCTCAGGCTGAGAATCACTGACATTGACTTTTCCTCGCGAGGCTGTATGCAAACATCCAATGCGGTTTGGCCCGGTGTGCTTGCCCTGATCAGACGTCCCTGCTGTAGGGGTCTTCCCTTTGCCTTGACTTTGGTGGCCGCGCTGCCATGTAGGCCTGGTGGGTTGATCAGAATTGTTGTTATTTGGGGGATATCGGGTTTTGTAGAATTTCGATTTCTCTTGGGGAGGTCTCTGGGTATTAGTTTCTCGTTGGTTATAGTGCTGGGAGGAATTAGAAGAATAGGATTACTGTTCTAGATTTTGTTTTCGAGATAACTCATCAGGGGGTTTGCGTTTTGTGCTGGGAAGTTCAGCCATTGCATTTGTATAGCATTCCGCCTTATTGAGGATGTCCTCAAACCTGACTGCGCCCTGTTCAGCCAAAAATCTACGGGTTTCGTTTGACAAAGTGGATTTTATCTGTTCCACAAGAACAAGTTCAAGAATTCCGTCATATGTAAGAGGTAATTCTGATAATTCCAGGCACTTTGTCAAATAGCCCGTGAGACGTGAAGAGAACTGAGGAAATGTCTCCATGCTCTCCTTTCGGCTGTTTCTGAACATTTGCAGAAATTTTCGGGCGATCATCTCAAACCGCTCTAGCAAATCCTTCTTTAGCATGTCGTAATCATGTTTGTTGCTTCCCAGCATTGTATACACATCATAAGCATTACCTTTTAGTGCCGTTGAGAGTTTAAGGTACCAACGGGAACTCTCTAACCCATACAGATTTGCCATCCTCTCGAATTTCTCTAGGAAGGTGTCAATTTTTTCATTAGGGCTAGGGAAAGACTCTAAGACAAAAGGTATCGCCGCTAGTTGGGAAGATTGGCTACTGGAGAGATCAGTTGATTGAGACTGGGGTGAAGTCGGCTCTCCATTATTGGAAGTAGAAGCACCCCGACTCTCTAAAGCCTTAAGCGCTAATTTGTGCTGTCTCTCCTTCTCTCTCTCCTCACGTTGTCTCTCCTTCTCTCTTTCCCTGCGGGCTTCCATCTCTGCCTCAATTTTCTTCTGCTCCAATTGACGATCGTCCGCTTCTTTCTTCCTAGCTTCTGCCCTCTCTTGTCTCTCTTTCTCTTCCTTCCTCTCAGCTTCTGCTCTCTCTCTTCCTTCCTCTCAGCTTCTGCTCTCTCTCTTCCTTCCTCTCAGCTTCTGCTCTCTCTTTCTCAGCGTCATATCTGTCAAGTTCACTGTTGACAAACACGATCGCGGCATCTCCCTGTAATCCTGTCTCCTTCGCCTTCTGTCTCAACATGGACCTAAACTGAACTCTTTCTGCCATGTCAAAGAACTGGATGCTACTAAGACGAGAGAATAAGACGAATAAAAAAGGGGGCAAAAATTAACTCTAAGCCGTTTACGAGAAAAAACCCAAAGTATAATTTACCTGAGATATCTCTTACCGTTATTAATTTGCTAATCTATCGCTGCTATTATCTGTCACTTAAGACTCTTAATGCAGGCGACTACGCTACGTTAAATGGTAGGTCAAACAGCTAGAAAAAATCTACTATTACTATCAGTAGAGAAAATTTTATTGTAAAACAATTTAAGGGAAAAAAAATTTTCCCTAAAATTTTAATTCTCCGCCACAAAACTCCACAAGCCGAAGTCAGTTAAGAGAAGAGACGTTATTAACTAGACTTTTTAAAAAATCAGAATAAGGCGTCTTTAGCTTAACTCAACTATTGCTAACTTCAAAACCTTTGTGACTGTTTCACAATCACGCGATCCCAGCAATCTTTATAAAAATTTTTTTTACCAATTTTCTCTGCCAGAGAATAATTAAAATAACGAATTTTTTGTTTCAGCGCTCTTCTCTGTTTCGCACTGAGATGCTAAACGACAGCGGAAACTGCTTCGTCCGTTTTGGGGACCACTACTGCCTTTGATCGTATCCCGCTTTCCTCGTTGGACTCTGGCAACGCCCTACTAGGCATGGGGGACAGGCAAGGTAGGGAAATAACTGCTTATAATCGCTCTAGAAATTTGCGGTAGGCGTGGTTTAACCTCCCCTTTAAGACAAAGCGACGTCCAGGATGCACGCATGAAACTATCTACATAATAATTATCCAACGTGTTTAAAATCCACGTGGAAATGATGCATACTAATGAGCCCCGGTGGTAGAATTCCCCGTTGCTATTGTGCATGCTAATGAGCCAGCGTGGAATCCATGTTCACTCTTGTGTTGCACACAAATCCAGGGGCTGCGAAGCTATTCGAGGCTACTGTCCTATCATCTTACAATTCAGGGACTTCACTTTTCACACCATACGTACGTCACACATGGGGTTTTCGTAGAGGCCCCAACAATTTCCTCATCATTCTTGAAAAGATACTTGGAGCATTTTTCAGTCCAAAGGGTAGTACATTAAACTCGTAGTGTCCGTTTGGTGTACTAAATGCCAGCATTTTCCTAGCTTCTGGTTTCACTAGTATTTGGTAGTATCCCTTGCTTAGATCTGCCTTCGATAAATACCTAGCCTTACTCAGTGTAGAGAACAGCTGGTTGGTGTCAGGTAATGGATCTACCTGAGATTCTGTGATAGCATTCAGCTTCCATTAGTCTAAACATAATTTGTGTTCATCAGTCGGTTTTCTTAATAGCCCCACACTTGAGCTATAGGGAGAGCCTGACTTTGAGATAATTTTCTCCGTCAACAGATTCAAAAAGCTTTCGCATAGGTATATTAGTTCTAAATGCATAATTTGTGTAACCTACATTCGATCAGTCGGTTTTTTACCTGGCTTATCTGTGAGCACATCAGCAGTTTCCCACCTGAACACTGCTGAGTTAAAATTTCACTAATATTTCTTCTTCTTCTTTGATCCATAACCGCCAACCGTCAAAGCAGTCAGCCTGACTTTAGGGCAGAGATTGAATTTTCGGCTCCGTGCCCCAACTGTGGTTCATTCTTTGCATAATCAACTTCCTCCGCCAAGTTTTGGGCTTTCGCTTTCCCTCGGGGTATAGGGTATGATGGTATTTCTCATGCATACTGGTATATGGTGTGCAGTCCTGGTTACTCCGAATAAGTAACCTGGTTGCATGGTGTTTGATTCGAATTTACTTCTAACAGGACAGTTTCGACATTTCGTGCGACCTGGCTTATCTGTGAGCACATCAGCATGGGTTTCCAACACTTTCTGAACCATATTCTTCTGCTCTGGAGTTAAATTTCACTAATATTTACTTGAACATAATCCTCTGTGGTTGTGAGTGGATATTCCATAGAGTGAAGTGGTTCACCGTGCATTTCTGTTGCAATGGCTAGGGTCATGATATATGCAACTTCTGATGATTCCTTGTCATAGTATTTTTTAAGAAGATTGACATGAAATACCTTCTCCTTTCCTTTTTTATCAATCTTATAATTGGTCCTGGAAAGTTTTTCCAGAATGACATAGGGTCCCTGCCATCCAATCTGCAATTTATTATTGCTGCTTGGCAACAGTAATAACACCTTTTCACCCACCTCCAGTTTCCTATCCTTCGCTTTTTTGTTGTAGTACGCAGCATGCTTCCTCCTGGCCTGTCTTAAGTTATCATTGGCCAGTTTCCAACCTGCTTTCAATCAAGAGGTCAACTCGTTGAAGTACTAGTATGAGGAAGTCACTGTTTCCTCTGCTTTTTCATCAGTCCATGTCCGCAGCAATGCTTCCAGTGGACCTTTTATTGGTCTTCCAAATAACAATGTCCCAACGGGCTGATCACCCGTTTGCCAGTCACTTTGATTACGGAAACAACAACAAACGGATTGATTTGTCGTTGCCCTAAAGACGCCATTAGGCGTGATGGGAACAACGGCAAAGAAAATCTATTCGCTGTTGCCCTTAAGACGCCACTAGGCGTAATGGCCACTGACTGCTTTGCCGGTCGTTGGCTAAGGACGGAAGAAGAAGAAGAAATAACCATGTAGCTGGAGCCAATCCAGTTGAATTGTGGGGTACTTCCCTATATGCAGATAGTGCAGCGGGTAAGTATGTATCCCAAGTATCAGGTTTTTCACTTGCCAGCTTTCTAAGGATTGAAATTAGCATTCAATTGAACCGCGCTATTTGACCGTTCCCTTGGGCATGGTAGGGACTACAATGATAGTGCCTGGCGTGAAATATCCTGAATACTTCTTGTGTTAGCTTTCCCTTGAACTGAGATCCATTGTCAGTCAATATCTTATGCGGGAAACCTAATCGGGTGAATATTGTTAGCAGTGCCTCTGCCATATGTTTTGAATCTATAGCTGACATGGCCACTGCTTCTCCCTACATAGAGCAAGTATCAACCAAGGTTAAGATGTAAGCATTTCTTTTCTTGGTCCTAGTGAGGGGTCCAACAATATCCACTGCAACACGTTCAACAGGGGTTCCCATAATGGGCATTTCTCCCAGTGTTGCTGGTGCAGTCCTATGCTTAGGAGAGCTACCCTTTGGCATTCTGGACAGGATCTTACATATCTCTTTATGTCCTCTGTGATTCCTGGCCAAAGTAGTGACAGGCAATCCTTTGTCAAGTAGCCCCTATTCTCATATGTCCACTGAAGGGTATAGCATGTCCTAGCGTCATAAATTTCTCCCTGTAAGATTTTGGCACTACTAGCTGTCCATGCCCATTAGATCCTGTTCCAGCTTTTCTGTAGAGTAGGCCATTCTTCATGTAAAAGTCACCTTTCTCTGGAGGGTTATGTGCTTTAAGTAATTTGCCAAAACAAGGCCTCAAGGTGCTGTCGGCTGCTTGAGCCTTTTTCATCTCTTCTGGGTGAGTATTGATAGGATTTTCCTCCATTTTCCTGGAGCTTTCCCTGGTCTGGACTGTTGCTATAACTACAGGTTTTAATTCTGCAGTCCGCAGTATTGTGGTTACTCATAAGACATGTTTTACACCACTTTCCTTCCTTCCGGTAAGGTGTCTTATGCGATCTTAGAGGATTTGTGTCCTTTTGGTCAAATCTTTGTTTGTTCCTTGTGGTATGGTCCTTTTGTTCATATTTGGTATAGTTTTGTGCAGATTTGAAGTTTTCAACCTGCTTCTTCTTATTTCCTAATAATTCTGCCTGAGCTGCTTGATATCGCTCAGCAACAGTTACAATATCTTTCAATCTCTCCGCTCCTTATTCCATGATAAACTTCCTCATTTCTTGAGGCAAGGATTCTTTCAATTGCTCCATCATTATCATTTCTTTCAGATCCTGACACTTTCCTAAACTACTCCATTTTGCCAAATAAAGTTTCCAATCTAGCAGAGAATTGGTGATAGTTTTTTCCTGGAAGAATTTTAGCTGTTCGGAATTTCTTTCTATATGATTCTGAGTTCATTTCATATCTCACAAGCAGTGCTTGCTTCCGGATTTCATAATCTTCCTGGTCATCTCTTGAGAGCTTCAAATACACATCGTAGGCCACACCTCTCAATACCTGCGATAGTTTAAGACTCCACTTTTCTTTCACTAAGCCATAGATAGTAACAAGTCTCTCATACCTAACCAGGTACGACTCAATGGCATCTTCTTTCTCAACAAATGGGTCCAGATGAAAATTCATGGCCCCACTTGAGGTGCTCTGGCTGGAGCTACTCTCAGAGTGAGGTGAGCTACCACCATTATTGCCAGTAGTTGCCTGAATTTCAAGCTCTTTCAATCTCAACTGATGATCTCTCTCTGCTTGTAATTTCCTTTCCTCAGCATCAATTTTCTTTACCTCTTTTTCAGCCTGCAATTTCTTGGCTTAAGCTGCTAATTTCCTTTCTTCAACTTCTAATCTTTTGGCTTCTCTCTCAGCTTCCAGTCTTTTGGCTTCTCTTTCAGCTTCTACTTGCAATTTCCTTTCCTCTCTGTCCATGTGTTTGTCAACTTCTGTTGTGACATACTGAATAAGAGCATCACCTGTCATATTTAATTCCTTACCCATCTGCATGATCGCAGTTCTGAATTTCACTAGGTCAGCCATGACGTTACTTAGAGAGGGTATGTAAATTTACTATATCCAAATTATTGTAATTAAACTTAATTAATTAATTTGAACAAATAATTTCCGTGCAACTTTGTGAGTATCAACTATACTACTCGTCAAAAGTCAAGGGCCACCTTATTATTTTCAATACACTTTTATATAAGGGCATAGAATGATTAAATGAAGGAAGTGTTTAGTAACAATGGGTGCAATATCTTCCTCTAACAGTCCTCTATGCACGTTAAGCATAAAAACAGCTCACCGATAACCATGGTGATCATGTGCAATTTGGTTTGCTGACCATAAATTCACATTTTTAATCTGTTTTTTTTTTCAAACTTCCGTACAACCAAACAGGTGAAGTAATCGTGCTGATTGACATTCTACGTGCAATGGCGACTTTTCGTGAACAGAGTTCACTCTTAATTTGATTTACAATCAGCAGACTTAGGGTAGTTTCATCACTTGCAAAAACTATGCCACCGAGAAGAAGTCTTGACACCTTACAAAGAATGAGGGCTATAGCGTGGGTTGAAAGTGGTTTATCTGTCCGTGAGGTTGCTAGACGGCTTGCAGTGTCACACTCTACTATCCAAAGAATTTTGGAGAGATTTAAGGCCACAGGAAGTGTAGAGGATCGCCACCGGCCAGGTCGCCTAGATGCACCAATAGACATGATGACCGGTATCTCTTGTTGTCAGCCCTGCGCAATCTAACAGTGACTTGTTCCACTCTAAGATGTCAGCTAAGACAAACTGTAAACGTTAATGTCAGTCAAAGCACCATTCGCAGACGTTTACGTGAATTTGGACTGGCTGCTTGCCGTCCTGCAGCCAGAATCTCTCTTACTCCTGCTCATCGTAGAGCCCGTGTTGCTTGGTGTCGCGAGCACATCCGATGGACAAGGCAACAATAGAGTCAAGTTCTCTTCACTGATAAATCTCACTTCACTGTGTCATTCAATGATGGCTGGATTCGAGTTTGGAGACGACCAGGAGAGCGATTTACTGATGACACAATTCGAGAGGTGGATCGTTATGGTAGGGGTTCTGTCATTGTCTGGGGAGGCTTCTACAGATACGGCAGGACCCCACTCTACATCACCCAAGGCAACATGACCGGCCCAAGATACCAGAACGAAATCTTGAGACCAATTGTTCAGCCTGCTCTGGAGGCTATAGGTGGTAATGCCATCCTCCAAGATGATAACGCTCGACCCCATCGAGCTCGTGTGGTGAATGAGTTTATTCAGCAGCATGGGATCATCAGGATGGCGTATCCAGTTCATTCACCTGACCTTTCTCCGATTGAGCACCTCTGGGATGTCCTTAGTCGAAGATTGTCAACAAATCACCCCCTGCCAATAGATGTTGCACAGCTGACTGCATTTCTGCTTCAGGAATGGCAAGCTGTTCCTCAAAATACTCTTCGGACCCTTGTTGACTCAATGCGTCTACGCTGTCTTGAATACCTTGCTGCAAACGGTGGTCATACCCGATTTTGAAATGTCTATTTGTCCAATATCCATTGTGTGACTTTTGAAAAGGTGGGTGACACACTTCACAGCTTCATTGCGTTTGAATGTGTGTTTCCATTTCTTTACGTGACATCTCAATTTGGTATTCAATAAATGCCGTTTTGACTGATACCAATTACGTTTATATCAGATTTGTTTTATGGTTTCAACCAAGGTTTTTCTAAGTGGCCCATGATTTTTGACGATGTAGTGGATTTTGATGGTATTGTATGGTTGATGTTACCTAGTGTGATGTATGAGGTCAGCTGTGAAGGCTCCTGAGAAAAATGTAGATGTGAATTACAGAAGGCCCTTCTTACTACCACTTACGACCTCACACATATCTTTTTTACTAATGAATGTAGCTACGTTAAAAGTCTAGGGTACTGATATGTAATGTGTTGTGGTAGATTACACACACACACACACACACACACACACACACACACACACACACACACACACACACACACACACACACACACACACACACACACACACACACACACACACACACACACACACACACACATACACACACACACACACACACACACACACACACAGATATTTAATAAGTCTAATAATATTAATAAAATTTATAACACACTGAACTAACTCAGGCTGTTTTAGTTTTAAAATTTAAATCTTTTGATAAATTTATTTGTTTTGAACCAAATGTTTGTTGGTCAGAACATATGAAATATTATGGAATTATAAATAGAATGCATAATCATATGACATAATAAAATGGAATGTGTGTATCTAATTATTTTCAATGACTGGTTAATATTAATTATATTAAGATAGTCCTAGGAGAACTTATTACTAGATATGCTGTTGGGGTGGTGTCATCACTCCCACTCTGTGACTACCAAAACATTGTCCATTTACTGATGGGAGGAATACAAGTTTTATTTCCCAAAATGGTATGTTCTAGTTGATGGTAATACAGTTGGTGAGTTAGTTAGTAAATTAGTTGGTGAATGTCCAGCAGGCCAGACGCTCACGTATCTTGACTGAGTAGTTCTGGTGCTGGAATCTGGTGGCCCACTGTCGTGAATTATTCTAATCCCCATATATAAATTAAAACGTAAATGCAAAGCCTAACAAATAAATTTAATAAAAGGAAAGAAGAATGGTAAAGAACAGTGCTGTCATAATGCCTGTACTCGAAATCCCCCTTGTTTTCTACTTCGTCTGCAAATTGTAACGCTTTCACGTTGATAGTAAAAGCCTACTGTATTATTACCCGCTTTCTTCAATGAAACGTGTACTGTATTTCTTGGGAAAACCTTGAGATACGCAAGCTGATCAATGACCTAAATTTAATATTTCATTCATTCCATTTTATACACGGCGTAACTAAAAGACAGATGGACTAAAGGATAGAGAGAAGGGAGAGGCAGAAAGCGGGGACACGTGCAACACTAAACACGCGTCGCGCGATACACAATTGCTGCCATCACGCGTGTAAGGCCACATGCACTAACTTTATTTCAATTCGACAGTGATAAAATTCACTACCCTTCCCAGAGTTAGGTTTTAAAATCCTGAAAAACGCTTATTGGGAAAGATGACATTAGATGGGTTTACGTTTGAAAACATGACAGTACCCAGACACCACATGGGGAGTGAAGTGAACAGGAGGTGGTAGAAAATGCACATTTTGAACGCAGCCACCTAGCTCCCTTAAATTCGTATATTTGGATTCCTTAGGGTTTGCTGACAAAGAATATGTAAAACGTTACGCAAATAGTCTAGGAATTACCAAGTTATGGCCAAAATAAAATAGTGGGGGTGCCTGACAGCATGAAATCATTTCTGCTCATAAAATTTTTTTATAACGTGTTTGAAGAAACATTACGTTACGGAAATAGCCTACCATGTTAACTCCTATGTGATTGGAGCGCAACAAATGAAAGACTAAACACGATTGGTCGGACTATAAATACTATCTTGTGTTGTCAGGGGAAACGTGAGAAAGGGGTACTTTTTTGAAAAGATGTGTAGACGTGGTGTGATTGGGTAGAGCTGCGAATATACAAATTCAGAGCGTCTGTTCATTGCCACATCTTGTAATAAACCTACTAAGAAGCAGTGCGTTGAGCACCAGTGTATATTTTTTATAAAATAAAGCCTGGGACATCGGCAGATCGGAGTTGTGCTATATTCATTGCCAGTCAACGAAACTGTTTATTATTATTTCCATGAATTGTGGTAAGCTTGAAATATTCAATATCTTTTAATGAAAATTGAATGTAAATTGATAAATTATGTCTGTATATATGTGTGGTTCAGTAGCGAACATGATGTAAAGCCTATAGTGCTCCAGCCTGAACAGAAGGTGTCGGAGGAAAGTAAAACTGCATGGAATGGCCAAACAGTACACTGACACCTAGATTATTAACTAGAAAGAAATAATGCTGGAATTGCAGAGGCGTAGTAACCATTAGGGAGGGAAATACTGGTATAAAGTATTTCAGATGAAGCTGACAGTTGGCCTAACGCTCTGAACTCAATGTTTGTGATGTATTGTGCTCAGTGTAGAAATGGAGTATAAATTAGTTCTGACGTAGAAGGTACAACCTTCTTGTTTCAGGGACCGTGGTCTTAAAGTTATTGAGCAGCACCTGGTCAGAGCTTTGCTGAAGCCAGAGGTGGACAGCATACTCCTTGGTCCATATAGCATCCAGTGGGGTGGCTCCAGAACTCATTACAGTAATCAAGCAGAGGAGTCTTTTACTGCAGTCATCACGCAAGATAAGAGAGTGTGGCCATGGAGCTCAACATTATGTACCCCCATCTTAAAATGACATTATAAACTAAAATTAAGAGGGGAATTTAATTGTTTTAATACCAGGAACTGAGAACATCTCCAATACTAGTTCCAATAGAAACAAACTATTGAAGTCATGATGACAAATACCAACAGAGCTTGAACAAAACAAAACCAGTATTACCTCATATTACCACTACACAACTGACACACATAGGATACCATTAATAATATATGTCACTACATGAATCATATTAATAAATTCTGTACATATAACTTGTAATTAAAATTGATTGTGATTCCTGGTTCCCTTTGTATTTGAATCAGGACACATATACATTCATGACAGCAATGAATACATATTGTTATTTGAAAAGTTATCAGTGACTCCTTTAAGATATCCTCTTAGAGTGTTTTATGTATGTGAGTGTCACAGTGTTGTCAAGTGTGGTGGAATAAATTAAATTGTTTATCTGTCTGTTGTTGTTATGACTTACAATTCATCATACACATACCCTAGACATATAACGTAGTCATCACACTATTCCAGAATAATTCTGACTGAGGTATACATATGTGGCAGTAAGTAAGGTTATCTATAATACACTACTCTTATTAGAGATAGATACCTTCACAGCTGATCTCAGTCAGTACACTAAGTCCCCTATAAATATTTATAACATCCCATTTTACCACATATATTGGGGGTCTCGCTCTCGGGATTTTGAATCTTTCCCTATTACAAATATTGGGGGTAACTCACTTCAGGGAATAATAAGAATTAAAAGGTATCCTTGGGTGAAAATAAATAAGGTTGAGCTCACAGTGCCTGTGTTGTCTTGAGTTAATTAGTCATAGATAAAATTGTTTAGACATTTATCTGTTAGACAATGGCCGACCTGGCAAAATTTCGATCTGCTGCTGTACAGACTGCGAAAGAGTTAGGAATGGACGGGCAAATTATGATTTCTTATGTCACTGCTGAATGTGACAAATATATTGAACGGGAAGAAAGAAGATTAGAAAAAGAGGCCGAAAGAAAATTAGAGGCTGAGACTAAGAGGTTGCAGATTGAGGCTGAGGCTAAGAGGTTGCAGATTGAGGCTGAGGCTAAGAGGTTGCAGATTGAGGCTGAGGCTAAGAAATTGGAGGCAGAAAGAGAAGACAAAAGATTGGCTGCAGAAAGGGAAGAGAAGAAATTAGCTGCAGAAAGAGAAGAAAAGAAATTAGCTGCAGAAAGGGAAGCCGAAGAAAGAAGATTGACTGCAGAGAGGGAAGCAGAAAAGGAGGAGAAGAGATTACAAAGGGAACATGAGTTACGACTAAGGGAGTTTGAGTTTCAGGGCCATGCTCCTGAAAATGGTGCCAGTCCCTTTGCCTCTGATGCTACTGCTAGCCAGGGAGCCTCAACCTCAGCTATGAATTTTCATTTAGATCATTTTGTTGAGAAAGACGATGATATAGAGAGCTATCTAAATAGGTATGAACTATTAGCTACCACATATGGGTTAGAGAGAGAAAGGTGGAGCTTAAAGTTATCTCAGGGACTTCGTGGGGCAGCTTATGAAGTTTTTGCAAAAATGAGCAGAAGTGATCAGGAAAATTATGACATGCTAAAGCAGGCTCTTTTGTTAAGATATGAAAAGAATGCAGAATTTTATAGGAAAAAATTTAGGAATGCTAAACTACTGTCAGGTGAAACCTATCACCAGTTCTCTGCACGAATAGAGACATACTTGGAGAAATGGACTTCTCTTGGGAAAACCCAAGATCTTAAGGAAATGGTCCTTATAGAGCAATTAAGAGAGTCCATGGCTCCAGACCTGAGAAAGTTTCTCATGGAACAAGGTGCAGAGAGGCTGGGTGAGTTGCTAAATGTTGCTGAAAGGTATCAAGCAGCTCAAGCAGAGGTAACAGGTAATAAAAAGAAACAAGTGGATAACTTTAGGGCACCACAGAACTTTAATAAATTTGATCCTAGGGATCAAAACAAAGGTAAGCACCAGTTTGATAGGCCACGGTATGAAAATAAAAATAAAACCCCACAATTCGATGAAAGGAAATATGATGAAAGAAAATCTTTCAACCAAGGAAAAAGGTGGTGTAAAAATTGTAAGATGAACAATCATGACACTGACCATTGTAGAAGGAAACCTCCTCATTGTGCTGCTATGACATCGGGGAAAAAGGAAAAGAAGGTCAAACCTGAAGAACTACAGGAACCATACCACCCCCCAGTGTGTGAAGATGTCATCTGTAATGGTGTCACTATAAGGTGTTTATATGATACCGGTTTAGATTACGATTCCGTTGTGAGTTCTCACCTGGTGCAGGCCGATCAATACACCACAGAAACAGTGGAGATTCAAACTGCAACCAAGGATGTAGCTACCATGACACTTCCCGTCGCCCGAATAAAAGTGAAAACGCGATATGTGGAAGGAATCATAAAAGCAGCAGTGATAAATGAGCCAATCTACCCTCTGATATTGGGGTGTAGATATGTCTTCTTGGGGAATCCCAAGAGACCTGTGATATTGGCAACAGTGCAGACCAGATCACAGTCTAAAAAGGAGGAGGATAATCCAATAAATACTCACCCAGATGAGATGAGGAAGGCACAGGCTGAGGACAAAACACTCAAGCCATGTTTCAAGAAGTTGCCCAAATCTCATACACCTCCAGGCAAGGGAGAGTTTTATATGAAGAACAAACTGATATATAGGAAGGCTGGATCTGAATCCAATGGTCACGGACAGCTGGTCCTTCCCACTTCATATAGGACTAAAGTGTTGGAATTAGGGCATGCGATTCCCTTCAGTGGTCATATGGGAATCAGCGCAACAGGACAGCGAATAGCTTGTCATTATTTCTGGCCAGGAATAACTGAAGATATCAAACGATATGTAAAATCCTGTCCAGAGTGCCAACGAGTAGCACCTAAACATTGGACTGCACCAGCAACTCTGGGGGAAATGCCCATAGTGGGAACACCCTTTGAGAGAGTTGCCGTGGATCTTGTGGGACCTCTCACCCGAACCAAGAGAAGGAACAGCTACATTCTGACTCTGGTGGACACTTGTTCTATGTGGGGAGAGGCAGTAGCCCTGTCATCGATTGATTCTAAACATGTGGCAGAGGCATTGCTCACAATTTTCACAAGGTTAGGCTTTCCCAATCAAATCTTGACTGATAATGGCTCTCAGTTCAAGGGGAAACTAACTGAAGAAGTTTTCAGGATCTTCCAGGCCAAACACTTCCATTGTAGTGTGTACCATCCCCAAGGGAACGGCCAAGTGGAAAGATTTAACGGCACGTTGATGTCGATCCTGAGAAAGTTGGCACACGAAAAACCAGATACATGGGACCAGTACCTGCACGCCGCCCTCTTTGCTTATCGGGAGGTACCCCATAGTTCAACCGGTATGGCCCCGGCAACATTATTGTTTGGAAGGCCAATAAAAGGTCCACTCGAAGCTTTGTTAAGAACGTGGACTGATGAAAAGGCAGAGGAAAACATTACATCTTCATACCAATATGTGAATGAGCTGACCACTCGTTTAAAAACTGGCTGGAAACTTGCCAATGAAAATTTGAAACAAGCCAGGAAGAAACATGCTGCCTATTATAACAGGAAGGCGAAAGACAGAGATTTGGCTGTGGGAGAGAAGGTACTGCTTCTTCTCCCCGGGAGTCAGAATAAGTTACAGATTGGATGGCAAGGTCCATATACAGTTTTAGAGAAGGTGTCTAGAACAAATTATAAGATAGATAAGAAGGGGAAAGAAAAAATCTATCATGTGAATCTCCTGAAGAAATATTTGGAAAGAGAACATCAGGAAGAGACACACTTGTTGACCTTGTCCATCGCCATGGAGATGAAAAAGGAACCACTTTCATCATTTGAATATCCATTACACCCCTGTGAGACAGCAGCACAGGTGAAAATCAGTACACATTTAACAAAAACTCAGAAAGAGAGAGTGCAACAGGTTCTAAATAATCATGCAGAGGTGTTAACAGACCGACCAGGGCATACAAACCTATTGGAATATGATATGAAACTGATAGACCCCACACCTGTCTGTATGAAACCATATTCGATTCCGTTTGCTAAGGAGAAAGCTTTGAAGGAAGAGATAGACTATCTGTTGAAGGAAGGAATTATTTCGCACAGTGAATCCTCATATAGTTCCGGTGTTGTACTCTTAAGGAAGCCCTCTGGAGAACATAGACTCTGTATAGATTACAGGAGACTGAATGCTATTACAGAAGGACAGGTGGATCCATTGCCGGATACAAATCAGCTGTTTGCCAGACTAAATAAAGCTAAATATTTCTCAAAAGTGGATCTGAGTAAAGGATACTATCAGATTCCAGTAAAGCCTGAGGCTAGACCATACCTAGCTTTTAGTACCTCAGAAGGACACTATGAGTTTAATAGATTGCCATTTGGATTGAAGAATGCGCCTAGTGTCTTCTCTAGAATGATGAGAAAATTATTGGACCCTCTGAATAATCCATGTATAACAAATTTCATGGATGATATCCTTATAGCAACAGAAACATTTGAGGAACACATTGACTCTCTGAAGATGCTGTTTGATCGACTTAGGGAAGCAAATTTAACAGCCCGACCAACCAAATGTTGCGTTGGATGTAAAGAATTGGAATTTTTGGGACACACAGTTTATCAGGGAAACATGACCCCTGACCCAAAGAATTTAGAGAAACTAAAGAAAGCCCCGAGACCACAAACCAAGAAGGACGTGAGATCCTTTGTCTCATTATGTGGTTTCTACCAGAAGTATATCAAAAACTTTAATTCCATATGTGCACCGTTAACTGATTTGACACGTAAAGGACATCCAGATCGCATTACATGGACACCACAATGTGAAATGGCTTACCAAGAATTGAAGGAAAAGCTCACAAGTAAACCTATTTTGAAATTACCTGACTTAAGTCAAGAATTCATAGTAAGGACGGATGCCAGTAATATTGGGTTAGGTGCAACTCTACTACAGAAATCAGATGCATTGGATGGGGAATTAAGCCCAGTGGCATATGCTAGCAGAAAATTGAATAAAGCTGAAATCAACTACTCAACTAGCGAAAAAGAATGTCTTGCAGTAATATGGGCAATAAAGAAATTCAATATTTATCTGTATGGGAAGGCATTTAAGTTGCAAACGGATCCCAAACCTTTATCGTTTCTAGCCCAGGCTAGGCATGAGAACTCTAGGTTACTCCGATGGTCCTTGCTTTTGGCTCCCTATAATTTTAGCATTGAGTATATATCTGGAAAAACAAATTTGGGAGCGGATTTTTTAAGCCGCCATCCGTGTGATGAGAATCACCGTAAACCCCAGAAATAATAATAAATTTCTCTATGTGTATATAGAATAAAGGACTGACATATAATGTCTGTTTTAAGAGGGGAGATGTCGTGAATTATTCTAATCCCCATATATAAATTAAAACGTAAATGCAAAGCCTAACAAATAAATTTAATAAAAGGAAAGAAGAATGGTAAAGAACAGTGCTGTCACAATGCCTGTACTCGAAATCCCCCTTGTTTTCTACTTCGTCTGCAAATTGTAACGCTTTCACGTTGATAGTAAAAGCCTACTGTATTATTACCCGCTTTCTTCAATGAAACGTGTACTGTATTTCTTGGAAAAACCTTGAGATACGAGCTGATCAATGACCTAAATTTAATATTTCATTCATTCCATTTTATACACGGCGTAACTAAAAGACAGATGGACTAAAGGATAGAGAGAAGGGAGAGGCAGAAAGCAGGGACACGTGCAACACTAAACACGCGTCGCGCGATACACAATTGCTGCCATCACGCGTGTAAGGCCACATGCACTAACTTTATTTCAAATCGACAGTGATAAAATTCACTACCCTTCCCAGAGTTAGGTTTTAAAATCCTGAAAAACGCTTATTGGGAAAGATGACATTAGATGGGTTTACGTTTGAAAACATGACAGTACCCAGACACCACATGGGGAGTGAAGTGAACAGGAGGTGGTAGAAAATGCACATTTTGAACGCAGCCACCTAGCTCCCTTAAATTCGTATATTTGGGTTCCTTAGGGTTTGCTGACAAAGAATATGTAAAACGTTACGCAAATAGTCTAGGAATTACCAAGTTATGGCCAAAATAAAATAGTGGGGGTGACTGACAGCATGAAATCATTTCTGCTCATAAAATTTTTTTTATAACGTGTTTGAAAAAACATTACGTTACGGAAATAGCCTACCATGTTAACTCCTATGTGATTGGAGCGCAACAAATGAAAGACTAAACACGATTGGTCGGACTATAAATACTATCTTGTGTTGTCAGGGGAAACGTGAGAAAGGGGTACTTTTTTGAAAAGATGTGTAGACGTGGTGTGATTGGGTAGAGCTGCGAATATACACAATTCAGAGCGTCTGTTCATTGCCACATCTTGTAATAAACCTACTAAGAAGCAGTGCGTTGAGCACCAGTGTATATTTTTTATAAAATAAAGCCTGGGACATCGGCAGATCGGAGTTGTGCTATATTCATTGCCAGTCAACGAAACTGTTTATTATTATTTCCATGAATTGTGGTAAGCTTGAAATATTCAATATCTTTTAATGAAAATTGAATGTAAATTGATAATTTATGTCTGTATATATGTGTGGTTCAGTAGCGAACATGATGTAAAGCCTATAGTGCTCCAGCCTGAACAGAAGGTGTCGGAGGAAAGTAAAACTGCATGGAATGGCCAAACAGTACACTGACACCTAGATTATTAACTAGAAAGAAATAATGCTGGAATTGCAGAGGCGTAGTAACCATTAGGGAGGGAAATACTGGTATAAAGTATTTCAGATGAAGCTGACAGTTGGCCTAACGCTCTGAACTCAATGTTTGTGATGTATTGTGCTCAGTGTAGAAATGGAGTATAAATTAGTTCTGACGTAGAAGGTACAACCTTCTTGTTTCAGGGACCGTGGTCTTAAAGTTATTGAGCAGCACCTGGTCAGAGCTTTGCTGAAGCCAGAGGTGGACAGCATACTCCTTGGTCCATATAGCATCCAGTGGGGTGGCTCCAGAACTCATTACAGTAATCAAGCAGAGGAGTCTTTTACTGCAGTCATCACGCAAGATAAGAGAGTGTGGCCATGGAGCTCAACATTATGTCCCCCATCTTAAAATGACATTATAAACTAAAATTAAGAGGGGAATTTAATTGTTTTAATACCAGGAACTGAGAACATCTCCAATACTAGTTCCAATAGAAACAAACTATTGAAGTCATGATGACAAATACCAACAGAGCTTGAACAAAACAAAACCAGTATTACCTCATATTACCACTACACAACTGACACACATAGGATACCATTAATAATATATGTCACTACAGAATCATATTAATAAATTCTGTACATATAACTTGTAATTAAAATTGATTGTGATTCCTGGTTCCCTTTGTATTTGAATCAGGACACATATACATTCATGACAGCAATGAATACATATTGTTATTTGAAAAGTTATCAGTGACTCCTTTAAGATATCCTCTTAGAGTGTTTTATGTATGTGAGTGTCACAGTGTTGTCAAGTGTGGTGGAATAAATTAAATTGTTTATCTGTCTGTTGTTGTTATGACTTACACTTCATCATACACATACCCTAGACATATAACGTAGTCATCACACTATTCCAGAATAATTCTGACTGAGGTATACATATGTGGCAGTAAGTAAGGTTATCTATAATACACTACTCTTATTAGATATAGATACCTTCACAGCTGATCTCAGTCAGTACACTAAGTCCCCTATAAATATTTATAACATCCCATTTTACCACATATATTGGGGTCTCGCCCTCGGGATTTTGAATCTTTCCCTATTACAAATATTGGGGGTAACTCACTTCAGGGAATAATAAGAATTAAAAGGTATCCTTGGGTGAAAATAAATAAGGTTGAGCTCACAGTGCCTGTGTTGTCTTGAGTTAATTAGTCATAGATAAAATTGTTTAGACATTTATCTGTTAGACAATGGCCGACCTGGCAAAATTTCGATCTGCTGCTGTACAGACTGCGAAAGAGTTAGGAATGGACGGGCAAATTATGATTTCTTATGTCACTGCTGAATGTGACAAATATATTGAACGGGAAGAAAGAAGATTAGAAAAAGAGGCCGAAAGAAAATTAGAGGCTGAGACTAAGAGGTTGCAGATTGAGGCTGAGGCTAAGAGGTTGCAGATTGAGGCTGAGGCTAAGAGGTTGCAGATTGAGGCTGAGGCTAAGAGGTTGCAGATTGAGGCTGAGGCTAAGAAATTGGAGGCAGAAAGAGAAGACAAAAGATTGGCTGCAGAAAGGGAAGAGAAGAAATTAGCTGCAGAAAGGGAAGAGAAGAAATTAGCTGCAGAAAGGGAAGAGAAGAAATTAGCTGCAGAGAGGGAAGCAGAAAAGGAGGAGAAGAGATTACAAAGGGAACATGAGTTACGACTAAGGGAGTTTGAGTTTCAAGGCCATGCTCCTGAAAATGGTGCCAGTCCCTTTGCCTCTGATGCTACTGCTAGCCAGGGAGCCTCAACCTCAGCTATGAATTTTCATTTAGATCATTTTGTTGAGAAAGACGATGATATAGAGAGCTATCTAAATAGGTATGAACTATTAGCTACCACATATGGGTTAGAGAGAGAAAGGTGGAGCTTAAAGTTATCTCAGGGACTTCGTGGGGCAGCTTATGAAGTTTTTGCAAAAATGAGCAGAAGTGATCAGGAAAATTATGACATGCTAAAGCAGGCTCTTTTGTTAAGATATGAAAAGAATGCAGAATTTTATAGGAAAAAATTTAGGAATGCTAAACTACTGTCAGGTGAAACCTATCACCAGTTCTCTGCACGAATAGAGACATACTTGGAGAAATGGACTTCTCTGGGGAAAACCCAAGATCTTAAGGAAATGGTCCTTATAGAGCAATTAAGAGAGTCCATGGCTCCAGACCTGAGAAAGTTTCTCATGGAACAAGGTGCAGAGAGGCTGGGTGAGTTGCTAAATGTTGCTGAAAGGTATCAAGCAGCTCAAGCAGAGGTAACAGGTAATAAAAAGAAACAAGTGGATAACTTTAGGGCACCACAGAACTTTAATAAATTTGATCCTAGGGATCAAAACAAAGGTAAGCACCAGTTTGATAGGCCACGGTATGAAAATAAAAATAAAACCCCACAATTCGATGAAAGGAAATATGATGAAAGAAAATCTTTCAACCAAGGAAAAAGGTGGTGTAAAAATTGTAAGATGAACAATCATGACACTGACCATTGTAGAAGGAAACCTCCTCATTGTGCTGCTATGACATCGGGGAAAAAGGAAAAGAAGGTCAAACCTGAAGAACTACAGGAACCATACCACCCCCCAGTGTGTGAAGATGTCATCTGTAATGGTGTCACTATAAGGTGTTTATATGATACCGGTTTAGATTACGATTCCGTTGTGAGTTCTCACCTGGTGCAGGCCGATCAATACACCACAGAAACAGTGGAGATTCAAACTGCAACCAAGGATGTAGCTACCATGACACTTCCCGTCGCCCGAATAAAAGTGAAAACGCGATATGTGGAAGGAATCATAAAAGCAGCAGTGATAAATGAGCCAATCTACCCTCTGATATTGGGGTGTAGATATGTCTTCTTGGGGAATCCCAAGAGACCTGTGATATTGGCAACAGTGCAGACCAGATCACAGTCTAAAAAGGAGGAGGATAATCCAATAAATACTCACCCAGATGAGATGAGGAAGGCACAGGCTGAGGACAAAACACTCAAGCCATGTTTCAAGAAGTTGCCCAAATCTCATACACCTCCAGGCAAGGGAGAGTTTTATATGAAGAACAAACTGATATATAGGAAGGCTGGATCTGAATCCAATGGTCACGGACAGCTGGTCCTTCCCACTTCATATAGGACTAAAGTGTTGGAATTAGGGCATGCGATTCCCTTCAGTGGTCATATGGGAATCAGCGCAACAGGACAGCGAATAGCTTGTCATTATTTCTGGCCAGGAATAACTGAAGATATCAAACGATATGTAAAATCCTGTCCAGAGTGCCAACGAGTAGCACCTAAACATTGGACTGCACCAGCAACTCTGGGGGAAATGCCCATAATGGGAACACCCTTTGAGAGAGTTGCCGTGGATCTTGTGGGACCTCTCACCCGAACCAAGAGAAGGAACAGCTACATTCTGACTCTGGTGGACACTTGTTCTATGTGGGGAGAGGCAGTAGCCCTGTCATCGATTGATTCTAAACATGTGGCAGAGGCATTGCTCACAATTTTCACAAGGTTAGGCTTTCCCAATCAAATCTTGACTGATAATGGCTCTCAGTTCAAGGGGAAACTAACTGAAGAAGTTTTCAGGATCTTCCAGGCCAAACACTTCCATTGTAGTGTGTACCATCCCCAAGGGAACGGCCAAGTGGAAAGATTTAACGGCACGTTGATGTCGATCCTGAGAAAGTTGGCACACGAAAAACCAGATACATGGGACCAGTACCTGCACGCCGCCCTCTTTGCTTATCGGGAGGTACCCCATAGTTCAACCGGTATGGCCCCGGCAACATTATTGTTTGGAAGGCCAATAAAAGGTCCACTCGAAGCTTTGTTAAGAACGTGGACTGATGAAAAGGCAGAGGAAAACATTACATCTTCATACCAATATGTGAATGAGCTGACCACTCGTTTAAAAACTGGCTGGAAACTTGCCAATGAAAATTTGAAACAAGCCAGGAAGAAACATGCTGCCTATTATAACAGGAAGGCGAAAGACAGAGATTTGGCTGTGGGAGAGAAGGTACTGCTTCTTCTCCCCGGGAGTCAGAATAAGTTACAGATTGGATGGCAAGGTCCATATACAGTTTTAGAGAAGGTGTCTAGAACAAATTATAAGATAGATAAGAAGGGGAAAGAAAAAATCTATCATGTGAATCTCCTGAAGAAATATTTGGAAAGAGAACATCAGGAAGAGACACACTTGTTGACCTTGTCCATCGCCATGGAGATGAAAAAGGAACCACTTTCATCATTTGAATATCCATTACACCCCTGTGAGACAGCAGCACAGGTGAAAATCAGTACACATTTAACAAAAACTCAGAAAGAGAGAGTGCAACAGGTTCTAAATAATCATGCAGAGGTGTTAACAGACCGACCAGGGCATACAAACCTATTGGAATATGATATGAAACTGATAGACCCCACACCTGTCTGTATGAAACCATATTCGATTCCGTTTGCTAAGGAGAAAGCTTTGAAGGAAGAGATAGACTATCTGTTGAAGGAAGGAATTATTTCGCACAGTGAATCCTCATATAGTTCCGGTGTTGTACTCTTAAGGAAGCCCTCTGGAGAACATAGACTCTGTATAGATTACAGGAGACTGAATGCTATTACAGAAGGACAGGTGGATCCATTGCCGGATACAAATCAGCTGTTTGCCAGACTAAATAAAGCTAAATATTTCTCAAAAGTGGATCTGAGTAAAGGATACTATCAGATTCCAGTAAAGCCTGAGGTTAGACCATACCTAGCTTTTAGTACCTCAGAAGGACACTATGAGTTTAATAGATTGCCATTTGGATTGAAGAATGCGCCTAGTGTCTTCTCTAGAATGATGAGAAAATTATTGGACCCTCTGAATAATCCATGTATAACAAATTTCATGGATGATATCCTTATAGCAACAGAAACATTTGAGGAACACATTGACTCTCTGAAGATGCTGTTTGATCGACTTAGGGAAGCAAATTTAACAGCCCGACCAACCAAATGTTGCGTTGGATGTAAAGAATTGGAATTTTTGGGACACACAGTTTATCAGGGAAACATGACCCCTGACCCAAAGAATTTAGAGAAACTAAAGAAAGCCCCGAGACCACAAACCAAGAAGGACGTGAGATCCTTTGTCTCATTATGTGGTTTCTACCAGAAGTATATCAAAAACTTTAATTCCATATGTGCACCGTTAACTGATTTGACACGTAAAGGACATCCAGATCGCATTACATGGACACCACAATGTGAAATGGCTTACCAAGAATTGAAGGAAAAGCTCACAAGTAAACCTATTTTGAAATTACCTGACTTAAGTCAAGAATTCATAGTAAGGACGGATGCCAGTAATATTGGGTTAGGTGCAACTCTACTACAGAAATCAGATGCATTGGATGGGGAATTAAGCCCAGTGGCATATGCTAGCAGAAAATTGAATAAAGCTGAAATCAACTACTCAACTAGCGAAAAAGAATGTCTTGCAGTAATATGGGCAATAAAGAAATTCAATATTTATCTGTATGGGAAGGCATTTAAGTTGCAAACGGATCACAAACCTTTATCGTTTCTAGCCCAGGCTAGGCATGAGAACTCTAGGTTACTCCGATGGTCCTTGCTTTTGGCTCCCTATAATTTTAGCATTGAGTATATATCTGGAAAAACAAATTTGGGAGCGGATTTTTTAAGCCGCCATCCGTGTGATGAGAATCACCGTAAACCCCAGAAATAATAATAAATTTCTCTATGTGTATATAGAATAAAGGACTGACATATAATGTCTGTTTTAAGAGGGGAGATGTCGTGAATTATTCTAATCCCCATATATAAATTAAAACGTAAATGCAAAGCCTAACAAATAAATTTAATAAAAGGAAAGAAGAATGGTAAAGAACAGTGCTGTCACAATGCCTGTACTCGAAATCCCCCTTGTTTTCTACTTCGTCTGCAAATTGTAACGCTTTCACGTTGATAGTAAAAGCCTACTGTATTATTACCCGCTTTCTTCAATGAAACGTGTACTGTATTTCTTGAAAAAACCTTGAGATACGCAAGCTGATCAATGACCTAAATTTAATATTTCATTCATTCCATTTTATACACGGCGTAACTAAAAGACAGATGGACTAAAGGATAGAGAGAAGGGAGAGGCAGAAAGCAGGGACACGTGCAACACTAAACACGCGTCGCGCGATACACAATTGCTGCCATCACGCGTGTAAGGCCACATGCACTAACTTTATTTCAAATCGACAGTGATAAAATTCACTACCCTTCCCAGAGTTAGGTTTTAAAATCCTGAAAAACGCTTATTGGGAAAGATGACATTAGATGGGTTTACGTTTGAAAACATGACAGTACCCAGACACCACATGGGGAGTGAAGTGAACAGGAGGTGGTAGAAAATGCACATTTTGAACGCAGCCACCTAGCTCCCTTAAATTCGTATATTTGGGTTCCTTAGGGTTTGCTGACAAAGAATATGTAAAACGTTACGCAAATAGTCTAGGAATTACCAAGTTATGGCCAAAATAAAATAGTGGGGGTGCCTGACAGCATGAAATCATTTCTGCTCATAAAATTTTTTTATAACGTGTTTGAAAAAACATTACGTTACGGAAATAGCCTACCATGTTAACTCCTATGTGATTGGAGCGCAACAAATGAAAGACTAAACACGATTGGTCGGACTATAAATACTATCTTGTGTTGTCAGGGGAAACGTGAGAAAGGGGTACTTTTTTGAAAAGATGTGTAGACGTGGTGTGATTGGGTAGAGCTGCGAATATACACAATTCAGAGCGTCTGTTCATTGCCACATCTTGTAATAAACCTACTAAGAAGCAGTGCGTTGAGCACCAGTGTATATTTTTTATAAAATAAAGCCTGGGACATCGGCAGATCGGAGTTGTGCTATATTCATTGCCAGTCAACGAAACTGTTTATTATTATTTCCATGAATTGTGGTAAGCTTGAAATATTCAATATCTTTTAATGAAAATTGAATGTAAATTGATAATTTATGTCTGTATATATGTGTGGTTCAGTAGCGAACATGATGTAAAGCCTATAGTGCTCCAGCCTGAACAGAAGGTGTCGGAGGAAAGTAAAACTGCATGGAATGGCCAAACAGTACACTGACACCTAGATTATTAACTAGAAAGAAATAATGCTGGAATTGCAGAGGCGTAGTAACCATTAGGGAGGGAAATACTGGTATAAAGTATTTCAGATGAAGCTGACAGTTGGCCTAACGCTCTGAACTCAATGTTTGTGATGTATTGTGCTCAGTGTAGAAATGGAGTATAAATTAGTTCTGACGTAGAAGGTACAACCTTCTTGTTTCAGGGACCGTGGTCTTAAAGTTATTGAGCAGCACCTGGTCAGAGCTTTGCTGAAGCCAGAGGTGGACAGCATACTCCTTGGTCCATATAGCATCCAGTGGGGTGGCTCCAGAACTCATTACAGTAATCAAGCAGAGGAGTCTTTTACTGCAGTCATCACGCAAGATAAGAGAGTGTGGCCATGGAGCTCAACATTATGTACCCCCATCTTAAAATGACATTATAAACTAAAATTAAGAGGGGAATTTAATTGTTTTAATACCAGGAACTGAGAACATCTCCAATACTAGTTCCAATAGAAACAAACTATTGAAGTCATGATGACAAATACCAACAGAGCTTGAACAAAACAAAACCAGTATTACCTCATATTACCACTACACAACTGACACACATAGGATACCATTAATAATATATGTCACTACATGAATCATATTAATAAATTCTGTACATATAACTTGTAATTAAAATTGATTGTGATTCCTGGTTCCCTTTGTATTTGAATCAGGACACATATACATTCATGACAGCAATGAATACATATTGTTATTTGAAAAGTTATCAGTGACTCCTTTAAGATATCCTCTTAGAGTGTTTTATGTATGTGAGTGTCACAGTGTTGTCAAGTGTGGTGGAATAAATTAAATTGTTTATCTGTCTGTTGTTGTTATGACTTACAATTCATCATACACATACCCTAGACATATAACGTAGTCATCACACTATTCCAGAATAATTCTGACTGAGGTATACATATGTGGCAGTAAGTAAGGTTATCTATAATACACTACTCTTATTAGATATAGATACCTTCACAGCTGATCTCAGTCAGTACACTAAGTCCCCTATAAATATTTATAACATCCCATTTTACCACACCCACTCCTCTCCGAATCTGGAGTACAACGTTAGACTTCACTGACACCAATCTTAGTCTGCACAGGCACCCTCTTGTGTAGTCTTATAACAGCATTTGACACCACTTCGGTGCCAAATAGAAACTCACAATTCTGAAACAAAAGTATTGGGTCATGTGTCAGAACTCTACCTCCTGAGCCACTTCTGCACACAACACGACACCACAACACCACACAGAATGGGTCAGATCTCTCTGACCACACAGCACATCTTACCTAGTTGTTTTCACATAGTACTAGTTCCCCAAGACTACATTGCATCTGAGATATGTTCAACAGCTTCCTGCTATTGAATAAGATAGGTGATATGTTCCACTGATCTCAACACTAGATCCTTTTTCATAGTTTTATTTAGGCGTTCCTATATATTTTCTTTGTATGTATGTCTCTAGACCCTGAACTTGGGCTGGGGACCTAGAGCGAACACTTACTTGTCGTAATCATTTTTATGATATGGCAGTATCAATCACTCGAATTATTAAAATATACAGAATAAATACTGTTCATTCTTACCAGAATTCAGAATTGAGAACACAGTTAAATTTGCTAGCAAAACTCAGCTGAGCTGCTGGCTGTATGATGGCGTCCCACTATATATTTGTATTCTTCTGGAATCAACACCACTATATTTTAAACTGCGTCTCTGAACAGACTTATGTCAAATGGCAAAATTTCACATCTCTATCCCGCTACTATAAAATGCGTTGACCTATCGCCGACTTCCCCCTAACTTTCAAATCTACAAACAAAAGTCAATTTCAGTCAGCTCTCAGTCAAGTATGTATTATTGTCTGTTGGTCCGTCTGTCTCTACTTGATTTTTCATAAAAAAAACACGCTTGGTTTTACATGCATTTCCTACACGAATCTGCTGCCTAAGTTATTTTTAGCTACAATTCTCCACCATTTCCCCTCTCTTTAATTACAGCTCGATTTTTAAGTTTGCATGCTCAAGGCCAAAATTTTGAAAATTTAGTGACATTTTTTAACAGTGCAGTCGCTCGTCTGATATGAACAACACAGTCTTTTGTCAATATCTTCCTTATTATCTATCCGTCTGTATAAATGAAAGCATATTATTTCTCTGCTCAAGATGGGCTATCAAACTAGCTAGGTTTTATTTTCATAACTCTATTATAAAAAAAACATATTTTTCTCAAGTTTAGTTTTTGAAATTTGTTCGAGAACCTTCTCTCATGTGTTTTGCCGCGGCATTCAAATAAAGACCAAGTATCGAAAAACGTCCAAGAAATGACTGTCTCGAATAAGAGCTAAGGTCATTTTCTTGTCCATTTCCTTACTTATGTCAACTAGGGACGTGAATTTTTTTTTTCCTTTCACCACCAATTGCGTCTTTTAGCCTTGCGATCTCCAAACACGTGTTCAGTCATATTTTTCCTTTTGGTGTCCTCCGTTCTCTCCCGTCTACAAAGGGTAAACGTTTCGTCTGCACTTCTAACTTGTTAGTTTTAAATGGCGGTGGGAAAGGCTGGCATGGGCGAGCATGTCTCCTAGTATCTTACGCATTATTTTTATCCCTACCTTTTATCGTTAAATTTGGAGATATTTTAACGTTGTATCATGGTAAAGTCATCACACATGTCCCCACCTGAGAACATGCACTACGGCAAGTTCCAAAACCAGTGATACACATAGATAAAATTCCTCCTCACGCCTACCACTACTCTAATTTTGATCACAGGGGTGCCGACTGAGGAAATCTGCACCGACATTCAATGACCCTGGGATGTATTCGATAATAAACTGATAAGGTTGCAGTAATAAAAACCACCTCAACAATCTTGCGTTTTCATGCTTAGCCTGAGATAAGAATACTAGGGGCTGATGATCCGATTGGACCACAAAAGTCCTACCATACAGATAGATTTGGAACTTCTTTATTGCCCAGATTAACGCTAAACATTCCTTTTCGCTTGTAGAATATCCTTGTTCCGCTTTATTCAATTTGCGGCTTGCATAAGCGACTGGGTTCAGTTCCCCATCGGGTGAAGATGACATCTGCAACAAGGCCGCCCCGAGGCCTACATTACTTGAATCTGTTCTCACCACAAAGTCCTGTGTCAAATCAGGCAATTTGAGAATAGGCTTGCTAGTGAGTTTTTCCTTTAATTCTTGGAAAGCTAATTCACATTGCGCAGTCCAAATAATTTTATCTGGAAGTCCCTTGCGAGTCAGATCAGTCAGAGGAGCACAAATAGAGTTAAAATCTTTGATATATTTTTTATAAAATCCGCATAACGACACGAATGATCGCACGTCCTTTTTTGTTTGTGGTCTAGGTGCTCTCTGCAGTTTGTCCAAGTTCTTGGGGTCAGGGGTCATGTTACCCTGATATACAGTGTGTCCCAAGAATTCCAACTCTTTGCATCCAATACAACATTTTGTTGGCCTAGCAGTTAAGTTCGCCTCCCTAAGCCTATCAAATAACATTTTTTAGAGCGTCAATGTGTTCTTCAAATGTCTCTGTGGCGACGAGAATATCATCCATGAAATTCGTGATACATGGGTTATTCAGGGGATCCAACAATTTGCGCATCATCCTTGAAAATACACTCGGAGCATTTTTCAGTCCGAATGGTAGCAGTTGAATTCATAATGTCCTTCCGAAGTGCTAAAAGCCAAATAAGGTCTCA
>JAMPIV010021416.1:0-36799 GCA_024509875.1 Oreohelix idahoensis
ATACAGTGCATTCCCCGTCATCCAGGGGAGCTCTCCAACTATACAGAGCTTGAACAATACTGTGCTCTGGTTCTGGGCTCTCCCAAGGAATCTTCACGTCCTGCACAGAGCCACTTCCTGGTACCCACCACCTCTCCATTGTAGAAATTTCCTGCATGCGGCCATCCAGTCAAGAGCCAGTATTAAGTCTGGTGCCCATGTCACTCCCCCAAGCTTAGTGTGCAATGCTGGGTTCTCAACATGCTGCACCACAGGGGGGATTGTGATGCTGATCCAATTTGTGTTGTTGTTATTTGCATTTCACTCAGCCATCTCTCTCAACTCTGCACCAATAAGCGACATCGGGGACTTAACTGTGCCTCAGTACTGGGAGGCCCCGTTTCCTGGTACACCACACACAGCCAATTGAGGCAACGGTCGTCGTGGGCGTGTCTTCAGTGGGGAAGTTGTGGAGTCTTCTTGTCCATGTTCTTGCACATCCTAACACTGCCCGCAAGACATCAGAGGTTTGGAGAGTGGCCTTCTCTGCTTTTTGAGCCGGGGTGGGCTGGCTCCCCAGGCAAGTCTCGATGGGGATCGAGACGTGTCCACGCGCCGGTGGGCCCAGCATCGGCCGCATCTGATGGAGAACTTGCTCTGCCAGAGGTTTCTGTAGGGTTACCTCCCCCATAGCCTAGTGTTTTACCCCAGTAGACTCTGGGGGTCTGGTTTGTTGGCGCCAGATACTCGCCATTCGCCATATCCGTGTTGGTAGAAACAGGGAGCACCGGGTTCAAGAACTGGACCACGCGCAAAGGTATGGTTGGCTTGGTTGCAGGCATTTCTCATTTTTTAAAATGAGACCTATAGCAACCCTTACTCCTCCCCCTCCCCCAATGCAATAAAAGCTTTTCTTGCTTTTTGTATTCTCAGTTTGATATCACTGTCCCTCCAACTTTGTCTATATTGCTGCCAAGATATGTGTACGATTCTACATCTTGTATTGGTGTTTCTTCAAGTTCAACCCTGTTATCATTACCTGCATTTATTCTCATTATTTTTGTCTTTTCCCTGTGTATTTTCAGACCCAATTGCTGTGACCTTTTGTCGCGAGAGGTTCAGATGTTATTAGAATATATGATATCCCAGACAAAAAGATGTATCATAGGAGACTGGTCATAGGAGGGTGTATCGACAATCAAAGGTAGGGTCAAGCTGTATAAACCTTCAAGTATGATGATAGTGAATGTTACTGAAGGTCTAAGTGCTACCTCTCCAGATCCCAGCCTGATTAATGGTTATTATATTTATTTTTATTGACTCTGCTAGGGGATAAATTAATTTATTAGATATGTAATATATATATATCAAAACAACCTTAACTCAATTTGAATAATTAAGTAAGATTGAGTGTATATATATATATATATATATATATATATATATATATATATATATATATATATATATATATATATATATATATATATATATATATATATATATATATATATATATATATATATGTACAATTTATTGATCCTATACCGTTTCTCTTTTCGGTTAGGAAAATGATAAAAAAAAATTCAAATGCTTTTTACACAATAGAAATAAATAAGTATGGAATGTTCATTTCCACAATAGTTAAATGTGATACAGTTATATTTCAAATGTCAATTATTTATTTCACATAGAAAGTTGTTATTTTCACTGGTCTGTAAAGTTGGTATAAGTTTATTAAAGTCCTTCATGAGTCATCACTCACTGTTTGTTTTATGTGTGTTTTATTTCTTAAAAACTGAATCTGGATAAGCTGACCAGTGGAGTTATGTTTCCACCTATCTTTTATAATGAGAAGCATCCAACTATAGCCAGGATCACACAGTGTCAGGATCTCCAGGCTGGGAAACAACAGGGTGACTAGTTCTATAGGTATCTTGAGAACTTTTTGCACCACACTACCTGAAGGCAAGAACCTCCCTCAGAAGTGAATGTCTCGTACAATCTGGTATTTCAGGATAAAACCTGGAAATACAAATAATCACAACCCTTGTATGGTCCAGCACTATTCTATACACACATAATGAACGTAACAAACAAAGTCGGACATTGTGCTAACAGTTGCACAGGACAGTTTACCTCAGTACCACTCACCGCCAGTTCAATGTGAATACACTTTCCTTATATTTCCTAAGTTCGATCCATTTGTCCATGATCTGCTTCCATACAATGATTTGGTTTAGTACAAACTATTTAGTGACACCTTGAGCAATACATGTTAACAAATTCGTGATATCCTTTCTTATGGTCCTGATCAGTGTGTCGTTCCTTTAAGAAATACTCCTTCAAATACATTATTAAACTTACAGTCGTATTTTTGCCATCATTCTTAATTATTCTACACATTTCACAATGCTGGCTTTCGTCTCTAAAAGTCAACACATGCTTGCGTTCAAGCCGGTAGCACATTCGTCCTGTAATTTTTTTTAACACATTCAACACACTTTCTAACACACAAGTGGATTAATCACAGGAAAATTACATAATTATATACATATATATATTCTTTATTACCCTCAGGCAATACACATAAGCTGTAACAGGCTGTTAATAGGTGTCTAGGTCTGCTACGCAGATGCAGTGGCAAAGTATTTGACAGCACACTTTTGCCGCTCTCTTCTGTTCAGCTTGTGTTTGAAAAAGTTGTGGCCTCAAATCGTTGTTGTTGTTGTTGTTTTCTTCTACTATGTTGCTGTGATACCCTGTTCAACCTGAAGTTTGGTTATAATTGGGGTATATAGGGTGTTATCGTCTTCACTGGTATCTCGTTCGTAGTCCTGGAGGTGACTGGTCCTGAAAAGGACCACTTGCTGGCTGTCTGGATTCCTCTTTGTCCGTTTGTGGTGCCGTGTCGCTCTCATGGTGTTTTTTATGTCCTGCCTCAACTATCTGGCTCGTTTAGTTTTGTGTGTTTCTACGCTACTAGTTTCTGTTGCTTTTGTCTTCTTGCTCTCCTGTATCTGTGACAGTGCTTTTTCAATTATCGTTGGTAGTAGCTGTTCTAGCGTTTCTGGCTGCTAATGCTCTGTCTTGATTGAGTAACATTTGCTGTACGATGTCGATTTTCATTTTGTCTTTCGTTTCTTTGTTTTGTTCTCTAGTTTTTGTAAGGATATCCTCAACGATCCTTCTCTCTGATTCAATTCTTTTGAGTATTTGTTCGTTCTCTGCCTTTAGCTCTGTGAGTTTGGCGATGTCAACTTCTATCTCGTGTTTGATGGTTGTTTCAATTCTTTTGAGTATTTGTTCGTTCTCTGCCTTTAGCTCTGTGAGTTTGGCGATGTCAACTTCTATCTCGTGTTTGATGGATTTTGTTTCCTGTAGCATTGCCTGGGCGCTCTGTAACATTTCTCTGGCGCTCTGCATATCTATTATGTCTTCACCGCTGTCCTTGTCGTCTACGGGATCCTGCTTGTTTCTGCTTTCGTTCTGCTGTTTCCTTTTCATTTCGTTGATTTCAGCGGTCAGCTTGTGTAGCTGTCTTCTGTCAATCGTGCGCTGTTTTTCTGTAGCATCCGCATTCACTCTGTGTTTGGCCTCTTTGAAGGGTATGTTTTTAGACACGGCCTCCTTCAAGATGCTCTTAGTTTCCTGGAACACAGGGCATCCTCTGTACCTTGCCCCGTGGTTTCCGTGGCAGTTTGCACAGATACGGTTTTCGTTAGTTTCTTTGTAGTTGCGGTCCTCCTTTGCCCTGGGGCAGTCGCCATATTGGTGACTACCCGCACAATACCGGCAAACTGCATCTCTCCTGCACGTCTTTTTTGTGTGCGAGAACTGCTGGCAGTTGGAGCACTGCATCACCGGAGGGATATAGGCTTCTGTCTTTTTGGTTGTGGTTTCGAGCGTCAGTCTCTCGGGTCTTGTCGATCCTTCTACCGTGACTATCATCAGATTGGTTAGCCTTTCGACCTGCGTGATTTTAAGATTTGTGTGTTTTCAGCTTGAAGGCGTCTGTGGACCTCGCCTTCGGAACATCTGGTATCCACCCCTCTGATGACCAACTTCTTTGTTGTCTTGTACTTTTCCACCACCACTTTTATTTGGTGGGGCAACTGGATTTCCTTTGGACCGGATTCCAGTTCGATCATCAGCGAGGTTGTTTTGTCTGTGTTGTTGAGAGAAAGCACTACTCCCTTTTCGTGCCTCCCTACTTTGGCGATACCTCTCCGTCCAGTTATCACCTCGAGGATGTTGATCACTTTGTTGTCGGGTAGGGCCCTGAGTGAGACCTCACTTCCTGACGTCTGGGTGATCTTAACAATCCTCTCCTGTATCGTTTCTGAGTTGCTTGTATTTTTAGTGTTTGGTCTTTGTTTCCTTCTACAGGCTTGGTTCGAATCTTGTTCTTGGTTATTCTGTGTGATATCTTGCGTCTGAGCCTTTGAGTTGTCAGCTGTTTTTTCCTCAGGATCAGGAATGGTAGCTTGCTTCTCAGTGGTTTCGATGTCCAGCACGTCTGGAGCTACTTCTACTGTTGCTTCTTGAAGAGCGAGCCTAAGGGACTCGTCTCCGTCTTCAAGTCTTCGAAGTGCATCTAAAATGGTCTCTGCGACATCTTCCTCTTGTACCTGTCTGTGTTGAGGATCTGCCTCTATCACTTCCTTCATAGTGCTTGCAGGTGGGTCGGCTGTCATCTCGGCATCGTGCGGCTTCTCTGTCATAGACCGGGTTACTGCTGACGAGTCGGGTGGGTGCAGCCTGGATAGAAGCGCTTGTTTTCTTTTCTCCAGCTGTCGTAACGCTCTACATATTTCTTTATGTTCTGGGTCTTCTTTATCTAGGCAAGGGGTCGGGCCACTCTGACTCTCAGTCGGGTCGACGCATGTCACAGCTAACTCAGTCGTGTCCGGAGTTATAGAAGGGCCGGTCCCGGCACGAGTACTTGGGGCAGTCTTGCTCTCTGGCTGTCTGTCATTGTTGATTGTGATATTGCGATTACCCTGGCTGTTCTGTGCTGGTGGGCTGGTGTAGACCTTCCTCTTTTTAGCGTGTGGCCTATGTCTGGGCATTTTGACGATAACGCGATCTTATCTCGAGTAGTAGCGTCCTGAAAAGGACGTTGGTGTCTTGGGTTGGTTGTCGTTGTTGGTTGTGGCCTCAATTCAGCCAAATTCAAGGACTTATATAGTACCGCATCGTACCTCGCGGATGACAGGGGTAAAAGCGGTGTTAAGAATCTCAAACCAATGCCGTCTTTTTGCCTTCTCGTTCAATGTGCAAAATTTTTAATACTTATTTTCTCTCTTAATTGTGGACCGATTTTAATCATTTAAAATTAGAATTAAACCGTGAATTTATCTCTACCTTTCTATCTAAAAATGGTTTAGTTAGTAAAATGCATTTAAATCTATGCAGTCTTTAACTAACTAAATTCTGGTCTACCATGATGTATAAATGTCAATTTAACCGATTTTTCCCTTTAAATGAACTATTCGAGGAAGTCTTTACACCTACCTCTTAAGTAATATCCCCGTTGTTAAACTATCTATATCTTTCCGTTTAAACCTCTTTAGTCTTTAAGAAATTAAATAACTTTTTACTATCATTTACACAAAATAGACCTCTATGTTAAGCATAAAAGGTTTCCTTATACACACCAGAAAAAGGAGCGTTTTCATTGGCCAGTTATATCGGTCCGTTTTATCCTATTAGGCCTATTGCGAGCGGTAAATATGACCGTGGTGAAAGACAGACCAAAACACGACATCTTTCATCGAGTGTTTTCAATTTGTCCTGTATCTGATTACGGTTATGGGACAGAAGAGCCAAGTCATCAGCAAAATCCAGATCATCCAACTGCTTAGTCAGAGTCCACTGGATTCCATTTCTGTTGTGTGTTGTCGATGATCTCATTACCCACGGAGCCGCGCTAGCGTAGTGGTTACCACACCGCACTGGCGACCGGTTGACCCGCGATCAAACCCGGTAGGAACCTCAAGACGCAGCAATAGAGACCGCAGTCAGCGACTCATAGCTTGACTGCCTGCGTCAGGACCAGCGAACCAGAGCTGGTCAAGACCGTACTCCACCTCCACGTGGTGGTCCTGGAAACAGTCTGCAGCTGTGCAGGCTGGCTGAGCGAGTGTGGATCGAAATGGGAAGGCAAACCCGGTCCTAAAAATGCCGTGCAGAAGTCGGATGTGTCGACCGAAAGGTGCAGATATCACAGCTACGTTGTAAACAGACACAACGCAACCACCGTCCTTTTCAGGGCGAACGAAGAAGAAGAAGAAGAAACCCGGCCGAGGACATTTGAAGATTTTCGTCGACCGGGATTTGGACTGGATTAACTCGAGCACTGGCGAGGACATTTGAAGAGTGTCGTCGACCAGGGACTGGCGGCTCCTGAGCCGACCCAGCTCTAATGGGTACCTCCGAAATCGGCGAGTATTTGCCTGAATGGCGAGGGACACATGTCTCTGTGCAAGAAAAAAAAGGGATACTCACATAAAATCAGTCTCAGGTTAGATATAATAACCTGAGATTTCGCCTCGAGTATTAGCGGGCGTACGAGGAACCCCCCCCCAGTCTATTGCTAGTAAGAAAAGAAATGGAGACAAGAGGCATCCCTGTCGCACTCCTGTTCTTATCCCAAACGGTTCTGTAAGCTGTCCTTCGTGAAGGACTCTGCTGGTCATGTCTTCATATGTTTTGTTTATTAAATTATCGATCTTCAGGGGAACTCCATAATGCCTCATCAATTTCCAAAGTGATTCTTTGTCTACACTGTCCAATGCCTTTTCGTAGTCCACAAATCCGATGTATAATGGTGAATTCCATTCCAGACTTTGTTAAACTATTATTCTCAAAGTGACTATCTGGTCTGTACATGATCTGTTTTGTCGAAAACCTGCTTGTTCATCTCTCAGTTTCTTGTTTATGGACTCTTTTAATCTCTCAAGGATAATCCTGTTTAATACTTTTCCTGGCACTGATAGTAACATTATTCCTCTATAATTTAGTGCACTCTTATAAATTTCCCTTCTTAGGCAGCTTAACCTGGTATCCTTCCTTCCATTCTGCTGGTATCTCTTCCTTTTCCCAGACTTTACCAAGTAATTTATATAATATCCCTGTAGCCGTGTCGATATCTGCTTTGATGGCCTCTGCTGGAATGCCATCAGGTCCAGATGCTTTTCCATCTCTTAGAAGCTTTATGACTTTCTTTATTTCTTCCTTCGTTGGTCTTTCACCGTTAATTTGTAGCTCTTTTTCTGCTGGCTGGATGTCCGTGGGGTTTTGTGGAGCTGGTCTATTGAGAAGGTCCTCAAAATATTCTGTCCACCTCTTCATTTGCTCTTGTATATTGCTGAGCAGTTTTCCATTCTAGTCTTTTATGAGGCAACTTGTTTGCTTGTATTTCCCTGTTAGCTTCTTTGTGCTGCTATACAGTTCTCTCATATTTCCTTTGGCTGCAGCATCTTCTGCCTCTCTTGCCAACTCCTCAATATACTTCCTCTTGCCTCTTTTTACTTCTATGTTTGCTTCTGTGTACACTTCTTGAGCCTTGGCTTTGGAACTTCTGGTTTTGCTTGTGTTTAAATCTGCTTTCTTGTTTTTTCTGTCTTTTATCTTATTGATGGTTTCTGTTGTTATCCATGCCTTTGTTGTCGTCCCCTTTTTCCCCAGTATTTCTTCACATGTCTCATTCCATACAGTTTTGATTTGCTGCCAATGTCTTCTGTGTTCTCTACATCTTCCAGCTGTTGGAGCACTTGCAATTTGTTGGATATCGTGATCGCAAATTTGTCTCTTGATTTCTTAGATGTCCTACATTAAATTGTTGCCTATAATTTTGCATTGTTGCATATCTCTTGAGTTTCATTTTTACTTTGGCTATCAGAAGGTGGTGATCTGATGCTACGTCTGCTCCTCTATATACCTTTACATCCAGCAATGATGATTTAAACTTCTTGTTTATGCATATATGATCAATCTGATTTTCTGTTCTATGGTCTGGTGATATCCATGTTGCCTTGTGTATTCTCTTATGTGGAAACATGCTTCCTCTTATAGCCAGTTGATTTGAAGCACAGAAGTTTGAGAATAGTTCCCCATTTTCATTCATTATTCTTAGCCCATGTTTTTCCATGACTTCTTCAAAGCCGGTGTTGACTGTACCTATCTTTGCATTCATGTCACATCAAAATTATGATGCAGCAGATGAGTGACTGATGATGAAACATTTATCTACTTTTTTGTTGAGGGTATCAAGGATGAAAAATGCTAATACAAACAAGTGTCACTTGCTCCATCCTTCTAATGAGCATGTTTTGTGTTGACTGGCCCCTCCAGACTACATTTACAAAGTAGTAATAAATGGGGCCATTTGATTCTGTGTTGTTATACTTCTGCTGATCTTATAGCATGGATTATTTTAGCAGGATTTCATTTACTTGTGTTGTTATTTCATTCTCTCCTTTTGATTTTCGTTGATTGTTGAATTTCTTGTATTTATATTTCTTTTTTTCTGGTTTTGTATTGTTACTTGCTTTATTGTTTTTCTTTCTCTGCGCATGACGTGTTGTTTACTTGTTCATCTGTTTGTATCGGTCTTCTTATTCGTGTTTCTTATCTTGTTACGTGTTTGTAGTGTCAGTAGTATGTGTTTTTGATCTGTCTATATTTCTTGTCCTTGCCGCCTGTTTGTAACTGTGGATCATTTAAGGGTGAACCCAGAAACCTCCCGTGCTTCCTGTGAATCATTAAAGTGCAGAAGTAATCAGTCATTTGACGTAAGTACATTACGTAAATCTATTTTCTGTCTAAAGTTAGGTGTAAGAAGTTTGAGATATGCATTTATAAAAAAAAAACAATCCATTGAGACCTCATATTTACTCCTGAATAATTCTTAACAGTTATGTAATAGATTATTGTACCATTGTGTATACTTATATTCATACATACAAATGAACGTTTCAGTGTAATAAATTATGTTATAAAAAAATTAAAAACAAGTTTTGGACATATTGTCTTGTTTATTATTGTTGGTAATTCTCCGTCGTCGTCGTTCACTCTCAAATAACCACATCTACCTGTCTTATAAAGCTGGCAGACTGTCTCAGGCGTCTCTCGTCACCATCCAGTTTTTCCCTCAACTAAGGCCATGCTGCCACACTGCTCCTCTTGTGGAGCCGACAGTTTTGGAGTACGTATTCTACTGTTTATTTGTCCTCCCCACATTGGCATATATCTGACTGTCCTCCCCACACTGGCATATATCTGACTGTCCGACTTTCAATTTGTTGTACAGATGGTATCTGAGTCTACAATGGCCAGTTCTTAGTCTGAAAATTATTACTTGGTCTCTTCTTAGCCGCATTTTGTATGGTTCTGCAGTATCGGCCGCCTGTTGTTCCTTATGCTAATTTTCTCAATAGTTATTTCTGATTATTGCTTTTATCTATTCAAATATACCCCTGTCTTCTGTTTGGATTTTCTATCCTCCTTCTTTGGCAAGTTTATCTGACTTCTCATTTCCACATATAATGCAGTGGGCAGGGATCCACTGTACATTTACTTGTTTGAATTCATAGCCGGTTATCTTTAGTACTTCTGCCAGATTGTCTAATTCATTGTATTTTATTGTTCCTGAGGTAATGAAAGTAGACATTTTGGAAGAAATAAGCATGTATGGGCGAGTGTTTATGCATATATTATTTGTATTTCTATTTGACCTTGCATATGAATAAATGTGAAACACATGATGTTTGTAACATTCTGTAAAAAGCAAATAAAAGTTTTCAAAAAATTTACCCCAAAAAAGGCACCAAAAAAAAAAAAAAAAAGACTAAACTCCAGAACGCACGACACTGGATAACATTAGAAGACAGACATTATAGAATTTGGTTGAGGAATTTCATATTAGCGATTAGGAACTGAAATTTTTAAAAATAAACAATTCAGGCATTAAGACAGAAGATGGCTATTTGGCACAGATTAACTTATTTGATCACAGACCATGCAGAGACAATCATGATAAATTGTTGACAATGACATTAACTCACAAAAGAGATCCAGATTTCATTTAAAATGAACTCAACCAATGGTAACTACAACTGAAACCAAAACAAGCGGTGTGTGTGTGCAGACAGATTGATCTGATGTTGCCACACACAGACGGCAGATCTACTATGAAGCTAATGAAGCCTGAGCTTCATGGCCCCCAAGTAGAAAAAAAAGAATACTTTTTAAATTTAATCAAATATTATCAGTCATTTACTAGAATAGGCCTAATAAACAGATTATATCGTTTGTCTTTTTTGTTCTTGAAGTTTCCTGTTTTCTCTATAATATGTTTCCTTCCCATTCCCCCTAAACACTTTTTTATTTTAATTATAAAAGGGGCCCCTCCAAGAGTTCAAGTTTCAGGGCGCCAAAATGTCGATCTGCCACTGCCCAGAAAGACAAATGACAGTTACAATGATAACAGATATTGTTCAGTTCAAACAGGACAGACAACTGATCTTACTGAGTTATGTGGTGATACAGCTGAACATGAGTATTACCTCCTATTGCCAGTAGAGCCACAAAAGCAAATAGCAAAAAAAAGCAACTCACGCTATAGATGTTCCATTAGCACCTTCCAAGAACACTGCTTCAAACCTTCAGTATACATTTTTGTGGCAGTGAGATGTATATGTCACAGGTTATCAGTGGGTAGAAAATAAAAGGTAAATAAAATAAATAAGTACCAGAATATCTTTTTGTAAATTAATAAACAGCAGGATTCATGAACACCCGAATCATTCAAAGGCAAAGAAGCCAACAATAGAATTAATAAACAATACCGCTGGAGACAAGAAGTTGTGAAGAGACATGATTGCCTATGCCTCTAGGCATGGTACTTGAAGAATCCATTAGATGATTTCCTATAATTAAGGTTTATGTGTCATTTCTGGTACATGGGTCACCTGCTTCACCAATTGGGAAATTTGGTCATAAAAAGGTTGAGAATCACTGCTGTAAAGCTTATTGCAGAGGTTTTCAAACTTTTTTGGTCCGCGGCTCCCTTGACCTGTGCATAAATCACCGCGACTCCTCTCTATACTACGAAGATCTATATTTATTGATGGACCTTGGCTCATAATATCGAGCCCAACACTTTTCCCAAGCCACCGCGATGCCCTTAGCCGAGGGCCGCGACGCCCCTTGGAGCCGCGATGCACAGTTTGAAAACCTCTGCCTTATTGTGATGATCACGTGACACTGACACTCCCTAACAAACTCTCCCCCCCCCAATATTTTTTTTTTAGTTTTACTGTACAAGTTTTTTTGTTATGGAGATTGAATCATAAGTGCAGTATATCAGTGGATGATTTTCAGACAAAAATAAAAACAAATCTTAGAAAGAAACTACTTTTTCTGTGCTGTTTTCTTTTTTATAGTAAGGGTTTTCAAAGTGCACTTTGTGTATATTTTTTCTTGTACGTGTAATTTTTTCACAGATTGTCTAACTGCATTTAAAAAAATTACATTAAAAAATTACATTGTTTAAAAGCCTTTCCAAAGCGCTCCTGCTCAAAAAACGTTAGGCTAAATGTCGAAACAACGCTAGAGTTTTTACCAGTTATCCCACAGGGGAGTCGCAGAAAGAATGTAGTTGTTCAGGGGAGCCATGGACTCCGAAAGGTTGAAAACCGCTGCAAGTATAAAACATTATTGCGACTATCAATCTGTTTTATATAGCATCCTGTAGAACATTAAAAATAAACTTTAAAGGTGACACACTACACTTGATTGAATTGTCTGCATATGTAATGAAGTCTGATTCATATCTCGGCAAGAAAATGTCAAATATCAAGGGAATTGAAAATTCTCAGTAATAAGAAACGTCTCAGGCTACAGCTGGGAAAAGGCTATTTCAGAATAGAAGAACCTTACTGTGCAAGATGTCTTCAAGACAATAATATAGAACATTTCTTGTTAAAATGTAAGAGGTATGAACAAATGAGAATACCAATATTAGATTATTTGCAGGCATCAAACTTACCAATAAATATAGAAGAGGTGTTGAGAATAGACAGACCTAGGGAACTGCATAATATAGTCAAACAATATTTAACACGAACAAATGTTAATATCTAGTGGCTGGGAATGTGAAGGTCTGATGCTGTTCTTACAATGCATATGACTTTTAACAGATGAAAGTCAATCTGTTAAAGTCCGTTATATAACTAGAAGAACCACCAGGCCTTTACACCCCTCCACTTTAATATTATTCTTGTTCAGAGTTTCTTCTTGATTTTGTTTGTTTGTTTGTTTGTTTTTTGTTTTTGTTTTTTTTTTAAATATTTATTTAACGTATAAGCACAATTGTGATTGTCCCTATTTACAATGATTAGACAAATGTGATGCCACTTTCTTATATCGGCAGTTGTTCATATTCTTTGGAATTGAAAACAATATATATCTTAATTATAACCCATCAGAGGTTGAACGGGATATCTTTCTTCATTAATTTTTAAAAAATGTGCATAGATTTGAATTTTTTGTTGATACAGTTGCTAAATGTGCATGTACTGCTATTGGAACCACATGTTTCTTGTTATAGCTTTCAAAATGTAATAAACAATATAGTATTAAATTGTTTTCATAATGTACCTGCATGTGATGTACTTGTAACACGAAGTAATAACTTACCACTTAAGACTGATAAGTTACTTATACAAGGGGATTGACATAAGTCTTGGGCCTGACCATGAAGGAGTCACAGGAGGAAGATGAAACTTGGCACATTTAAAGTTCATCATATTTGCACTGAATGTGAGAAGTACGCGTTTGTTTCTTCAATCGGTTTTCCCGCTACGCTGCACGGCGCAATGCACCCTATTGACCGGATCTGCTGCTCCAAAGATTTGACAAAACAATGGAAAAGAAGGAGGCCATAGCTGTGATAAAATTTCTGATGTTTCAGAGAAAAACACCTACAGAAATACACAGAGAGATGGAACCATGGTGACAGTAGATGAGACTTGGATACACCATTATGACCCCGAATCCAAAATTGCCAGCATGCAATGGAAAACCCCGGGCTCCCCAAAACCTGTCAAGCCGAGAGCGCAGAAATCTGCAGGAAAAGTGATGCTGACTATTTTTGGGGACAGCAAAGGTGTCCTTTTGAAAGATTATCTGCCTCGTGGCAACACAGTTAATGGACAATACTATGCAGATCTTCTCACCAAACTAAGAAAGGTTGTGACCAGGAAACGAGGGATAACGCGCACTCAAAATCTTCCCTTGCTTCAAGACAACGCGCCCTCTCACAAAGCACGGGTTGTGCAGCTAGCAGCCAACGATTTGAATATTGAAATTCTTCCACACCCACCATATTCTCCAGATTTGGCTCCATCAGACTTTTTTCTATTCTCAAATCTTAAAAAACAGCTAAAAGGAAATCATTTTGACAACGATGAAGAGGTTATACTGGCATGTGATGACAGGTTTAGTTTGAAAAATAGGGTGTTCTACTCCCAAGGTCTTTTCAAGGTCAAGCAGAGATGGCAGAAGTGTGTCAATTCAGACGGTGGCTATATTGAAAAGGAATAAACACTATACAAAATTTCAGCTATCTATGACATGTCCTTCATGGTCAGGCCCAAGACTTATGTCAATCCCCTTGTATTTTAATAAATAATATATTAAAACTTGATAGAAAGCAACTGAATTGTTTTAAAATAAATTTAACATTTTTTATTAAAATTATATTTCGAATTACAGAATTCCAGGAATGCCAACATAATATAAATGTGTTGTTATTTTTAATATTGTCCACGCTGAAATGTCATAATATCGGTGTAAAACTACCCTTTTCTTTCAAAAATATGAATTCGTTTTCCCTAGTTAAATTAACCCTGGATATGTACTGTACAAAATATTTTTAACATTAACCCGGATTAGGCTTAAAATGTAGCTATTAACAACTTTATTTAATAGTTATATATTTATAGTGATATCATTCTTAATATTACTGAACGTGAAAAAAAAAACTGGAGCAGTGGAGCAGTAAAGATTTTCTGTGCTCCGCTCCAGCTTTACAGAAAAAACCTGTAGCTGCACTGCTCCAAGCTCCAGCCCCGGGCTCCGCCCCAAAACTGTAAACGATAGATAAGTACAACACATAAAGGTATGTTTCAGGCACTCGTGAGAAATAAAGAAGAAAACTAGACAACAGAAAAAAACAGCAAGTGTGGGAATTTTGCTTGTTTGTATTTTTGGGGTTTTGTTTTGTTTGTTTGTTTATTTTTTTTTAATCTGTTTTTTTTTTTTTTTAAATTTGTTTTCTATTGAAAGGGGAGAGCATCCACACAATACCATTCACACAATTTTACATTTTTGATTTACTCTATTGGGACTGAGTGGAGTGGGCAGATGATGTCATATTTTGAAATCAGAATTATTATCTTGAGTTAACCACACTATATATACTAATTATAACCCATCAAGGGTTGAACGAAATGTTTTTTATTCAAAGACAAAATAAGACAGAAAAATAACAGAAATGTTTTTCAATCGGCGATTTTTTTGAATGGGAAGTAATTTTTCTGCTTTCAGGAGAAATATTCAAGGGACATAACTTTAATAACAAATAAAAATAATTTAAATTAGAACAATTATTTTTGCTGCAAAAAATGACATATTTTTTAAAATGAAAATACAATAAATAAATATTTGCTTTTATGCTATTACAAATATGTAAAATTTTCAAAATATATTAATGCCAAATTTTATTTTGTTTAAAGAAAAGGATAAAATTAAATGTCAGAGTAGTACGGTAATTAAAATCTTAGTCATCTTAGATGTAACATTTACATGACGGCTCGTTAAATGTCTAGGGGCACGAATAGCCTGCTTAGTTGATATGAGTTTTCTCACAACTAAGGAGGTGAAAGTGACGAATTATTTTTGACCGGCTTCGGCCGATAAATCTCTCAACAAGGTGTTCCACTTATTTGACCTGGGAGGAAGGAGCATAGTGGTTACTGTTTACAGGCCTCGGATTTCCCTTCCTTATGTGTTATAAATGTTTATTCATTCATTCATAACCCTCCACTCCCAAAAGGAGCATAGGCCTTCCAACAAATACATGCGCTAAGTCCGCCTGTCACGTGCCATCTTCTCAAGTCCTTTCCACGTTCTCCTCATCATTTTCACCTCTGTTTTCAGCTCTCTTCTCCATGTGCTTCTTGGTCTACCTCTGCCTCTCTTGCCCTGGGGGTTCCAGAACAAGGACTGCATTGTAATGCTATCAACAGGTTTCCTCAATGTGTGTCCTATCCAGCGTCTTCTTCTCATCTCTTGTTCCACTGGCACTTGTCTTGTTCGTGTTCTCAGTTACACGTTGGTAACCTTGTCATACCATTTTAATCCCTCTATTCTACGCAAGCACCCATTCATGAAAGTCTGTAGCTTTTTGGTTGTTGTCTTTGTTGTTCTCCCTGCCTCAATAGGACTGACTTCACATTTGAGTTGAGGATTCTTATTTTCGTGTTGGATCCGATTTCTCTTGATCTCCATATATTTCCCAATGCAATTCTTCTTCTTGCGTTTGCATCTTTGAAGTTTACACCGTCAGACGAGTTCTCATGATGAATTCGACTGTTGTTTGAAGTTCCTCTTTAGCTCCATATAGCTTTGAGTTTAGTGTTGAGTCATTGGGCCAGTATATCTTTCTTAACTGGTCATACAGAGGACAATCCTGTAGAACATGCTCAGAAGTTTGTTCGTTTAATCCACATGTGCACAGTGGTGAAGCAGACAATTGTAGCTTGTACGTGTGTTTGTAGCGGGAGGTTATTTAAAATTATTTATCTATGTAAGAATCCAGGTATCTCATATGCTACCAGGACAGTATGCCAGTAAAGAGTTCTGGTCTTACAAATAATACCCCAGTCTTAGAAATAAGCACTGGTGTATGGATATCATAGAAATAGTCAGACTGTGAAAACCCTGGCCAGTTGGTAAGAAGTTGTACCAGGATTTAAGGTGTCTCCTCCCTGTGACTATCTTATGATTTCTATATTTTCTAGGGGATAATTAAAATGAACATTCATGTAACCACAAATGTAAGAAGTGAATAATTCCTCAGGTACAGTTAAAATATTTTAATATGTACACTAATATTCTATTTCTGCTAGTTGGAAAAGAGCATTAAAATATATAAAAAATATTCACACAATTACTATTATTGTCTGTTTAGACTTCAAGATCTTGAATAATAAAGTTACTGAAAACTGGAATCACTTTTAATGTATCACTGTTCTTAGTCCTCTGACTTTACACATTACTGTCATCATGTGACTGAAGTTTATAATGATTTGAATCCACTATCGCTGTTGTTTCATATATATTGGTAGTCAGTGTCATAACTGGACACTTATCTGTGACTAGTGATCCTACTGACACGGACTGTCTGTTGTATATATATATCAGTATTGGTAGACCCAGCCTGGGGATGCCAATGACCAGTTGAAGTTCACTCGTTGGGGTCCTGCACTCTTGTGGGATTGCCTCTGATGAACAACACAGGCTTCTGATACTGGACAGTCTGGTTTGAGTTATTTCATGGAACCTGAAACATCATATCAGCCTTGGCTAGTATCTGGCTAGACTTGTAGCTGACTAGCACAGATGTCAGACCAGTCAGTCATCAGATGTCACCGTTATACAATCATAGTAATGGACATCATTTCAATGATACAGAATTAATATTAACATTATCAGTAATAAACATCATCTGGTTTATTCCGCTCCTGTACATCCTTTACTTATTTATAACTTGATCTTTCCAAACCATATCAGGTACAAATTTAAATACTGATGCCATTCCTAGCATCTACACAAAATTAATACACAAATAGATAAAGTGAGTGCCCGACTGACCAAACGATCAGGTTGCTTTCTTCAGTAGTACAACTACATAGTTGTTGAATTGAAGCCTGACTATGGAACACTCCAGTTTACCAGCTGTAAATGGGTACTCAGTTGTGCGCTCGAACTAGGGAAGGAAAAGGCAGCGAGGAAGGAAACTAGTCACCTAACCTCGTAAAAGCGGTATCTTCCGTGATGAAGCTTCTAACACTTCATTTGCCTATGACAATCTCTGCCATGAGACTGCCTTATCTTCGACGAGATACAGCATTTACTATGATAGATGTTATCTACATTTGGCTGTGGGGCTAGTTGTGATTAGTTTTTGTACAAGCAACAATCATCCACATAGCGCATGTTTAGACCATATTAAAAATAACAATACATTATATCAATGAATATTCTACGTGCATATTTTGTGAAGTCTATACGAACCTGAACTGGTCTAGAAAGCGGGCCCCAGACTTTTTCCGAGAAACGAAACACAATTTACGAAATGGTAAACGAAATATGTATCGTATGAGGGGGAGATAACCCAACCGTCTTGCCGTTGTTTTGCGGCAGCCGTAGCTGGCATAAAAATGCAATGTCTATTCTGGAGGCCAGTAAAGTGAAATGTCCTCATGGATAGCTTCAAATACATTTCTAGTTGTAGGTACTCTCGACCTCCACATAAACTCGGCTAGGTAGGTTTTCAGATGTTGTCTAGCTGTACCTCGATGTTTTTTATTTCTCCACTTAGCGCTGTCCCACATTCTTTCCACTGTTTGCGTGTGTACTCCCGTGTCTGGATCAATAAAATTGTATCTGTGGTTGACTTGAAAATGAGAAAATCCAGATGCCTCGATGTCAGCGCTTCTGTACCCTCTCCATGAGTCAGAATAGATGGTTGAACCTTCCTTGATATGTTCAACTATTGCTTTTAAGATGAGTTGCTGCGCTCCTATCTGGGATTGGCACCAAGAAGACTTCACTTGTTTCGCGACACACTCCTCCAAAAATCCATTGTTGCGGTAGGATTCTTCCAGTGTTGTTTTTCCGTTTCGAAAATAAACTCTCATCGATTTCAACAATGTGACCCTCACCTCCAATCTGACAATGTTGCACTTTTGAAAGAGAAAAGACGCATACTTCACGTAAGAACGCATTCCATTCCACAACAGTTGTTTTGGAAATAAGCAGTTCCCTAGCACATACTTTCACTGAGGTTGACTCATGGCTCCAGTAATAGATAAACGAGATAACGTTCACTAGGGATAGTTTCGTGGACTGCAAACACGTGCCACTACGTAGCTCTCTTCTCTCCTTATGCTTCCGTTCCCTGCAGATCCATCTTATTCTGCCAGCGGTGTAACAATGAAGTTTCATTTCATGGCCAAGAGTACAAATTCTTTCAGCCGGCAATATGCCACGCGCTTGTAAAAATTTGACAGCGTCATTTTCAGTGCGTGGCAAGATCGATAAATTGAACTCCATGTTGATACAAAGGCGGTCGGATCGTCGAATGGGCGGTTGATACAAAAGTCGGATCGGGAGTTGTTAAATAAAAAGTCGGATTCGCGTTTTCAAAAACCTGAACTTCCGGGGCCCGCTTTCTAGACCAGTACCAAAAATATTATACACGATAGTTATCATAATTTCGCTTACCCTCAGACCTCAGATGCTGGACTGAAAAATTTCTGGCGATCCGCTCACAATTCAGGTGGTACATGTGTAGTGGCGAACTCTGCCTCTCAGTCTGTCTCAAACCTCTTTCGTTGTGTCGCCTTTTAGTTAAACGCTCCGCTCTTTATAAGTCTCTGGCGGACGTATCGGAGAGCACTGACGTCACAGCTTAAGACTCGGGCTGAAATCCCTTTCCGAAACAGCGATTACACCCGATCTGTGCGTTGCCTGAAACTTTCCCTGTCTCATCCTCGGCTTATATATTATCCATACTGTTCCATCCTATCTTGTTTTATACAGCCGATATATCTCTATTATCCTATCCATGTAATTTCACAAATTGTTATATGTTGATTTAGTATTTAGAACAGAAGTGGGTTTACAGGCTTTGAGCTTAACTGTAGACCGCAGTAATACGCATATATCTCCGTAAGTGATAACTTCCTACTGTTTTTCCTTATATACAGTTATACACAATCCTCTCCTGGACTACAAGGTGACATCCTTTTCACAAAGATTCCATTATGCTCTTATTTATCATTGCCGATTGCCGATGTCTCATCGACATTTTGTCGATACACCGCCATTTTGTAAGCGGCCGGCCCTGTGACAATCGATCGGTGAATGGTCTGTAAACTACACGAAGCCACGTTTGCAATGTATTAAAACCAATTTTGCGACAGTGTTTATTCAGTTTGTTATGCCCTGTCCTGTGACGAAAAATGGTTACCTGTCCTTGCCGATCAAGAGGTGTGGTAGTTATCGGGGGGTTTGGGATGTCAGGTATTGGTAGTACCTCTGGTTAGGGAGCTGTCATGCCCTTTTCAGGGCAGCTCGGCCACCTTTGGTCCAAACCTGGCATCCTGCTCTCACCTGTGGCTCCTCGTAGCTGTCAGCATGCGACAGCGGCTACCCCCCGGGAAACGGCTTTGACAGGCCGGCTAAACTAGGTGAGGGTAGCCGACTGGTTATAAGCCTTCGGTGAGTTATAGTCTGCCTACCCATGCATGCGAAGACTGGATTCGGTAGACTGCGCGGAAGAAACCACCTGTTGGTTCAACGGGCATGACGGCGATTACCAGCAACGCGCTGTGGAGCGTAAGGAGCATGGCGAGGCACGTAGAAAGCCATGGTCATTCACTGCACCTGACTTCATCTCCAGTCGTCTTGACTTGTCTTGCCACTGGATTAAGATGGACCCAGGCGAGAGAGTGAGGTCGACGAATTGCGCAACTCTTCCTCACGTTAAACCAAATCACTGCGCAAGTCACTCTTTCATCCACTCATCCATCCACTCACAACAAGTCCTGTGGCGATGGGCGAGCGGCGAAGCGGCAGGCGTGGGTGCGCTGGCAGTCGTAGTCGGAGACCTACACACAGGCGGCTCAGGCCATATGGTCGTCTTCCACTGATCGGAGCAGCAGTGGGATTCAGCAGCCCCCTGAGTGACTGAGCAACCCTCTTTAGGAAAGCACTGCTCACCTCCATGGCACGAGGAAGGGGCTAAAAAAAGGTGCCCTAAACATTGCCTGCTCCACCATTACCTAACCAGCTTACCGCGGTTGGTGGGTACCCTACTTCAGCGAGCGACACATAAGAAAAAGAAAGGACAGATTGTTCCCCCCTCATTCTAGGCGCATGGAATGTGCGCACTCTACTTGACAAAGACTTTAACGCAAATAGATCCGATAGGCGAACTGCCCTGATTGGGAGAGAACTGGCCAGATACAACATTGACATAGCAGCACTGAGTGAAACTCGACTTGCAGGCGAGGGCCAACTTTGCGAAAAGGGTGCAGGTTATACATTCTATTGGAGCGGAAGAGGAACTGAAGAAAGACGAGAAGCAGGGGTTGGATTTGCAATCAAAACAGCAAGTGTCGGCAAGTTAGAGGGGCCCCCAAAGGGAATAAATGACCGACTCATGACGGTCAAGATCCCGCTGCTTTATGGAAGGAAACATGCCACCATCATTAGCGCGTATGCACCAACTATGACAAACCAGGATGACGTCAAGGATAAGTTTTACGAAGAACTACATGCAGTCATTGCATCAGTTCCTAAAGCAGATAAGCTTATTATTCTTGGTGACTTTAATGCAAGAGTAGGCTCAGATAACATCTCCTGGAATGGCACTATCGGAAAGTACGGCGTGGGTCGCTGTAACAGCAATGGACTTCTTCTCCTCCAGACTTGCGCAGAACATGACCTCCTTGTCACCAACACCATTTTTCGACTTCCTATCCGCAACAGGACCTCCTGGATGCACCCTCGCTCAAAGCATTGGCACCTAATTGACTATGTAATTGTTAGGAAGAAGGACAGGCAAGATGTCCGAGTGACCAAGTCCATGTGTGGTGCCGAATGCTGGATTGATCATCGTCTCATTGTGTCTAAACTTAAAATTCGTATCCAACCTGCCAGACGCCCTCAGGGAAAGAAAACTCAAAAAAGGCTGGATGTCACCAAACTAAAGAAGACAAAAATTAAACAGCCATTCACTGACACCCTAGAAGACCGTCTCAAATCTATTTCGTTAGACGGCCAAAGTGCGGAAACAAATTGGACAGCCCTAAGCGAGCAGATCTACAACACTGCTACAGAGGTCCTGGGTCCCGCCATCAAGAAACCAAAGACTGGTTTGATGAGATAATAGATGATATAAAGAAGATGTTGGCTGAGAAACACCATCTCCATAAAGCATATCCAAAATCTACATCCAAGAAAGACGCGTTCAACAACATGCGTAGAATCGCCCAACATAAACTACGCCACATGCGGGATTCATGGCTGAGTAATAAAGCAGATGAGCTCCAAGGCTTTACTGACAGCCATGACTTGAAAAATTTTTACCATGCACTCAAAGCGGTCTATGGTCCAACATCATCAGGATCATTTCCCCTCCTTAATGCAGATGGAAAAACACTAATTACAGACAAGAAAAAATTCTCCAACGCTGGGTCGAACACTTTAATAATATTCTGAACCAGCCATCATCTATTAACGACGAAGCCATCAACCGACTGCCCCAAATTCCTATAAATGAAGCACTAGATGATATACCGACTCTGGAGGAGACTCAAAAAGCAATTCGTCAACTTTCTAGTGGAAAGGCCCCCGGCTCCGATTCAATTCCTGTTGAGGTCTATAAAGATGGCGGTACAGTTCTGATAGAGAAACTTCACATGATCTTCCAGCAAATGTGGCAGAGTGAAACCATCCCACACAATCTCAAAGATGCGTCAATTATACATCTTTATAAACGTAAAGGTAATCGCCAAGACTGTAACAATCATCGAGGCATCTCCCTACTATCAATCGCTGGGAAGATATTTGCCAGAATACTTCTTAATCGCCTTACGGCTCATCTTGACAAAGGTCTTCTACCTGAAAATCAGTGCGGATTCCGGAAAGAACGTGGAACCACCGATATGGTGTTCGCTGCAAGACAGCTTCAAGAAAAATGCCAAGAACAGCACTGTGACCTGTACACAGCTTTCATCGACTTGACAAAGGCGTTCGACACGGTCAGTAGAGAGGGTCTATGGAAGATCGTGGCAAAATACGGCTGCCCAAAGAAATTTATCTCAGTAGTGCAGCAACTGCATGATGGAATGCAGGCTAGAGTTCAAGAAAACGGTGAGCTATCGGAGTCTTTCCCAGTCTCAAATGGAGTTAAACAAGGGTGTGTACTTGCACCGACTCTTTTCAGTATCATGTTTTCTGCTATGCTGACTGATGCTTTCAGAGATGGGGACACAGGAATCGACATCAGATATCGTATTGATGGAAAATTGTTTAACCTTAGGAGGCTTCAAGCAAAAACCAAGGTCAAATCACACACCATCAGGGATCTTCTGTTTGCTGACGACTGTGCCCTCAGTGCTGGCTCAGAGGCTGATCTGCAGCATAGCATGGATAGATTCTCCGAAGCCTGTTCCAACTTTGGGCTTACCATCAACACGAGGAAAACAGAAATCATGTATCAACCTGCTCCTGGCACAATTTATACTGAGCCAATCATCAAGGTAAATGGTGAGAAACTGAATGTTGTGAACAGATTCACATACCTTGGTAGCACACTATCCCAGAACATCGTCATTGATGATGAGGTGAACACCAGGATCTCCAAAGCCAGCAGCACATTTGGTAAACTATACACCAACGTTTGGCATCGAAGTGGCATTAGTCTACAGACAAAGCTGAAGGTGTACAGAGCTGTGGTGCTTCCAGTGCTGCTTTATGCATGTGAAACATAGACTGTATACAGGCGCCACGTAAAGAAGCTCAACCACTTCCATACAGTCTGTCTCAGAAAGGTAATGAACATCAAATGGCAAGACAAGATCCCGGATACCGCCGTTCTTGACAGAGCTGGTATCCCTAGCATCGATACTATTATGATGCAGTCACAGATCCGCTGGGCAGGTCATGTAGTCCGCATGCCAGACCATCGACTGCCAAAGATACTCTTTTATGGTGAGATGCAGAAGGGTAGACGCTCCCATGGTGGCCAAAAAAAGCGCTTCAAAGACACGCTTAAGGCTTCATTAAAAACCTTTGACATAAGTCCTGACACATGGGAAGCTGCTGCGCAAGACCGAACTGCTTGGCGCACATCTCTTCGTAAAGGTGCAGCGGCATGCGAATCATCCAGAAGAGCAGCAGCGGAACAGCGAAGACAAGCTAGAAAAGACCGTGTAATAAAACCTTCTTGTGATGCAAACATTCCCTGCCCACACTGTCCGAGATCTTTCCAGGCCCGCATCGGGCTCATCAGTCACCTTCGTACTCATAGACTATCCTAACAATCCTAATAATTGGATGAAAAGAGTGGTCTTCATCACCCGTGATGGACGAACAACAGTTATCGTTGGGTTGATTCTGTTCTTTTCTGATAGTCTGGATAGCTTTCTTTTTCTCAGTGAATCTGATTTTATTATCTTCTTGTTCGCTTTCTCCTCCCTTTTTTTGCAAGTTTATATGCCTTTTCATTTCCGGGTACACCACAATGAGATGGTACCCACTGAAGTTTGGTTCTCTTTTTGGCAGCTACCTTGTTTAGTTCATTTCTCAGATGCGGGAGTTTACCACCCTTGAGAGCTTGCAAGACAGACAGTGCATCTGTGAAGATGACTAGCTGGTGGCAGTCAGAGTTGGTGTTATAAATCATATTTGCAGCTTGCTCTAGAGCTTGAACCTCAGCTGTATAGTTGGAACAGAATTTACCAGTGGGAATATGCCTAGTCTCATAGTGGTTGTTGTGATGATGTCACCATGATACAACGTTAAAATATCTCCAAAATTAACGATGAAATGTAGGGTTAAAAATAATGAGTAAGATACTAGGAGACATGCTCGCCCATGCCAGCCTTTCCCACCGCCATTTAAAACTAACAAGTTAGAAGTGCAGACGAAACGTTTACCCTTTGTAGACGGGAGAGAACGGAGGACACAAAAAAAGGAAAAATAGGACTGAACACGTGTTTGAAGTTCGAACGGCAAAAAGACGCAAGTGGGGGTGAAAGGAAAAAAATTCACGTCCCCTAGCTGACATAAAGTAAGGAAATGGACAAGAAACGGACATTAGCTCTTGATCGAGACAGTCATTTCTTGGACGTGTTTCGATACTTGGTCTTTATTTGAATGCCGCGGCAAAACACATGAGGGAAGGTTCTCGAACAAATTTCAAAAAATTAAACTTGAGAAAAAATATGTTTTTTTCTTAATACTAGAGTTATGAAAATAAAACCTAGCTAGTTTGATAGCCCATCTTGAGCAGAGAAATAATATGCTTTCATTTATACAGACGGATAGATAATAAGGACGATATTGACAAAAGACTGTATTGTTCATATCAGGCAAGCGACTGCACTGTTAACCCATGTCACTAAAAGTTACCAAAATCTTGGCCTTGAGTCTGCAAACGTAAAAATCGAGCTGTAATTAAAGAGAGGGAATGTGGTGGAGAATTGTAGCTAAAAATAACTTAGGCAGCAGATTCGTGTAGGAAATACATGTAAAACCAAGTGTGTTTTTATGAAAAAACAAGTAGAGGCAGACGGACTAACAGACCGTAATACATACTTGACTGAGATTTGACTGAAGTGACTTTTGGTTGAAGATTTGAAAGCAAGGGGGGAAGTTGGCGATTGGTCAACGCATTTTATAGTAGCGGGATAGAGAGGTGAAAGTTTGCCATTCGACATAAGTCTGTTCAGAGACGCAGTTTGAATCCATGGTGGTGTTGATTCCATAAGAATATAACTATATAGTGGGACGCCATCATACGGCCAGCAGCTCAGCTGAGTTTTGCTAGTAAATGTAACTGTGTTCTCAATTCTGAATTCTGGTAAGAATGAACAATATTTATTCTGTATATTTTAATAATTCGAGTGATTGATACTGCCATATTATAAAAATGATTACGACAAGTAAGTGTTCGCTCTAGATCCCCAGCCCTAGATCAGGGTCTAGAGACATACATACAAAGAAAATATATAGGCACGCCTAATTGAAACTATGAAAAAAAGATCTAGTGTTGAGATCAGTGGAACATATCACCTATCTTATTTAATAGCAGGAAGCTATTGAACATATCTCAGATGCAATGTAGTCTTGGGGAACTAATACTATGTGAAACCAACTTGGTAAGATGTGCTGTGTGGTCAGAGAGATCTGACCCAGTCTTTGTGGTGTTGTTGTGTGTAGTGTTGTGTGCAGAAGTGGTTCAGAAAGTAGAGTTCTGACACATGACCAATACTTTTGTTTCAGAACTGTGAGTTTCTATTTGGCACCAAAGCGGTGTCAAATGCTGTAGTAATATATACAAGTGTGGACCAGTGCTGTCTATCATTGTGTCAGAGCAGCCGTATATTGCCCCAGCACGGAGAGGTGGGGCCACAAGACTTCTGTACAGGATCGACGCAGGCGAGATAAGTTATATCTGGCCTGCTGGACTTTCACCAACGAAATTTTCAACTAAATTATCCCTAATTCACCTTTAAATAAAGCCATGACATTGGGGAAATTAAACTATATATATTTATCCCTTAAGTCAACGAACAATGTTTGGCAGTCATAGACTGGGAGTGATTACACCATCCCAACAGCATATCTAGTAATAAGTTCTCCTGTGACTATCTTAATATAATTATTATTAACCAGTCATTTGAAATAATTAAGTACACATTTTCCATTTATTATGTCATATGATTTTGCATTCCATTTATGATTCCATAATATTTCTTATGTTCTGACCAACTAAACATTTGGTTCAGAACAAAATAAATTTATCAAAAGATTTAACTTTAAAAACTAAAATAGCCTGAGTTAGTTCAGTGTGTTATAAATTTTATTAATATTATTAGACTTCTTAAATATCTGTGTGTGTGTGTGTGTAATTTACCACAACACATTACATATCAGTACCCTAGATTTTTAACGTAGCCACATTCATTAGTAAAAAAAAAGATATGTGTGAGGTCGTAAGTGGTAGTAAGAAGGGCCTTCTGTAATTCACATCTACATTTATCTCAGGAGCCTTCACAGCTGACCTCATACATCACACTAGGTGACATCAACCATACAATACCATCAAAATCCACTACATATATTGGGGTCTTGTCCAGGGATAATTAGCTTATCAGTAATATTAGGATCTCCTGGTGGGAGAATTAAATCAGGGGAACAAATTGTAAAATTAAAAGTGTCCCTTAAAATTGAAAGTGAAAATAAAAGTTGGTGAATCTTCACAGCCAGTGGTAATTAATTAGTTAACTGGCTAATTAGAATTACCTTAGACAATAAGTAATTAGAATTACTTTAGTTATTTATTGGTTGGATTTTTACCCTGATCATTGTTATTTTGTGTGATGGCTGAGCTAGCAAAGTTCAGATCAGCTGCTGTGCTAACGGCGAAGGATATGGGAATGGATGGTCAGGTTTTAATTCAGTATGTAACTGCTGAATGTGACAAGTATATTGAAAGGGAAGATAGGAGGTTAGCTGAAGAGAAGAGGTTACAAATTGAGGCTGATAGAGAACTTAAGAGGTTGCAGATTGAGGCTGAGGCTAAGAGGCTGCAGATTGAGGCTGACAAAGAAGAAAAACGACAGCAAAGGGAAGCAGAAGATAAAAGATTGACTGCCGAAAGGGAGGCAGAAGATAGAAGGTTGCAAAGGGAGCACGAATTACGACTAAGGGAGCTGGAGTTACAAGGCCATGCTCCTGAAAATGGTGCCAGCCCTTTTGCCTCAGATGCTGCAGCTAGTCAGGGTGCCTCAAACTCAGCTATGGGGTTTCATTTAGACCATTTTGTTGAAAAAGACGATGACATCGAGGGGTACCTCAGTCGTTTTGAATTATTAGCTACTACATATGGGTTAGAGAGAGAGAGGTGGAGTTTAAAGTTGTCACAGGGACTGAGAAGTACTTCTTATGAAGTCTTCGCAAAAATGAACAGAGAAGACCAAGACAATTATGACATGTTAAAGCAGGCTTTGTTATTGAGGTACGAAAAAAAATGGTGAATTTTATCGTAAGAAATTTAGAAATGCCAAACTGTTGTCTGGGGAGACATACCACCAATTCTCTGCCAGACTGGAAACCTATTTGGAGAAATGGACTGCTCTGGGGAAGACCCAAGATCTTAAAGAGATGATCATGATAGAGCAATTGAGAGAGTTCATGGCTCCAGACATGAGAAAATTTCTCATGGAACAAGGTGCAGAGAAGTTGGGGGAGATTTTAAATGTCGCTGAGAGGTATCAGGCAGCCCAGGCAGAGGTAAGTGGCACTAAAAAAGAAGCACATAGAAACTTTTAAAGCTCCACAGCCATTTAATAAATTTGAAAATAGAGAACAGGGTAATAAAGGCAGGACAAACTTTGAACGGCCAAGAAATGACTATCGAGACAGAAACTCACAGTTCAATGACCAAAAATACAATGAAAGAAAACCGTTTAACCAAGGAAAAAGATGGTGCAAATGGTGCAAGAAAGATAACCATAACACCGAATTTTGTAGAAGGAAACCTTCAAACATTGCTGCAATGAAGTCGGGGACTCAAAGATTAAAGGTTAATCCTAATGGACAGCAGGAACCTTATCACCCCCAGTTTGTGAGGATGTTATTTGTAATGGGGTCACCATAAGGTGCCTTTATGATACAGGTTTGGATTATGATTCAGTTGTGAAGTCTAGCCTAGTGGACCCAAGTCAGTATACCACAGAAACAGTGGAAATACAAGGGGCGACTAAGGACATACCACTCATGACACTTCCCATCGCAAGGATAACGGTGAAAACTCGCTATGTGGAAGGAGAAATCAGAGCAGCAGTGATAGATGAACCAATCTACCCTCTGATATTGGGGTGTAGATACGTCTTCTTGGGGAATCCCGAGAGACCTGTGATCATGGCGACAGTGCAGACCAGGTCACAGAAAAAGGAGGAAGAAGGTGAACCTATAAATGCTCATCCAGAGGAGATGAGGAAGGCGCAGGCTGAGGATAGGACACTCAAGCCATGTTTTAAAAAAATTGCCCAAATGCCATACACCTCCAAGCAAGGGAGAATATTTTATGAAGGACAGATTGCTATATAGGAAGACAGGAACTAGATCCACTGGTCACGGACAGTTGGTTCTTCCCAAGGTATATAGGGCAAATTTAATAAGGAGCTTACATGTTGGAAAAGATGGTGACCATGAGAAAGTCGGTACCATCTGCCAAAAAGTTGCTCGAAAATACTATTGGCCCGACGTAAATGTCGATATTGAAAACTTTGTAGAAGCATGTGGCGTATTTCATGAGGGAACACCCACAAAGGGACAATATGTGCAGGACCTAGAAACGCCACGGGGCAAATTTAGGCCTGGAAGGAAAAATTATTATACTCAGGTAGACAAAGTGCAATGGGAGCCCCCTTTTCACACCCAGTCTTCACTTGAATGGATTAACATGGCCACTATGCGACGAGTACAAAGAAGAAAGTTACCCCAGAATAAACTGACAATCCCTCGGTCAGGATTATATAAACTGGATGAAACTAAAAGAGAGCGAAGATCTCTCATAAGCAATCTAAAGTGGGGAGAAAAACCCAAGAAGAAAATTGGTAGTGGTCGATTTGTGAGTGATGATTCTAGGAAGAAAAGTCCTCATTATAAAGCTTCTAATGGAAGGGACCCGACGGGTTCCATGAAAAATAAGTATGATAAATTAAAAGTCCAGATGTAGCACTATTAAGGACCTGGACAGATGAGAAGGCAGAAGAGACTGTTACCTCATCTTATCAATACGTGAACGAACTGACCACTCGTCTAAAAGCTGGATGGAAACTGGCAAATGATAATTTGAGACAAGCCAGGAAGAAACACGCAGCATATTTTAATAGGAAGGCAAAGGACAGAGAACTAGCTGTGGGAGAGAAGGTGCTTCTTCTACTACCCGGCAGCCAGAATAAATTACAAATTGGATGGCAAGGTCCATATACGGTTCTAGAGAAGGTGTCTAGAACAAACTATAAAATTGACAAAAAGGGGAAGGAGAAAGTGTATCATGTAAACCTTTTAAAGAAGTATCTGGACAGACCACTCCAGGAAAGCACCCCCTTACTGACCTTGGCTATCGCAACTCAAATGCAAAAGGAACCACTCACCTCGCATGAATACCCATTACATCCTTGTGAAACAGCGGCACAAGTAAAAGTCAGTAAGCACCTGACTAAAAATCAGAGGGAGAGAGTTCAACAGGTTCTGGAGGAACATACAGATGTATTAACAGATAAACCAGGACATACAAATTTGCTACAGTATGACATGAAACTGGTAGACTCAAACCCAATCTGTATGAGAGCCTATTCTATTCCGTTCGCGAAGGAGAAGGCATTGAAGGAAGAAATAGATTATTTGTTGAAGGAGGGGATTATTTCACACAGTGAATCATCTTTTAGCTCCAGTGTCGTTTTGTTGAGAAAACCGTCTGGGGAACACAGACTGTGCATAGATTACAGGAAACTGAATGCTGTCACAGAAGGACAAGTGGATCCATTACTAGACACAAAACAGTTATTTGCCAGATTAAACAAGGCAAAATACTTTTCAAAGGTGGATCTTAGTAAAGGCTATTACCAGATTCCAGTGAAGCCTGAAGTGAGACCTTATTTAGCGTTTAGCACATCGGAAGGACATTATGAATTCAACATGCTACCATTCGGATTGAAAAATGCTCCGAGTGTATTTTCAAGGATGATGCGCAAATTGTTGGATCCCCTGAATAACCCATGTATCACGAATTTCATGGATGATATTCTCGTCGCCACAGAGACATTTGAAGAACACATTGACGCTTAAAAAATGTTATTTGATAGGCTTAGGGAGGCGAACTTAACTGCTAGGCCAACAAAATGTTGTATTGGATGCAAAGAGTTGGAATTCTTGGGACACACTGTATATCAGGGTAACATGACCCCTGATCCCAAGAACTTGGAAAAACTGCAGAGAGCACCTAGACCACAAACAAAAAAGGACGTGCGATCATTCGTGTCGTTATGCGGATTTTATCAAAAAATATATCAAAAATTTTAACTCCATTTGTGCTCCTCTGACTGATCTGACTCGCAAGGGACTTCCAGATAAAATTATTTGGACTGCGCAATGTGAATTAGCTTTCCAAGAATTAAAGGAAAAACTCACTAGCAAACCTATTCTTAAATTGCCTGATTTGACACAGGACTTTGTGGTGAGAACAGATGCAAGTAATGTAGGCCTCGGGGCGGCCTTGTTGCAGAGGTCATCTTCACCCGATGGGGAACTGAACCCAGTCGCTTATGCAAGCCGCAAATTGAATAAAGCGGAACAAGGATATTCCACAAGCGAAAAGGAATGTTTAGCGTTAATCTGGGCAATAAAGAAGTTCCAAATCTATCTGTATGGTAGGACTTTTGTGGTCCAGACGGATCATCAGCCCCTCGTATTCTTATCTCAGGCTAAGCATGAAAACGCAAGATTGTTGAGGTGGTCTTTATTGTTGCAACCTTATCAGTTTATTATCCAATACATCCCAGGGTCATTGAATGTCGGTGCAGATTTCCTCAGTCGGCACCCCTGTGATCAAGATTAGATAGTGGTAGGCGTGAGGAGAGATTTTATCTATGTGTATCACTGGTTTTGGAACTTGCCGTAGTGCATGTTCTCAGGTGGGGACATGTGTGATGATGTCACCATGATACAACGTTAAAATATCTCCAAAATTAACGATGAAATGTAGGGTTAAAAATAATGCGTAAGATACTAGGAGACATGCTCGCCCATGCCAGCCTTTCCCACCGCCATTTAAAACTAACAAGTTAGAAGTGCAGACGAAACGTTTACCCTTTGTAGACGGGAGAGAACGGAGGACACAAAAAAGGAAAAATAGGACTGAACACGTGTTTGAAGTTCGAACGGCAAAAAGACGCAAGTGGGGGTGAAAGGAAAAAAAATTCACGTCCCCTAGTTGACATAAAGTAAGGAAATGGACAAGAAACGGACATTAGCTCTTGATCGAGACAGTCATTTCTTGGACGTGTTTCGATACTTGGTCTTTATTTGAATGCCGCGGCAAAACACATGAGGGAAGGTTCTCGAACAAATTTCAAAAAATTAAACTTGAGAAAAAATATGTTTTTTCTTAATACTAGAGTTATGAAAATAAAACCTAGCTAGTTTGATAGCCCATCTTGAGCAGAGAAATAATATGCTTTCATTTATACAGACGGATAGATAATAAGGACGATATTGACAAAAGACTGTATTGTTCATATCAGGCAAGCGACTGCACTGTTAACCCATGTCACTAAAAGTTACCAAAATCTTGGCCTTGAGTCTGCAAACGTAAAAATCGAGCTGTAATTAAAGAGAGGGAATGTGGTGGAGAATTGTAGCTAAAAATAACTTAGGCAGCAGATTCGTGTAGGAAATACATGTAAAACCAAGTGTGTTTTTTATGAAAAAACAAGTAGAGGCAGACGGACTAACAGACCGTAATACATACTTGACTGAGATTTGACTGAAGTGACTTTTGGTTGAAGATTTGAAAGCAAGGGGGGAAGTCGGCGATTGGTCAACGCATTTTATAGTAGCGGGATAGAGAGGTGAAAGTTTGCCATTCGACATAAGTCTGTTCAGAGACGCAGTTTGAATCCATGGTGGTGTTGATTCCATAAGAATATAACTATATAGTGGGACGCCATCATACGGCCAGCAGCTCAGCTGAGTTTTGCTAGTAAATGTAACTGTGTTCTCAATTCTGAATTCTGGTAAGAATGAACAATATTTATTCTGTATATTTTAATAATTCGAGTGATTGATACTGCCATATTATAAAAATGATTACGACAAGTAAGTGTTCGCTCTAGATCCCCAGCCCTAGATCAGGGTCTAGAGACATACATACAAAGAAAATATATAGGCACGCCTAATTGAAACTATGAAAAAAGGATCTAGTGTTGAGATCAGTGGAACATATCACCTATCTTATTTAATAGCAGGAAGCTATTGAACATATCTCAGATGCAATGTAGTCTTGGGGAACTAATACTATGTGAAACCAACTTGGTAAGATGTGCTGTGTGGTCAGAGAGATCTGACCCAGTCTATGTGGTGTTGTTGTGTGTAGTGTTGTGTGCAGAAGTGGTTCAGAAAGTAGAGTTCTGACACATGACCAATACTTTTGTTTCAGAACTGTGAGTTTCTATTTGGCACCAAAGCGGTGTCAAATGCTGTAGTAATATATACAAGTGTGGACCAGTGCTGTCTATCATTGTGTCAGAGCAGCCGTATATTGCCCCCAGCACGGAGAGGTGGGGCCACAAGACTTTTGTACAGGATCGACGCAGGCGAGATAAGTTATATCTGGCCTGCTGGACTTTCACCAACGAAATTTTCAACTAAATTATCCCTAATTCACCTTTAAATAAAGCCATGACATTGGGGAAATTAAACTATATATATTTATCCCTTAAGTCAACGAACAATGTTTGGCAGTCATAGACTGGGAGTGATTACACCATCCCAACAGCATATCTAGTAATAAGTTCTCCTGTGACTATCTTAATATAATTATTATTAACCAGTCATTTGAAATAATTAAGTACACATTTTCCATTTATTATGTCATATGATTTTGCATTCCATTTATGACTCCATAATATTTCTTATGTTCTGACCAACTAAACATTTGGTTCAGAACAAAATAAATTTATCAAAAGATTTAACTTTAAAAAACTAAAATAGCCTGAGTTAGTTCAGTGTGTTATAAATTTTATTAATATTATTAGACTTCTTAAATATCTGTGTGTGTGTGTGTGTGTGTGTGTGTGTGTGTGTGTGTGTGTGTGTGTGTGTGTGTGTGTGTGTGTGTGTGTGTGTGTGTGTAATTTACCACAACACATTACATATCAGTACCCTAGATTTTTAACGTAGCCACATTCATTAGTAAAAAAAAAAGATATGTGTGAGGTCGTAAGTGGTAGTAAGAAGGGCCTTCTGTAATTCACATCTACATTTATCTCAGGAGCCTTCACAGCTGACCTCATACATCACACTAGGTGACATCAACCATACAATACCATCAAAATCCACTACATATATTGGGGTCTTGTCCAGGGATAATTAGCTTATCAGTAATATTAGGATCTCCTGGTGGGAGAATTAAATCAGGGGAACAAATTGTAAAAATTAAAAGTGTCCCTTAAAATTGAAAGTGAAAATAAAAGTTGGTGAATCTTCACAGCCAGTGGTAATTAATTAGTTAACTGGCTAATTAGAATTACCTTAGTCTATAGTAATTAGAATTACTTTAGTTATTTATTGGTTGGATTTTTACCCTGATCATTGTTATTTTGTGTGATGGCTGAGCTAGCAAAGTTCAGATCAGCTGCTGTGCTAACGGCGAAGGATATGGGAATGGATGGTCAGGTTTTAATTCAGTATGTAACTGCTGAATGTGACAAGTATATTGAAAGGGAAGATAGGAGGTTAGCTGAAGAGAAGAGGTTACAAATTGAGGCTGATAGAGAACTTAAGAGGTTGCAGATTGAGGCTGAGGCTAAGAGGCTGCAGATTGAGGCTGACAAAGAAGAAAAACGACAGCAAAGGGAAGCAGAAGATAAAAAGGCCGAAAGGGAGGCAGAAGATAGAAGGTTGCAAAGGGAGCACGAATTACGACTAAGGGAGCTGGAGTTACAAGGCCATGCTCCTGAAAATGGTGCCAGCCCTTTTGCCTCAGATGCTGCAGCTAGTCAGGGTGCCTCAAACTCAGCTATGGGGTTTCATTTAGACCATTTTGTTGAAAAAGACGATGACATCGAGGGGTACCTCAGTCGTTTTGAATTATTAGCTACTACATATGGGTTAGAGAGAGAGAGGTGGAGTTTAAAGTTGTCACAGGGACTGAGAGGTACTTCTTATGAAGTCTTCGCAAAAATGAACAGAGAAGACCAAGACAATTATGACATGTTAAAGCAGGCTTTGTTATTGAGGTACGAAAAAAATGGTGAATTTTATCGTAAGAAATTTAGAAATGCCAAACTGTTGTCTGGGGAGACATACCACCAATTCTCTGCCAGACTGGAAACCTATTTGGAGAAATGGACTGCTCTGGGGAAGACCCAAGATCTTAAAGAGATGATCATGATAGAGCAATTGAGAGAGTCCATGGCTCCAGACATGAGAAAATTTCTCATGGAACAAGGTGCAGAGAAGTTGGGGGAGATTTTAAATGTCGCTGAGAGGTATCAGGCAGCCCAGGCAGAGGTAAGTGGCACTAAAAAGAAGCACATAGAAACTTTTAAAGCTCCAGCCATTTAATAAATTTGAAAATAGAGAACAGGGTAATAAAGGCAGGACAAACTTTGAACGGCCAAGAAATGACTATCGAGACAGAAACTCACAGTTCAATGACCAAAAATACAATGAAAGAAAACCGTTTAACCAAGGAAAAAGATGGTGCAAATGGTGCAAGAAAGATAACCATAACACCGAATTTTGTAGAAGGAAACCTTCAAACATTGCTGCAATGAAGTCGGGGACTCAAAGATTAAAGGTTAATCCTAATGGACAGCAGGAACCTTATCACCCCCCAGTTTGTGAGGATGTTATTTGTAATGGGGTCACCATAAGGTGCCTTTATGATACAGGTTTGGATTATGATTCAGTTGTGAAGTCTAGCCTAGTGGACCCAAGTCAGTATACCACAGAAACAGTGGAAATACAAGGGGCGACTAAGGACATACCACTCATGACACTTCCCATCGCAAGGATAACGGTGAAAACTCGCTATGTGGAAGGAGAAATCAGAGCAGCAGTGATAGATGAACCAATCTACCCTCTGATATTGGGGTGTAGATACGTCTTCTTGGGGAATCCCGAGAGACCTGTGATCATGGCGACAGTGCAGACCAGGTCACAGAAAAAGGAGGAAGAAGGTGAACCTATAAATGCTCATCCAGAGGAGATGAGGAAGGCGCAGGCTGAGGATAGGACACTCAAGCCATGTTTTAAAAAAATTGCCCAAATGCCATACACCTCCAAGCAAGGGAGAATATTTTATGAAGGACAGATTGCTATATAGGAAGACAGGAACTAGATCCACTGGTCGCGGACAGTTGGTTCTTCCCAAGGTATATAGGGCAAATTTAATAAGGAGCTTACATGTTGGAAAAGATGGTGACCATGAGAAAGTCGGTACCATCTGCCAAAAAGTTGCTCGAAAATACTATTGGCCCGACGTAAATGTCGATATTGAAAACTTTGTAGAAGCATGTGGCGTATTTCATGAGGGAACACCCACAAAGGGACAATATGTGCAGGACCTAGAAACGCCACGGGGCAAATTTAGGCCTGGAAGGAAAAATTATTATACTCAGGTAGACAAAGTGCATTGGGAGCCCCCTTTTCACACCCAGTCTTCACTTGAATGGATTAACATGGCCACTATGCGACGAGTACAAAGAAGAAAGTTACCCCAGAATAAACTGACAATCCCTCGGTCAGGATTATATAAACTGGATGAAACTAAAAGAGAGCGAAGATCTCTCATAAGCAATCTAAAGTGGGGAGAAAAACCCAAGAAGAAAATTGGTAGTGGTCGATTTGTGAGTGATGATTCTAGGAAGAAAAGTCCTCATTATAAAGCTTCTAATGGAAGGGACCCGACGGGTTCCATGAAAAATAAGTATGATAAATTAAAAGTCCAGATGTAGCACTATTAAGGACCTGGACAGATGAGAAGGCAGAAGAGACTGTTACCTCATCTTATCAATACGTGAACGAACTGACCACTCGTCTAAAAGCTGGATGGAAACTGGCAAATGATAATTTGAGACAAGCCAGGAAGAAACACGCAGCATATTTTAATAGGAAGGCAAAGGACAGAGAACTAGCTGTGGGAGAGAAGGTGCTTCTTCTACTACCCGGCAGCCAGAATAAATTACAAATTGGATGGCAAGGTCCATATACGGTTCTAGAGAAGGTGTCTAGAACAAACTATAAAATTGACAAAAAGGGGAAGGAGAAAGTGTATCATGTAAACCTTTTAAAGAAGTATCTGGACAGACCACTCCAGGAAAGCACCCCCTTACTGACCTTAGCTATCGCAACTCAAATGCAAAAGGAACCACTCACCTCGCATGAATACCCATTACATCCTTGTGAAACATGGTTAGACTCAAACCCAAATCTGTATGAGAGAAGGAGGAAGCGAGAGAAAAGAGGGATAAGGGAAGAACAGCGAAAGAAGCAACCCTGCGTCCCCCTGCCCCCCCCGGGCATATGTCTCTTGCGCTCGCGCCTCGCTTGCCCCCGTTCCTCCCCGCTCGTTTTCCCCCCCGGGCACGCCGTATCTCGCGACGCGTGCGGTCCCTACGTCCCCACTTCTCTAGTTCCGGCGATCGGCCCCGATGGGCGAGTCCGCAAGCGAGTACATACATCGGCCGCGGGCTCGCCCTCTGCAGCGCGTTCGCGTCCCCGCCGTTTGACGACATTCCATCCCCGCGAGACGGCGGTGATAGGGATGCCGCCCGTGCCTCCCCCTAGCCCCTCCCCAGTCCCGGAGTTTCCGCCGGCCATGCTAGCCTCATCCCCCACCCATCTCACCCGGTTCCTCGCTTCTTCCCCCCCCCCCCGGCGGGCCTCCTTCGGGTCGGACGCCGCCCGGCCTCTTTCTGCGCCTCCCCCCACCCGC